>JAJKFI010000130.1:2194273-2223367 GCA_029204185.1 Lerista edwardsae | reverse complement strand
ACACACACACACACACACACACACACACACACACACACACACACACAGGGAATCAAGGATGATCCAGTCCTGCTGTAATTTACAACTCTTACCACTAGGTGGCACCAAATTTATTATGTAGCCTGAATGCCCAAGAGATTGGGAGGAGGGCCTCTGTAACAAAACCCATTTCCATCACCCCATTCTGGGCGGCTGTTTGGAGAAGACATTGGCCCGTGAAAAAACGGAAGTTGGACACCCTGGATTTTAAAGTCTTGGTAACTAACCTGGACTAGCACAAAGAGCACATTAATCAAGGGCAATTCTTTGGAGCAGACCCAAAGAAGGGATGGTCTCTGTAATATATGGGTGTGCACATGCATAGCTTTGCAGATGTTGGCAGGCAAGAACTACGATATGCCAGTGATACTTAAGGCCCATAACTCAGGCTGTGTACATTGGGCAGTTTCTTGATGGTGCTGTGCAAGCACAGGATTCAGCAACCTGAAACAGGTCGGCTTTGATTTTACATTTTTTTAAGCTTTAATCCTCGTGGCTGATTGGTCTGAAAGTGTGTGCATCCCTTCCTGCAGAGGAATGGGGGGGCTACGCAGAATTCCTGGCAGACGTTGGGGAGACGAGAAGGTTGGGGCTCACTGATCTGCCCAGCTCTCTCTCATCCCCCATGGCTAGCAAGAAAAAAAACGTCTGATAAACCAACACACACATTGTTAAAAATTGTGCAATGTACAAGTTGCAGAATTCAGCTTTCCTGCCTGCACATTTCTCATTTAAGAAAAAAACAGAGCATGCATAGCCCTGTCCAAAATATGAGTCAGTCTCTTTTCCCCATGGCAGTTAACCTTGCACCAATTACAAGGAAAATTACCTTGGAAAGGTAAGAGGAGGTGACCCCTGGTGGCCGAACTACACCGCAGCATGTTTTACATGGCAGGGAGAGAGAAACTACACAGGAATTGCACATGTGAACAAGGGAGTTCCAATGCCCCCTCTTTTTTTTTATAATGAGAAGTCACCTTGGAAGAGGAGAATTTAGAGTGAAGAAGCCACTCCAGATGGCACCATCAACCAGCTTATGGGTGCAATCCTAACCTGGAGTTAGGCCAGCAGTGAGGCCAGCAAAGTTTGGCCGGCACAAGGGCCATCGTAAGGTATGTTTGGACCACTCTCCGAGTCAGAGAGGCCAGCACACAGACATGCGCCATCCTCCCTGACTCCGAGAGTGCTCCAAATGCACTTTACGATGGCCCTTGTGCCGGCCAAACTTCACTGGCCTACCTGTGCTGGCCTAACTCCAGGTTAGGATTGTGCTCTTAGCCCTTGCAGTGTTCCAGTAACATGTTGACCCTTGAAGACATCTAACCGGAATCCCATTGGGGGAGGGGAGCTGTTGTGGGGAGTGCTTTTGCACAGCAAAACGGCAGATGGGAAAAGGGGTAAGTGGGCGCGCGCACACAGTCATTTGTCTGTTCCAAATTCCCCTCCCTGAAGGAGCCTCTCATGAAAAAAAAGTGTCAGGCTTCTCTTGTGTGCATTTAAGTGCAACATGTGATTAGCTGAGCAGGTTCCTTGGCCTGGAGAAAAAAGGCCCCACCATCAGATGCTCTGTTCTGTCCTGAGCCAGGCTAAGGCAAATGGCAGCTGTCGAAGGTTACCCACATCCCCCACATCCAGTTCTTTACCTCCTACCCCAATGGCAGACTCATTAGCACTGTAGGTCCAAGTGGAGTTGAGCCAATCAGAGGAGGTTGGGAAGAGATGGGAGCCATCACCGGGAAGGGTCCGTAAGTCAGACCGAGCTCCATTGATCGAGGGACTCTTCACCCCTGGAGGGAAATCAAAATTCTTTATTACTTGGTCCAGATTCTTAGCCCAGCCCACGTGTCATGTCTTATTCAGTAGCATGAGATTTTAGACACAATAAAAACCATCTCTCTCTCTCTCTCTCTCTCTCTCTCTCTCTCTCTCTCTCTCTCTGTGTGTGTGTGTGTGTGTGTGTGAGTGTGTGTGTGTGTGTGTGTGTGTTTAACAAATTTTACTACATCAATTTTGCATAGCAAATTATGTTGGAACACATTCTCAGAATGATAGCAATCATTTGCCCACTCACAGCAAACTGCTGAAGACACAATAACATTTCCCCCCTCTCTCCACTGATAGACCCCATGTTTGATTGCAGACATTTGCACCAAGTGTGTGTGAAACCCAGACTGAATTTTTTGCTTATGCCTCTCCCACAAACTTCGCAATTCTCCACTGTCACGGGGTTTGAACCAAGAACCCTGCAGACCTGGCTAACAGGTTTCTCAATGGATGTTAGCCATGATGAACCCTTTGTGTTCGGAGCCACACGCCACTGAAAACCAGTTGTTAGACTGGGGCAGTAGCCTGTCTCCTTCAGGGTGATTCCAGGCCCCTTTCCCTCCATTTTTAAGCTCTTGTGAAATTTTTTAAAAAATAATTTTCTACCCTTTTAATTAATGAAGAGCTACAGACAAGGGTACCAGCATCCTTCATGCTCCTACATGCTTCAGTATCCTGCATGCTCAGTGCCTTTAATAATTAAGATTAATAATAACCTTCCACGGTTCTCACCAATGAGCACACAGATTACTGGGATGACCGATGAAGGATGACTAAGAGCGCAATCCTAACCTGGAGTTAGGCCGGCACAGTTAGGCCAGCAAAATTTGCCTCGCACAAGGGCCACCGTAAAGCATGTTTGGACCACTCTCAGAGTCAGAGAGGCCAGCACACAGACATGCGGCATCCTCCCTGACTCTGAGTGTTCCAAAGACACTTTACAGTGGCCCTTGTGTGAGGCAAACTTTGCGGGCCTAACCGTGCTGGCCTAACTCCAGGTTAGGATTGTGCTATAAGCCATTTTATTAATCACTGCCATAATTAAATCACCACACATTAAGCTACCTGCATTTAGGTTCTTGTTGTTTTTGCACAGCTTCTGTGCACGCACACACACACACACACACACACACACGCACGCATACCCTGCATACTTAGGCAATCTCACCACAGCATTTTTGGCTACAGGCCTAGGGCCTCACAATGTCTCTCGCAAAGGGACGCCCAGAGAAACTTGCCCATAATTCACTCCTTGGCTTGCGCTGAGGGTACTGGATTGTTGTTCAAACCACTGTGGCCGGGGAGAACGAGAGGTGGTGGTGGTGGGGTCAGCCACCCAAGGGCTTCTGCCAAAGCACCCTCCTGCCATTCCCAGGGCCTCAGTTCAAAGGGGCAGCCTCTCTCCATCCTCCCCTTCTCAAGGCAGGTGTGGAACCGAGAGCTTCTAATTAGAGACTCCGACTCCCAGCCCCGGGGAAGAATTGGCAGGCTCTGGGGTGAAGCACGGAGTTCAAAGACAGACCTGCTGTCAGCACACACACACAATCCTCTGCGGCCTTGGCGGGACAAAGGTGTTCACATTGGGCCTCCCCCTCTGCATTCCTGCTGATGCCCTCCAGCTCTCGTCCGGGAACAGCCTTCAGCTGTTCGACCCCAGCGCGCCGTTTCTGTGCCGAATCCTAGCCTTCCTCATCACCACCCAGGTGGAACAGGTTCCGCCTGTCCTGCTCTACCCCAGAGGCAGGCGCATCGCCGCGTCAGGCCAAGCTCAGTACAGACCTCTGTACAGGATGGCAAAGCCCTGGGCTTGCAAGAGCTGGTCCGACTGGAAGGAGAGGAGCAGGTAGTCAGTGGGGAGCAGCAAGGGGGCTCCTGGCCTTCGCCGCCCGTCAAACTGAGCCAGCAGGAGGTTGCTGTGCCCGTCCCGCAGCTCGAGGCGGTCGTTGGGGTCGTGCACGTCAAAGATCCGGAAGGTGAGCTCCACCGACTCACAGCCCGGGGGGTGCAGGGCCCAGCTGCAGTTGCTGTCGGCCTCGTAGTCATCCGGGAACTGCGGGGAATAGACGACCCCGGAGAGTTCGCTGAAGTTCCCCTGGCAGGCACCCATGGACACTGCGGCACGGAGAGAGTCAGAAAAAGGAGTCAGAAGAGCCTCACTGTACTGGTGATGATGAGCATCTGCATTCCTGTCCCACCCTTTCTCCAAGGAGCTTAGGGTAGCACAGCCTACAGGGTCGCTCCCCCAATGGTGTGCTGAGAGAGAGAGACTGGCCCAAGTAACCCAGTCAAGCACTGTGAAGCTGGGTCTCCCCTAGACCCTCTAATCTGACTGCTATCGTCTTGGCTCTCGATAAAACAACAACAACAACTTCAGACCCAAGTGCCATCTTAGAAGAGGCTTTCCCGCAGTGATGTCATGCAGGGGGAACGTGGGGGAACTCAGTTCCACTAGTTAAAATTAGGGCTGACTCCACCCACTTCACTCTCCCTCCCCCCCTCCCAATTCCTCTACAAAGAGCTTTTCTTCTTGGTTGGCCGGCACTCAGAGGGTTAAAGGGAGCGACTCTGGATTCCTGGGGGGGGGGCGAAGGCAGTGATGTCATTCAGGGGGAACGGACCAGAACGGGCGTTCCGGATCCTAACGAGGTGCCCTGGGTTCTGGGTTCTGGGTTCCCGACAAGTGCCAATCAAAAGTGAGTTCCTGTTCCTAAATCATTTGAAAGACACCACTGCTTTCCCGCCTGTGTGGAGGGCGCGATCCTAATCTGGAGTTAGGCCGGCACAGTTAGGCCACCAAAGTTTTGCCAGCACACGAGACATGATCCAAACATAAAGTACGTTTGGATCATTCTCGGAGTCAGAGAGGCCAGCACACAGATGCGCGCCATCCTCCCTGAGAGTGGTCCAAATGTGCTTTATGGTGGCCCTTGTGCCGGCCAGACTTTGCTTGCCTAACTGTGCTGGCCTAACTCTAGGTTTAGGATTGCACCCTGAGAGAGCTTGCAGGGGCACACCCTGGCAGTGGCAGTGAGGCTACAACTCCATGCTACAAACAGCAGTAGGAAGCTCGGCTCGGCAGGCAGAACTCCAGTGCACGTTTTTTGCATGCTTGAATATTCCCCCCCCCCTCCCCGGTTCTGAGTCTCTTACAGCTGGTGATAGCATCACGTCTGGCTTCCCAACCCAGAAGTAACTGATGATGACATCATCGCCAGTTACTTCTGGTGGTACTTAAAATAATTGGGATGTAATCTTAATCTGGAGTTAGGGCAGCACAGTTAGGCCAGCAAAGTGTGGCTGGCACCAGGGCCACAGTAAAGCACGTTTGGACCACTCTCGGAGTTAGGGAGGATGGTGCAAGTCTGTGTGTTGGCCTCTCTGACTTAGAGAGTGGTTCAAACATACAGGGTGTCCACAAAGTCTCTTTACAATTTCAAACTTGTATTACAAAAACAAATGAAGAGATACATGTGTGGAAAGTATACAATATTAGGAGTATATATTGAAGTTTATTTTGCATCAATTAATAAACCTCTATATGTGCACCATTGGTTGCACGCAGCACATCAAGGCGATAATCAATTTCCTGCCATGTTCGCTGTAGCATAGTCTCATCAACGGTGGCAACGGCCAGTAATGTCCCGTGTCTTTGTTCTGTACACGATGCCTTTAACGTTGCCCCACAGAAAGAAATCCAGGGGCATGATATCATTAACACATCTCATCATTTGCATTTTTTGTGATTTTTTGCAATTGTAAAGAGACTTTGTGGACAACCTGTACATTACGGTGGCCCTTGTGCCGGCCAAACTTTGCTGGCCTAACTCCAGGTTAGGATTGCACTCTTAGACTATGAGAAGTGATACATCAGGGACAAATGTTGAAAAACACTGTAATGCAGTACTGGTGCTCCGTCTTTTTCCTCCTCTTTTGGCACATGAAAATAAGTCTATGCTACAGACTATAATATAGACATACGCAGACATACCCAAAGGGTACGTGGGAGATACTGTGGGCGTTACCCAAAAAGCCTGATATAAATGCCAGGTTTGGGATTTGGGTTGCTTTAAAAAACGTGATCTGAAAACATGCCAAAAGGAGCTGCTCCACTTCCACCACACTTTCGACAACCCTCGAAGTACAGGGCTGGGAAAGAAAATAGCCCCGGTGTCTGAAAAACAGGAAAACGAAAAGCATCTCGGAAAACCAATGTTGGTTTTAAAATAAATAAATAAACCCAATCCAGATGTTGAGAATGTGAAACTGGAAAGGAGGACGGTGACCAAATGATATCCACTCTGGAGAGGCCCTGGAACCGTTCCGCCTTGTGCAAGCCAAGAGTGTGCTCCCGCCTTTTCATGCATTTTTCTTAATTTCTAATCAGATCCTCCCTTCAAACACTGATACATTTTGAGGTCTACTGTGGCAAAATGAATGCTGGCACACACATACACACCCCGAGTCTCTTTTCAGGGAAGACAAACAGGAGAGCCAAAATGACCCTAAGCCACAAACCACATTAAAGTGTTTTAGAAAAAAAATTGAATTAGCGCTGTCACACAAATAAACCTTTCCACCCAATCCTATCCCCTACCATTGTCTGCAATGCAGTTGCCTGGACACAGCATGTTCTGCACCCAATTGGGGCAGGGGGCAGAAGGCCAACCAGAGGTGTTTTTTTTTTTTACTTTCCTCTGTGTAGGAAACGTTTGGCAACCTATGGGCCTCCTTGGATCCACACCAGCTATGTGGCTGAAAGGGGGTGGGACAGCTTGGCATAAAGGGGATAGGATCCTACGTAAGAACATAAGAAGAGTCCTGCTGGATCAGGCCAAGGGCCCACCTAGTCCAGCTTCCTGTATCTCAAAGTGGCACATGAGACAACTAGATGCCTGCATCTTGTTACCACTCCCCTGCATCTGGCATTCTGATCCTGAGGTAAGTCACTATACCTGGGCCCCAATTCAGCTGTAGTTATGCACAAGATTGGTATAGGCAGGTAGTACCAATACTCCTGATTAGTTTCACTGGGTGATCCCAATTAAACACTTGTGGGAGGAGGAGAAAAAGGTCTCTCTAGCTACATTCTCCCATGTCATGCGTACATATCTTTGCTCCCCTTCCCCACACTGAACAAACCATCTACAATGATACCTCCGCAGCCTTACACTTACCGTTGTAGATGCCAATCCGGCCATCCCCCCCGCACAACTCGCTGGGCTTGCCAAAGCAGATTTGGTCACACTCCACAGAGCTCACTGGCTGGCTTCGCCGCACGTCCCCCCTCATGGCCGCAGAAACAGGCATAGCCAGCCTCTACCCCAGCAAACTGCAGAGAAAGACAGAGATGTTGGATGCATCTCTCTCTACAGGTTGCCCCATGGTGTATTCAACAGTACCACCCAGAGAGGGCTGAGTAACAGACAGACAGTCGTTTGTAAGAGAGCTGAACATGGTTTGAATGCTTTGCGTGGAAGATACCAGTGATGTCATGCAGGGGGTACGCGAGTACCAGTTCCTAGGATTACGGCTGGCCCCGCCCATTCGCCCGCCCACTCGTCGACTCCGCCCCCTGCAACGTTTGAATTTCCTGCACGTTTGAGTTGCCTGCATGTTCTCAGAGCCAGGCAAGCAGCGAGCGGAGCCTTGCCTTGCCTTGCCACTGAAAAATGAGCTGCTCTGGGGTTTTGGAACTGTTGGGTCACTTTAACATGATGCCAGGCCTCCTTAACATGTTCTGGGGGTGCTGTGGAATACTGTTGCAACTGTTGGGTCAGTTTAAAATTGTCTGAGGCCTCAAAAAGGGCTTTTTTCATATCACTTCCTGCCACGACATCCCTTCCGGCTTATGACGTCACTTCCGGTGGGCGGGTCCCGACACGTGCCAGTCAAAAGTGAGTACCTGTTCTTAAATCATTTAGACGACACCACTGGCAGATACACACATTCCTTTTGCCCCCACCTCTGGTCAAATGGGTTTTGCAGGTTTTTGAAACACTACAAAAACATGCCAGACCTGCTTACCATGAGACAAAGTGGGATGAGTGCATACAGTCTGCAGCTGCCCCCTACTCTCGGAAAAATAAGATCATATAAGAATTTAGAGTTCAAAGGTGCTGCTGACTTCACCTGAATTTGGGCTCGTTGGGTCTTTCGAGTGAATTTTGAAGCAATAACTTTATCAACATCTTTAAAAGGCTATAGATGCTGTGCAGGTAGAGTTGAAGGGATTTTAAGTATGCTGTCTTGAGTTTCATGATGGAAGAAAAGCAAGACAACAGCAATGGTATTAGGAGCAGCAAAGATAATAAATATGTTTTTTAAAATAAATGGTAGCAATCTGCAAAACTTCACATCATAGTCAATGGCCAAGAACTGCTTTAAGATCCACAGCCGAATTTGAGGGTACAGGTTAAAGACACACTGAGAGCACAGTCCTAACCTGGAGTTAGGCTGGCACCGTTAGGTCAGCAAAGTTTGGCCTGCACAAGGGACACCGTAAAGGACGTTTGGCCCACTCTTTTGGCAAAGTGGTCAGCACACAGACGTGCACCATCCTCCCTGACTCCAAGAGTGGTCCAAACACACTTTATAGTGGCCCTGGTGCCGGCCAAACTTTGCTCATGTCAGGGAAGGAAAAGGGAGGCACCAGAACCAGCCAATGGGCAGGAGTTTGGAGCCTCCTGAAGTACACAATAAAAGACAATATTATTTTAATAACGTGGAGAGAAAGTGCCTGAGCTCTTGTCAATCATCACAGTGCCCTTGTGCCCATTGGCGAGGACACTGAAAGCTAGGGGTGAGTTTCCCTCTTAAAGAGCAATTGGGTAGGACAGCAGTTCCCAAACTGTGGGTCTGTGGCCCACCAGTGGGTTGCAAAACCGACAAGGCAGATTAGGCTATGGGCATCAAGGGTTAAACAACCTGCTACTTGGTGGTGGGGAGCACTGCCCAATCATCATCATAGCCACAGAGGTTTGAGTAGCTGGTAAAGTGAATTTTTTTTTTGGTGGGTCCCAATGTTTGGTAACCACTGAACGTAGGACTTAATACCAGCACATTCTTTCCTTGCAATTCTGTAAATAAAGAAGCTGGTGATTAAAAAAAAATAGCACTAAAATGACAGCTGGACCCTCTGGGAAAGAGTCCCAAATACCCCTGAGGATTCCAGTCCCCCATCAGCTCCCTCTGTGACTCTGCCCCTTCCTGTGGGAATGAGTCAACAGATGCCGCATCTGGGGTGATGAACAGCATTTTCCTAGGCACGCATTCGATCAGAAAATGCAATCTCTCCGGAACAGAAGCGTAACCGTGAGGGCAGACAGTGGAAGCAAGCGCAACAAATGAGCAACAACTGTGCGTTTTGTGGCACTAAATGGAGAGTCTGGAAAGACAAAACAAAAGCTGTTCAGATGGCACTGCTCCATCTCTCTCATGGTCAAGGATCAGGCGGATGGGTTGGAAACGGCAAACGGGGACGAGACAACCAGAGATCTCGACCCGCAACATGACAGGAACACAGAATGTCTACATTAGGGTCCAGCGGCCTGTTTTGGGGCACACACTTCTGTGTGAATTTCTATCTCGGTTCATTTTTACAGATCCACAATCCACGTACACTGTGCTTGCAGATTCCACTTGCGTTGAATGGAATGTGTGAACAAGTATACCCAAGTACAGACAAACAGTTACTGTATCTTGCATTGTTCCTGTGAGTTGGGTGGAACTGAAACTCTTCCCTATACGATTCGGCATTTGACTCTTTGTATTTGACTCTTTGTAAGAAAATTTTAGCCCCCTTATTGAGTAAGTGGACTCAATAAGGTAGCCCAGACTGTGGGCACAATCCTAACCTGGAGTTAGGCCGGCACAGGTCCGCCAGCAAAGTTTAGCTGGCACAAGGGCCACCGTAAAGCACGTTTGGACCACTCTCAGAGTCAGGGAGGATGGCGTATGTCTGTGTGCTGGCATACACAGGGGAGGGAGGGCAGGCGACTACGGGCAGCAGCTCAGGTGCCCATCTGCAAACGGTGACCCAGGCAAGCACCATGTGTTGCCCCACAAATGCTCCGCCTCTGCCTCAAAGAACCCTGGGAGTTGTAGTTAAGATGACTACAATTCTCTGGGCCTCCTTTGTTAGCGATCCCTAGCTCCTCTCACAGAAACACAACCCCCGGGTTTCAGTTTTCTGTGCAGGTGGGCCCCACTGCTGGGGTTTTACCTTATAGCCCCGCTTACGGCAGAAGCTGAGGCAAACTTGCACCGTGAGCTTGGTGGAGGTGCCACTGCTCCCACTCAGCGCTGGGGGGGGTCCCGGAATCCAGGAAGCAGCCGATGTAACCAGGCACTGAGGAGGATAAGAAAAGATTCTAGTTGAACGGTTCTCGCATGAGTCTACTTACTTATTAAGAACATAATACTGAGACACATCTCCGGGTGCTCTTGTCATTAGAGGTTAGGGCAACAGGGGAAAGGGCCTTTTCAGCAGTGGCCCCTCAATTTGGGAACACAAGCACCAAATCACGCCAATTTGCCATTGGAGCACACTTTTGGCTTTCTCGTGAAAACCGGAAATGCACTCCGATTGCAAAACGAAGCAATTTTACACATCAGGGAGGACCGCAGAGGGGGTTGTGGGACTCCTAGACCTTCTCGAAGGCCAGCACACAGCGATGGGAACTACAAACGACCTGGGGGAACGCTGGGCGGGACTTAGGCGGGACATCCGGGTGATTGGCAGCCCGTCCGCGGCGATCCACAGCTGCCCTGGCCTCGGGGGGGGAGGCTCCTGCTCACTGCGGAGGACGGGTGAGGGTCGCGCCGGGTGCCTGGGCAAGCAGCGGTGGGGCGCGCTAACCGGGGGAAGCCCCCACCCCGAGGCCAGGACAGCTGCAGAACGCTGCAGACGGGCAGCCAATCACGCAGAAGCCCCACGTAAGTCCCGCCTAGCGTTCCCCCAGGTCATTGGTAGATCCCATCGCTGCCAGCACAATCTCCCCCCCCCCCAGGTAAGGGCAAAAGCACCTGGATACCTGCAGTGCCATGATTGTTGCGGCGCCATCAGGACACCCTCCCCAGCCCCAGTCTCTGCTCCCGCAAAGATTTACAGCGGTCTCAACCAGTGATGTCATGCAGGGGGTACGCGGGGGTACGCGAGTACCAGTTTCTAGGATTACAGCTGGTCCCGCCCATTCACCCGCCCACTCGTCGACTCCGCCCTCTGCAACATTTGAATTTCCTGCATGTTTGAGTTGCCTGCATGTTCTCAGAGCCAGGCAGGCAGCGAGCGGAGCCTTTCCTTTCCTTGCCACTAAAAAATGAGTTGCTCTGGGGTTTTAACATGATGCCAGGCCTCCTTAACATGTTCTGGGGGTGCTGTGGAATACTGTTACAACTGTTGGGTCAGTTTAAAATCATCTGAGGCCTCAAAAAGGGCTTTTTTCATGTCCCTTCCTGCCACGACATCACTTCTGGCTTATGACGTCACTTCCGGTGGGCGGGTCCCGACACGTGCCAATCAAAAGTGAGTACCTGTTCTTAAATCATTTAGATGACACCACTGGTCTCAACCTGTGAGGAGGACTTTGAGGACCACTAATTTCTAAGCTCCCCACTCCCTACTCCCCTAGGACCCAACTCTCTATCTACTGGAGAGCGACTAGGATATCTACCTCGGGGGTACCGAACACTCTTCACTCAGCACTCACTGTGGCAGGTGGGGATGTCGCAGTACTTCCAGTAGATGCCTTCCTCGTTCTCGGAGATGTAGCACCAGGGCTGGACATCGCCGTCCGGGTTCCGGCAGTAGTTGTGGCTGCCCAGCCCCCACTCGCCATTGGGGTACTTGGCCGTGTTGTAGGCGTGCTCCCGCGTCTGGTTCCAGTAGAGGCAGGGCCGCCCTGTGCTCCCAGGCGAGGTCCGGTTCTGCGAACCCCGGTAATCGGCCCCATTCACCATAAAGCATTCAGACAGCTCTGGGGAGGAGAAAGAGAGAGGAGGACTCTCAATGGGGGACCAACTACTGTGGCCAGCTGAGGTCATTCCATTTGCCACTCCAAAGAGGTAAGAATAAAATTAATGCTTAAAATTCCATTGTATCCAACCCTTGTACGGAAGTGCTTTGGGGTTACCAGGCAATAGATAAGCTCTTGCCTGGGTTTAGCGTAGGACTGGATGATCTCCCAAGTTCCTCCCAACTCTATGATTCTACTCAAGCGACTTCCTAAAGACATAGAGGTATGTACTGTACTTTTGCAAAGGAAAAGGAAAAGGAAAGGTGAACACCCAGATGCCTAGAACAGCCTGATGCAGACTGAGCATGCTCAGTGCCTCCCTTCCCAACCAAAGAATATTGAAGTGGCTGTTGGTTGGTTGGTTGGTTGGAAGCAGTAGCAGAACACATGGTGAGGAAGGAATTGGTCTGCTGGATCCTGTAGCAGCAGGAGGAGGCAGGATGGTGGGTGGGCAGGATGTGAAGTGAGCACCTGATGCAGGTCCATCTTCCAACCATCATAACGACCGGGTGGGAAGGCCGGAGAAGGAGGGGACAGTTCTCGAGGGGAGGCGGAGCTCTTGCAGCTGGGCCAACTAAGGCCACTGGAAGGGGCCTTTGCTGCATCTCAGCTGTGCCTAGGAACGTGGGCAGGCAGGCATCCTTCCTTATGGAAGGAAGATTAAATTTAATTCACTCGTTCATTCGTTCGTTCGTTCATTCATTCATTCGTCTGTTGCTTTTAAAGAAAAAGCCATTCTTGGAGTCATTTCCAGAGGGAGCAGAAAATGAATCCCACACACGGTTTTCCAGGTTATATAACCCGCGATCACAATCGCTCCCTGCTGTGAAAAGGTTGACAGGGTGATTTTCGCACATTAAGAATGCGATCCTAGCCTGGAGTCAGGCTGGCACAGGTACGCCAGCAAAGTCTGGCTGGCACAAGGGCCACCATTAAGCAGGTTTGGAGCACTCTGAGTCAGGGAGGCTGGTGCACGTCTGTGTGTTGGCCTCTGTGTGAGAGTGGTCCAAATATACTTTATGGTGTCCCTTGTGCCGGCCAAACTTCGCTGACCTAACTGTGCTGGCCTAACTCCAGGTTAGGACTGTGCTCTAAGTTGCTACAAAAGATACAGGAGCATGTCAGGCAGGGGTGGGTGGGTGGTGTGTGTGTGTGTTTGTTCTGGTCTGGTCAGTCAGCAACCCACCCACCCCCAGACAGGAACTTGGGAAAATTCAAGAAGGCCATATATAGGCAAAGGAGCCCTTTCTTGAACCTACAGGGCTGCCAGGTGAGAAATTACACTTGGTGGCTGTGAATGCCAAAGCAGAACCACGTTTCTAGGAGCAGTGGCTAAGGGGGGCAGGGAGGTGCATTGCCCCAGGGGTACATTACCACACCTCAAAGGGGTGCCAGCCTGCACCTCCCATGGCAGATCCCGAGGTGTCCGGGAGGAGTTCTGAGGTGCAGGAGAGCTGCTCATGGCCTCCCCACACTTCAGAAGGCCTAGAAGACCTCCTGGAGGCCTCAGAAAGGCACTTCCAGTTTTCACAAAAACCACATGAGGCCTTCCTGTGCCTCAGACCACATCCCAGACCAGTGATGGCGAACCTATGACACGCGTGTCAAAGGTGACACGCCACAACGTGTGGGGTGACACACCAGCATTCACCAACACCTGACAAAAACGGAGTTTGTGTTGGTCATTTTTTTTTCATTTTTGTAATTATTTGATGTTTATATAATATATAGTATCATACTTGATTGGACTGTATTTTTGGTTTATATAAATGAATGTAAAGAATTGTTTCTCTTTTTATTTCTTTGGGAGGGGGGTTGACACACCAGCAGAGTCAAGCTAAGCGTTTTCTGAAGTCTTGACACGCCGAGCCCAAAAGGTTCGCCATCACTGTCCCAGATGCTCTGAGGGGTGTTCTGGACATCTGGCCCCTGGGGGTGTTAACATCCTGGGGGGCGGGGTTAAAACTTTTTGTGCCCCAGTTGGCAGATCCCTTAGCTATGCCACCGTGTAGGGCTACAGAAAGCTGACGTAATGAGTTAAGTATTGACAATACTGACTGGCAGTAGCTCTCCAGGGCTTCAGACTGGAGTATTTCTCTGCCCCGTCTGAAGAGGCTGAGGACTGAACCTGAGTTCAGTTTCTACGACCCCTCGCAGGGAGAGGAAGAACAGCTTCCTGGGACCTGTTTGATCACACAGTGCACGCAGCTGTTTGTGCTCTCCAAACCACAAAATGGCAGGCAGAGGAGAGGGTCTTCGTCTCAGAGCTGAGGGCAACCACAGACTGAGGAGGAGACCTCCCCAGGGATGCACCCCCCACTTTCTCCCGGAGCTCACCCGAGACCTCCAGCTGCCCCTCCTCAGTGGTGGAGCTGGAGGAACATCAGAGCAAGCGTGACAAGACAAGCTTGAAAGCAGAGGGACACGTCCCAAGGCTGCCTCCAGGGTGGGGGCCAAGAAGAGATTAGAGATGCTAAATGTGTAATCAGTTAGAGCACGCTGGGGCTTTGAAGATTCAAAGGGAATCGGTGTGGAGGGTGTCCTGTGAGCCTTGGCTGCAGGCAAAAGAAACACAGGAGACCCTTTTAGATCTTACGTGAAGGGAGGGGGAACAGGGGGAAGATCAAAGAGTTCAAAGGCGCATTTAATCGGCCATGCCAAGACAGTCAAGTGCAGGCAAAGTACAAGGGTGGGGGGGGGGCGAACAAGATGAGACGGACCGGACACCTCCCCAGCCATCTCTTCGACCTCCGCCAAGGTCGACAGTTGCTCCTGCTGACCCCAGCCCGAAAGGAGATGGGTTCTCATTCCAGCCTTGCCCTCAAGTCACATCAGCAGAATGTGAGAAGGAGATTCTTAAAAGCAGCACACAGCCATATCAAACAAAGCAATAAATCAGGACCCAGCCCCAGAAGGAACCTGTTGTCAAGGCAGAGCCCGGCCCTAGAACGCAGAAAGCCTCAGAAGCAATAAATGAGAGAAATAACTAAAGTAACAATAAATGCAAGAGTGCCTCTAGTCATGTGCAAAGTGCTTTCCCCTCGTTTCCAACAACCCACAAGCTGATCCATTGAGATTCAGGTCTGGTCTACGAATGCACTAGGATGAGGAAACAGAAGGGTGAACTGGAGAACAAGATGTGCAGTTTGGGACTTCCAAGCCAGGCAAAAGGCTGAAACTGGGCTCACTTTTTGCATCCCACCAAAAAAAAGTGGCTTGCAACTCACTGTGGGTCCTGAGTTTTTTAGACCAGTGGTTCCCAAACTGTGGGTCGGGACAGCACCTAGAGGAGCTATATTGAAAATATGGGAAGATGGGATGCTGGAAAGGAGGTGGGCTTTATAGTTGTTTTGCTTGTGTCAAGGTTGCAAATAGGCTTTTTCTCCCATTCTGACTCACTTTGCTATTGGAAAACGACTGAGAAATAACCCAACATTCTCAGGAAAGCAGCAGGCTCCAGCATCACAATGATGGCACTTCGAGCCATGACATCACTTCCAATGGGTCCCAGACAGATCGTCATTCTAAAAAGTGGGTCCCAATGCTAAAAGGTTTTAGGGTATTTATATACTGCTTTTCAACATAAACATTCTCAAAACACTTTGCAATGTGCATATTGCTTTCCATCCAAAGCACAACCGGACACATCTCTGCCTGCCCCACAACCTTTGTTGTGGCTTACAACCGTTTGCCTTAGTATGGAAAAGCTGAAGTTGACATGTCGGTATTTCTGAAAGATGCCCAAGTATTTAACCTGTCAACCAAACAAACCAGTCAATCTGCGGTTTCGAAAGGTAACCAGAAACCCCAAGTTTGTACTCACTATACCGATGTTTTTTTGGGGGGGGGGAGGAAAGTCATCACTCCTGTGCATTCACATGCCGGAAACGTTCTTGAAGAGCCTGAAACCCGTCTGGTTTAAAAATAAAATCCCAAAGTGGAATCCAGAGAGCAAGTGGAGAATTTGCAATAGTCAGAAACGGCAACTTCAGTGCCCGGCAGATCCAGCAGAGGCAAATGCTCACTGTGGATCCACACTTGCCTTGTGGTCCCCCTGGAAAAGACTGGGGCCAGCTGCTGTTTTTCGCCACAACATCCCTGATGCAACATCATTTCAGGGCACGGGAGGAAAATGTGGCTGCTGCCGGCCATTCGGAGAAGAATCACCAATACTGCCAGCAAGGCAAGCCTCCCCACCAATGATAGGAAGACCCACCAAGTTAAAAGGCAGCCTTGCGCTCCTGCTCCTGAACCTGATCCTTGTGCTCTGCACACCGCCCTGCAGTCGTGTGACGGAGGGGCAGGAACCCGGGGCAGGGTTCGCAATGACACGTCCCGGAATCACCCCTGCACCTGGGCTGTCACCCGCCCCCTCCTCAGTGCATGTGCTGCACTGCCCTGGAAATGGTTCCATTTGGAGCAGCGCAGGAGCCGGGCAGGAGGGCTGATTTTGCAGCATTTGCCACACACCACATAACAGGTCCTCCCCAGCAGAGGGGGAAATGGGGACTCCATTTAGTAAGGTCACGGTCAGGCGCAGCGGGGCACAACTAAGGTACCTCAGTTTGTCAAACCCCCCCCCAAAAAAGGTACCTGGGGCAACTGACCCCCCCCCAGCGCCCTCCCTTAGCTATGCCGCTGCCTTCTTGCCTCTGTCCCTATGAATAGCAGAAGCAAAACGGGTAATGTCTAAAAAAGCAAATTAACATCTGAATTAATTACCGCAACATGCTCCACGTGGGGCTGCCCCTGAAGACGGTCCGGAAACTGCAATTAGTGCAGAACGTGGCTGCCCGCGCGATTGCTGGGGCTCATTGGTTCGACTGCTGCTTCGGCGGCTACACTGGCTGCCGGTTTGTCTCCAGACTGAATTCAAAGTGCTGGTTTTGACTTTTGAAGCAGCCCTTTACGGCGGAGGAGGATCAGGGTATTTGAGGGACCTCCTTCGTCCATATAAGCCTTCCCGTCCTCTACGGTCATTGAGGGGGCCCTTCTGCCTGTGCAGCCACCAGGAGAGGCGAGGGGACAGGGCCTTCTCGGTGGTGGCCCCTCACGGAATTCCCTTCCCTTGGAATTAAGAGCAGCTCCCTCCTGGCAGACTTTTCAGCGGGGCCTTAAGACCTTTCTCTCTGTGAAAGCTTTTACTGACACTGCGGGCTGGGGCTTTTACTGAGCCGTATTTTAATGGTGAGGTCCAGGGTGTTGGCTTTGTTTGAATTTTTTGATGGTTTTAAGCTTTTTAATGCTGTTTTTATTGTAATTGTATTATTTGTTTTTAAAATTGCTGGCCACTTTGGGTCCCCTTCAGTGTGGGAGAAAGGAGGGATAGAAGTACGGTCAATAAATAGATAGGAACCAGTCAGACAATCAGGTCACAGAATGCAAATTCTCTCGGTGCAGAATCTCAGTGCTGTCACCTCCCTTTTTGAAGTGGAGAGTTATGGCAGGGCACGGCCGACGTTCCTCGGGAATTCCAAATTCCGGAGAATTCCAAATACCAAACTGGGGGCCGGTGTGTATGGCACAGGAAAGCTGTAATCCGGGCCTGGAGGGGGGAGGGCAGCTCCCGCAGGAGGGTGCTTGTGGGAATCAGCCCCTCAGCTTCAGGCCTCCCTCAGAACCCAGGAATCCTGGCTCCCGGCCTGCCTCGTTCTCTCCCAGACATATTAATGTCCGTCCGCAGCTGGGAATACGCCTATGAGGCTCACTCCCCTTCCCCTGCCACCCCCGCCCGGCCCAAATCTCTCGTGGTGTAACCAGACGCCTTTCCAGACTAGCAGACACAAGTCCCAGGGGGGCAGGCCCCACCTGTTGTTGAGGATGGAAATAGCTGAGAATATAATAAACAGGTGGCTGATATAAAGCAAAAGAGGGGAGGCGGGGGGAGAAGCAGCAGAACGGGAGGGAGTTCTTTGTGGGGGGGGGCATGGAAGCCTATGGAGCCCGGAGTCTGGCTGTCTAGCAGGTGGTGGCAGCTGGGCAGCTTTTCTACAGGCTGCCTGGGCCCGGTGGGGGGCTGTCTTGGGGCGGGGTGGGTGTGTGTGAAGGGCATGAATGTGAGATGGCCTTGGGAGCAGTGGGGTGGGGGAGAAGACTGGGAAGGGGACATCAGAGGGACAAGTGGTTCAAGAATTCGGAGCTACCGAGCGGCGGAATTTCCAAAGTAATGCTACGTGGAGGCAAAGGACCGCACGCAAGGGGGAAACAGCGCTGTTCGGACAAACGCGGGATTAGCTATTTTGGTACCATTGTGGAGGGCTTCCTCTGCTAGGGCCGCAGCTGTCAGGCTGTTGAGAATGGGTGGGGAAGAATTCAAGACGTATCCCCGATGCCCCTCTGAAAAATCCCGCGGGTGTTTTCATGCGACAGCCGTGGTTTCCAGATTGTTCCATGGAGCCCGGCATGTCCCTCACTGCTGGTTGGGGGTCCTCAGCTGACGGAATTCCTGAATGAGAGCTTCCCCACGGCTACTGATCGTCCCTTTGCTATAAGCAGACAGGGGGATTACCCTGGGCTAGGGGTTCCAGGGCAAACCGGATAGGATGGTGCCACCATTCAAGCGTCTGGCCCGTGAAACTGAGTGCCACAAGGTATTATGGAAGCCAAGAATGTAACTCAACTGTAGGAAAGAGTGGGCAATGGATGGATCCATTCAAGCATTCAGCAGGGCTGGCAGAGAGATGGGCATAAGGACATTAAACCCCTGGGAGGTGGAGGATGAGAATAACATGACCACTCCACGATGACTGGTACAATTCTTTGGCATGCATTTGCTTTGGCATGGGAAAGGCGGGATGTAAATTCTTCAAATAAATAAAATAGTGTATAGTATGAAGATGCAGACAACAGACGTAGCTGTAAGACTAGGGGTTTTATATATGCAAGAATATTCCTATTTTCAGCCAGGAAACTATTGGAAATTCAGACTGTAAGCTCTCTGCAGCCAAGTCCTCTCTGCTGTTTATCATTCCACAAAGCATAAGGTATGCTACCAGCACTCTGCAAATATAATGATGAGGCTACGGGCATAATGGAATGCAATTTTTCTATTCCTTTTCAAAATCAGCTTCAAAATCTGCTGTATAAATGGCCTCTTAGGCAATTAAACTGTATGGCAGTTGTTCTCAAACTTTTCTGTCTCCGGAGCCTTTATGCTCCTAAATAGAGTCTCAAGGAGCCTCACCAGTGCACTAGCCCATGTGCAGAGAGGCACAGGACCGAGCAGATGGCTGCCACTTATGGGGTGCTTGGGGAGCCCCTGAATAGGTCTCAGGGCTCCTAGGAGCACACTGAGAATCACTGCCGTATGGCATCTCACGCTGGGCTGGCCTAAGTACCCTCCAGCAGGAGCACGTGACGCTGAGGTTCAAGCCAATGGAGAAGATGACCTAAAGCACACTGCAAGCACCAGAAGCTAAGAAAAGACCCAAGACGCAGCTGATCTTGGAAGCCTCCAAAGACAGGAAAGCACAGTAGGTCTGATTGTACAGGGTGTACAGAGGTGGGTTTGTCACATGGAAAGATTTAAATGTGTGTGACCACTTTGAGGGCAGTGGGATGTTATCCACACTTGATATCCAGTCCCTGAATCACTGCACAATCCTAAACTGGAATTAGCCGGCATAAACTAAGCCAACAAAGTTTGGCCAGCACAAGGGCCACCATAAAGCGTGTTTGGACCACTCCCGGAGTCAGGGAGGATGGCGAGCATCTGTGTGCTGGCCCCTCTGATTCCGAGAGTGGTCCAAACATACTTTACGGTGTCCCTTGTGCTGGCCAAACTTTGCTGGCTTAGCTTATGCCGGCCTAACTCAGTTTAGGATTGCACCCTCAGTTTTGTTTGCATACATTTAAGTTATTCCCCAATTGAGAAATCATAATGCCAAATACGCCGTGTTAATTAAGCCTAAGTAACGGCTCTTCTCCTCCACCCCTACGGTTCCTTTGTCCAAAAAGACAAACATTCATGGGGACAAGAAAACCCATCTCACCTAATGATGTCGATGAGAGCTTAATTAACTCATTTCATTACTACCACAAGAGCTAGGAATGGCCACAAATTTAGATGACTAAAAGAGAAAAAAAAGGACGCATAATCACACTTTTACAATTTCACAATATTCCACATTCCACACAAGTGGAAAATAATATATTCCTGGGTACTATCCATATTGTGGGGCAACTTAGTTACAAGATGTTTAATGGAAACTGAAAGAGTAGCTAAGCAGCAATGACACACACAGCCTTGGTTTAAGGGAGGAAGGCCAGTGAGGGCTGTGCAAAAGCCCAAACAGAGAAAAATATAATATTTGTATTGTAGCAAAAGAAGATTAAGATTGTCCTTATGCAGAGTTAACCATAAGGAAAGACACGTTCTACTGCTCCCTGCACCACAGTGCCCCCTTATGGCAATCACATGCATTTCAGCCAGACATTTCTATTTCTGCAATCTTAAAGGGACTAAGATGTGACTTTGCAGTAGGCTGTCTAGTACTTTCCTGTCGGAAAAGGAAATGCAGAGAAAAGGTGATTGAATTTGGTGAGAGAACCAAGAGGCAAAAGGCAAAGCATTGTGCTCAGTAACCACTAGGGTTGCCAGTATTTTTTTTTCCTGGGCTCCAAAGGCAGAAATTAAACAGGTGAATCACCATCCACTGAAGCGGCATACCAAGCTTCACCTGCTGAATTTCTGCCTTAAATCAGTGCATCTCAACCATGGAAAAGGCTTCCTTTGAGCAGCTTCAAGTAAAAGGCAGGATCCAAACACGATCAAGGGCTAAATGTCTCTCCTGGAGGGGAGTCTATTATACTCCTATCCTCAGCTCAACCCTTACCTCCCTCTTATCCTCCTAACAACCTTTTAAGTTAGATTAGGCTAAATGGTGGTTCCCAAACTATGAGCCGCGGAATCCTTGCAAAAAACCTGCAGCCCTATACAATGTGCAGGATTGTAGCCCTAATAGGGAGCCACAGCCAATGGCCCAATAGGTCAAGGAAGCTGACAATCAAAAAGCTTTGGGAACCACTGGGCTAATCCCAGGACATGGTCTGATAGCCTTGATCATTGCTGAAGCTAAGCAGGTTCCGGGCTGATAAGAGCCAGGATGGGAGACGACCTGCAAACTTTGTCCTCTTGGTTTCCATCATGGGATGTCAGTGTAATAAATAAGAAAACTAGCGATTGACCTAAGACCACCAACTCCGAGCAACACTGCTCCATGGAGTAGAGATGTAGTAGTAATCCTGACTCAGCAGCAGAGCATGTGGTTTGCACATAGATGGCCTGGGTTCAGTCTCCAACAAGGGCAGAAAAAAAAACTCCTTCCTGAAACTGGAGGTTGCTACCAGCCTCTGCTGACAATACTGGCCTAGTTGGACCAAGGGTCTGACTCAATTAGGCAGCTTCTGGTGATCCACAGCAGATTTGTGAGGGTCGTTCTTGAAAATAACCAACTTTCTCCCTCCCTTCCTGAGACACATGATTCTACCTAAAGGTAGGTATCCTTCGTACCTAAAGGACTGCCTAGTCCCATATATACCAGTACGCCCTCTTAGATCATCTAAAGGGGCTCTCCTTCAAGTGCCCCCAATGTCCCAGGTTAAAGGGATGGCAGCTCAGGGGAGAGCCTTCTCTGTAGCAGCTCCACAAATATGGAATTCCCTTCCAGAAGAATTAAGAACGACACACTCCCTCATGGCTTTTCGGAGAGGGCTCAAATCATACCTATTTCATCTGGATGATGGTTGGCGGTCTGCCTTGTTGTTTACTCCCCTGGTCAATGGTTTCCCACCCTCGAAAAGGCCTGATGAGGGGAGTTGGGTCTCCCTTTATTTCTGAACATTCTCTGTGCTCATGTTTAACGTTTGTTTTTAAATATTTTTTAATGTGTTTTACTTATTGTGGTTACATTGTACCTTTATGTGTTCTCTAAGCTGCCTTGGGCATTTGCGGGGTTTAAATTCTTCAAATAAATAAACAAACAAACAAATATGCAGGGCAACAGAGAGCATCTTCTTGAGCAGAGAGCACCTGCTCAGTATGGCTTGATTGGTATCTAGACACAGCCCTGGAACACAAGCAGCAAAGCTAGTAAGTCTCTAAACACGTGCAGAGTGCCACACAGACCTTGGAGTAAGCAGATTCCTTTTAGTGGCCCAAAGCAGACCTTCCCGTTTAGCTCATCAGACGTAAAATCTGAGGGCTCTACCATTCATAATAGCCCTTTTTAAAGGGGGCAAGCAAAATGCAAATGACCTGCTCTCACCCACTGAGCCCCACAAGCTCCCCGCACGCCCCTGAAGCCCAGGAGTCTTGCACGGTGCCACGGCAGCCTCACAAAAGCCCAGCACCAGCCCTTGGCATCAGCTGTCAGGCGGATGAAAACTCTTTGGAAAGAATGGGCTCGGGAGGGGGTGGCGGGAGAGAGGAGCAGCCCCTGCCTGAAGCACCCTGGAGGAGCATCTCCGGCTGGGGGTGGGGCGCTTCCTTCCACCCACCCCCTCCCGGGTCCCTTATGCCATCAACAGCGTTGCAGATGCAGCCTCCCGCCCCAATTACAGCCCAGCCCAAGCTTGCCGAGCCAGTTTCTGCGCTTGCGAGTCCCATCTGACAGGTATCCTGGCCAGCAGCCAGGCGTGTCTGGGGCGGCAGAGGCCGTCTGGGCCCGCAAGTGTGGGTGCAGGGGGACGGGGCAGGGGTGGGGGCTTCGCTCCAGCGCTTGCTCTCCCCCTCCGGGGACCCGGCAGCTGTCTTAGGGGGGGCGAGCGTGAAATTGGCAGGGCTCCGTCTGTCTGCCGTCGGGTGGGACAGGTGGCCACTTAGCTGCCGTTTTGAGGCTGGGGGCTTGTCGGGCCAGCCACGGAGGGCAGGAGGAGGCGGAGGGGGGGTCCTGCCAGGCCAAGGGCGAGGAAAGGGCCCGATGCCAAACCTCCGGGAATGTGATCCTTCCTGCCCTCACCCATGTGTCCTGCCTGCCTGCCTGCCCCCTAACAAGAGCTGCTGCCACCCAAACGCCCCCAATGCAATGCAACCCACACTGGGATCCCTTCCAGGAGCCCCACAACTCAACACCCCAGCCGAAGCGCCCACCTACTCACAACACCCTCGCACAGGCATGCATGTGGGGAGTTGGGGGGGAGAGGCACACACAAACAGGTAACCCAGGAGTTCAGGTTATTTTCCCCCTCTCGCTTTTAACTCACTAAGCGCTGCTCCTTACACTGCAAAGAGGGAAGGGAGCCTCACCCCCTCTGTTCCCCGCGAACCCAGGAGTCCTGCTTCCTCTCCCCCACCGCTGCCCCCCCTCCCCCAGTACAACCACTCACCTGCCTTCTGCAGAGCTCGCGCCCCCCGAAGGAGCAGCACCAGCAGGAGGCCAAAGACCATCCAGGGCATCTCTGGACGGAGTCACCCCCCCTGCCCCGGGCACCACCGAGGCTGCCCCAGAACCGGAGGGGGCTGGAACAGCCAGGGTCCCAGCTAGAGCTGTGGCTGCAAGGACCAGGGGGTGAGGGGTCTCTGCGCCGTCACAGCGCCAGCCAAGCGAGGGTCCAGAAGGGGGATCTCCCAGGGGTCCTCATATAATAGACGGTGGTGCAGAGAGGAACAGGGGATCCAGCGGCTCCCTGGGGACCCAAAGGAGTCGTGCTCAGTGGGTCGCGTCCCCAGCCATGCTCTGGGCGGGACTCTTCTGCCCGTCGCTGTCTTTGACGGCTCCTCTGTCTGCTCACTTGCTGGGGGGATCTGGGATCACATATCCCTCTTGCGGAAGTCCCCAGTGGGCAAGGCACGGGAAAGTCCTCCTCGCCCGCCAAGCCAGGAAGCCCAGCAGCAGCCCAAGCACATCTGGAACTCAGGGGAAGTTCTCGCTGTTCCCCGGGTCCTGGTTTGCCTTCCCCAGACCAGCCAGTCCTATATGCAGGAGATCATCTCCCTGAGGGCTCCGGAGGTCCTGCGGTCATCTGGCCAAGCGCATGTCAGGTCTGGTGGGTCGTTTCTTGCCTCACCCTAGATTCACAGCTAACGCCCCCCACCCAGACCATGGATCCAGCGAATCTGTTGCCAAAGTAAAGGGATGCGTGTGGCGATCTCTCTCTCTCTCTCTCTCTCTCTCTCTCTCTCTCTTTCCCACCAGTCTCTCCCACCAGTCTCTCCTCAGTCCTAACTGGAATCCGGTGGGGAGGACTGGGGTGGATCAATTCTCGCCAGGTGTGATCAGGTAGGTTTCTTCCATCCCCGAGGGGATCTCGGCGCCTTTCAGACTGCGGCGTTCAGTGGATCCTGATTGGCCCCAAAAGGGATTCCCAGCACCCAAACCAGAAACTCGACGTCCGTGATTTTGCGCCCGTCGGAGGGGCGACTTGGCTGGGGGAAGGAATCGAAACCCGCCCGAGCCTGCCCCACAGCAACAGCCTCCGCCCTATACCACCACCTGCAGCAGCCCCATAGACGGGGGGGGGCGCTCCCTTGCCGCGCCGCTTGTTCGACGGGGCCAGTCCCTGCCCGGGCCACTGTGGCGACGTCTGCCTGCTTCTCCGCCGCCGCCACGCTCGGCTCGGCTCGGCTCGGCTCTCCGTTCCCCGCAGCTTGCTCCACTGGCAGCTGGAGGCAGGAGGGAAGGCGGCTCCCCCGCCATCCCCACCCCACTCCCAGCAGATCTCCCCGCCCCGACCGGCGGCCGCCCCGGGGACGTCCCATCCCGAAGGGGGAGGGCCGAGGGATGCGGCGGCGGCGGCGGCTCCTCTTCTGCGGGCGCCTCGCTCTCATCTCTGCGCGCAGCCTTGAAATCCGAAACGGGGCGGGGAGGAGGGAGTGCGGCCGGGCTGCAGACGGGGCAGCGGGATGGTAAGGTCAGAATGGGCAAAGAAGGGGGCCGCCTCCGCCTTATCATGTGAGTCGGGGTGCCTCTGAGCACGTGCAGAGCGCACCGCCATCTCTGGGAGCAGAGCGTGGAACTCCCAGCTGGTCTCCAGAATATCTGAGCTCCGGCCTGGTCTCGCCGGGCCTGCTTGGCACTAGGAACTACTAGAAGCTAGCGTTGCTTTGCACTAGAAACGACGTGCTCTTGCAAAGGCCTGTCCATGGGGCTACCACGGAAGAGAGAACGACCTTCAGGCAGGCTTCAGAAACGCGTGCCACGCCATTTTTTAAAGAAATCAAGCACTGGGGCAGACTCAGTTGGGGTGGGGGAATGACCCCCCCTTCACTGCATAAGCCTCCCCTCCAGTTTTGAGGTAAACGTGGAACTGTTTGGTGCGCAGAACCTAGCTAGGAAGCCATACTCTCTGATCTAATCCTCAAAATGTATAGGGAGGGCCTGCTTCTTGGTCACTCATTTAAGAGCAAATGCACTCTGTACATGTTCAGGGGCATTTTGTTCATTGTTTGCAGCATACAGAACTGGGCCCCTGAATAAAAATGCCTCTGAACATGTGTACAGAGTGCATTAAAAGTTAAGTTTCTGGGATGTACTGCTACCTACCTAGCCTTGGTCCAGTCCTTACAATAACTAACTGGAAGTAGAATTCTTACCTCTGAATGTGCATTCACAGAGGCAACAGGATTAGATTCCACTTTTGGTCTTTGAGCCCTCTGAGTTTATGAAGTGGATGGAAGAGGGAAACAGTGGTTAAAGGCCAGCATGTGAAGTACCAATTAGTGTGGTTTCGGGAATGTTGACACTACAAAATGTAAACTGGCTTGAAACCCGTTTAACTACTGAGCTTTTCCTTCAAAGGATTTTGGAAACCGTCAGCTCGTGAGAGTGCTGACAATTCCCAGTTCAGTTTCTTTAAAGACCCATTTGCACCACGGCAATCCCTGGGATTCCTTGGCTGGGGGCCCCAAACAGTTCCACTGAAACCAGTCTAATTGGGGAGCATCAATGTCCACGGAGAAAGTAATAGATGTAGATCAAGAGCACACATCTAGAAGATGTTTTCTTAACAGGATGAGACAGACAATGCAATCCTATGCGTGTCCACTCTGAAGTAAACACCACTGTTTTCAATGGGGCTTACTCCCTGAGGCACCTGGTGGGCCACTGAGATACAGGAAGCTGGACTAGTTGGGTCTCAGCCTGATCCAGCAGGGCTCTTTTTATGTTCTTAAAGCATGAATAGGATTGTAGCCAAATTCATGGAGGACAAAGCCTATCAATGATTGCCATTTTAGCTGACTTGAGCCCCTACATTCCTAGGCAGTATACAGCAGTGTACATGCAGTAAGGGTGTGGCAGGTGAGGCAGAATAGCCCTACTCAGTGGTGTCATTCAAATGATTTAGGAACAGGAACTCACTTTTGATTGGCACTTGTCAGGAACCCGGAACCAGCCATGGAGCCTGTTAGGATCCAGAACGCCTGTTCCCCCTGAATGACATCACTGCCTTCGCCCCCCTAGGAATCAGGAGTCGCTCCCTTTAAACCTCTGAGTGCCAGCCAACCAAGAAGAAAAGCTCTTTGCAGAGGAATTGGGAGGGGGAGGAGGGAGAGTGAAGTGGGCGGAGTCAGCCCTAATTTTAACTAGTGGAACTGAGTTCCCCCGTGTTCCCCCTGCATGACATCACTGGCCCTACTGTAGTTCTTTGAAAAGTGCTGCCACTGCTGCTGCGGTGGCTGTGATCCTGCAGATACTTACAACAACCCATGGGCTGTAGCTGTTCAGAGCCCGTGGGTTGTAAGTGTTTGAGTAGCCACGGAGATGGCAACACTTTTCAAAGAACTCAGGTAAGATAGTTCTGCCTCACCTGCACCGCACGTAGCAGGTGTACAGTACTTCCCGGTGCACAAAAACAGTGGAGGGCCATCACATTCCTACTCTGCTTGTGAGTTTGTGACATGGCTGGCTACTGTAGGAAGCAATGCTAGGTAGACATGGGTTCTGTCCCGCAAAGAAATTGTTACATTGAGCTGGTATACCACACCAGCTGGGTCAGGAACCACTTGAGGGGGCCGCGCGACCTGATGTCAGGTGGGTTGCAGAAAGCTGGGCGCCACCATCTTGGAAGCTGCAGACGTTATGCTTGCTGTGTTCCTTTTGTGAGTGTTAACTGTTTGAATGTTCAAGTCAGTGGTTTTTTATATTATTATTTTGTTTTAACATATTCCCTAACATGATAGGTTTCTTTGTGCAGGGGTGTTTCTTATGCAGGACTATTCAATAGGAGAAACAACCCACGCCTACTGTACTTCTGAAATGTTACAGCACAGACAGGTTTATGAACTCAGCCTAAAATCCCTTGAAGAAAAGGACGCTTACAAGGGTAACTAATTGAAATTAAGTCATCTTCAGCCTGGCTTTCTCTGATTTGCATAATGCCGCTTTGTGCCAGCCAGTTGCCCGTAGGAGGAATGAGCAGCCCCTAGTGGAAGAGAGCCTCGTAAACCTTGAGGACACCTGGCCACAGAGGCGGCTCTACAGGGATGGCAAAGCTCTAAGTTTTGCAAGAAGCCTTACCCTGTCATGTAAATCCCTCCTCTCCCTTGCTGCTGTAGCCAGTAAGCAACGCCAAGATTGGCTAAAACGGTGCAGGAGAGGAGTGATTTCCACGGCAAGGTAAGGCTTCTTGCAAAACTTATATTAGAGCTTTGCCATCCCTGTAGAAACGCCACTGCCTGGCCAAGGTGTGCATGCCTAGGTCTGTGCAGGAGAGTGTGTGAGCTCCCTGGTTTTCCTGAACCTGAAGGAGGTAATGGGGTAGGCTGGAGGAGTGGAAGGAGGGGCCTGATGACTTAAGGGCATCATTGTTAATGGGGGGTAGATTAACAAGTTGGTTAGGAGCAGGGGGAGATGAGAAGGGGATTGTTGTGGGTCCCCACCTTCTTCTTCCACCGCACCTTCTTCTTTCATCTGCTCGTTCGCTTCAGGTTCAAAGCTGTGGAAGGGAGGGAGACATGGGGGGGAAGCTGTTTCTTGGGGGATCAAGGGGGGATTAGGTGTGATGTGTCTTGTTTTGGTGTCTTGGCAGAAACATGGGGATGGGGGGCTTTCCATGCAGGGAGAAGAGAAGCCAGCTGGGATTTGGGGCCTGCAGGAACCTGCCTCTTGGAAGAGGGGTTTGGAATCTCCCCCCAGGCTTGGGGAGGGGGGGGAGTGGCCCCAGCTGGGAGCCAAAATAGCAGTGCATATTGAGGAGGGGGATCCGAGAGAGAGAGAGAAAGGAGAGAGAGATCATTTATACATCAATCACGCTGACTACAAAAGCTTCTGTGAACACTGAAGCAGAGAAGAATCCAGAACTTGACACACGACCAATTCTGCAAGACAGAAGGCTTCCACAGGCGCCCAAGACTTCACCCTCACAACCACACATACACATTCCTGCAAACTGCACCACCGACAACCAGCTACAAGGTGCACAAACGAGTCATCATGGTGCCTAGTGAATTCTTGAACGGTTTTACTATTTCGAAGGCCAGGTGGCCGCACAGGAGCCATATTTGAGGGTGCCTCTGTGCATGGGAAGAGTGTATTTTCTGCCCCACTAAGTACCCTCTGTCAACTCTCCACGCCTTTGAGTTTAGAGGACCGGCTTTTGAGCTTCAGTCCTTATTTTTGCAAGGCTACATGCCACATCGATCGACTGTCAATGTACGGGGCTGTATATCAAGCATGGGGCACTTATCTGTAAGCCTGATATAAAATTAAAATGAATTTTGTTAAGATTTCATATGGTTCAATAACTTTAAACCAATGGGCTATTCTGCAAAAATTCACCCCTTCAGTGCCTGTCTACCTTTCAACCCCTCATTGCAAAATATCTGTCGACCTGATTGGCAGCCTGTCCACCCCTGCCCCATGCCAAAACTGGAATGGTCCGAGTCCTGCCTGCCTACCTACCATGTACATTCAGGGCAGGCCTCATCACAACTCAAAATGCAGTCGAGATGCCATTCAAGATCTGCCTGCCTGTTAGCAGGTTAGAACCCCTGCTAACTGGGCAAGAGGCACTTTTTCAAGTGGTGTCTTCTTATACTTAGCAGGGGGAGAGCAATTGTCCCTCTTCACCCCAGCACAGTGTCTTTCTTGTGGCTGTTGCTGGTGGTGTTCTCCATTCTTTTAGATTGTGAGCCCTTTTGGGACAGGGAGCCATTTAATTTTAATGTTATTATTTGCCTGTAAACCGCTTTGTGAACTTTGTGTTGAAAAGCGGTATATAAATACTAGTGATTGATTGATTGATTGATTGATTGATTGATTGATTGATTGATTGATTGATT
>JAJKFI010000130.1:2182937-2194263 GCA_029204185.1 Lerista edwardsae | reverse complement strand
ATTGATTGATTGATTGATTGATTGATTGATTGATTGATTGATTGATTCAAGAGACCTGCAAAATTCTGTATGATGGGGACCTAATGCCATGGCAGAATAAATGCCATGTGTGTATAAGGTCCCTGAGTCTGTTTCCTATATCTTTAGTTAAGGTTCCGTGTTTCAGGTCTGAAATTGAGCTGCTGTATGAGAACTGGAGCTTCCCGTCAAGGCAGACGGCACTGGGCTTGGTGGCCTGGCCTGAGCCAGGGAAAAGCATTTTCATACAATTTCTGATTTTGATTGATTGAAGATGCCATTGCAAAATTATTTATTTATTTATTTTGGTTGCCAAAATAACTTCTGGAGTCCTCTCTGCCTAGACCCAGCTAGAGAACCTCCATGTTCAGAGGCAGTCTGATAATGCCAGAATAAACCACAGGAAATTACTGTTTCTATCACTGCTTTTGAGTCCTCTTGAAGGCATCTAGCTGGATGCTGTTGGAGGCTAAATACCGGACAGGGTACAATCCTATGCATGCTTTCCTGGGAGCAAGCCCCACGGAATTCGGTGGGACTTCCTTCTGAGTATGCATGCCTAGACTTGCCCCATAAGTCAGATCCAGTGTGGCAGGCATGGAATCCACTCAGAGGCATTTCTACAGGGAGGGCAAAGCTCCAAGTGTTGCAAGGAGCCTTACCCTGTCATGTAAATCCCTCCTCTCCCTTGCTGCTGTAGCCAGTAAGCAACACCAAGATGTTGCTGTTCCCTGTGAGGATTGGCTAAAATGGTGCAGGAGAGGAGTGATTTCCACTGCAAGGTAAGGCTTCTTGCAACACTTAGAGCTTTGCCATCCCTATAGAAATGCCACTGAATCCACTTGCTGAAATTGACACACGGAGGCTTTCCCAGCTACACAGTGGGTGTCTCACAGAAGCCGATGCCTTTAGTAAAATAAAATTCGCACACACCAGCCCCCACACCACCTCTGACTCCCCAGGGGCAGAGAGGCCCACACTGAAACAGGGACTTTCCCAGGGAAGGAATCCAGATGGGTCTGGTCAGAACTGCTTCACTCCCTTGAGGAAGCCAACGAGTTGCTTCAAGGCTGGGTGTCCTCAGCATTATCTCTGTGACTGTTCTGGCCGCAGAGTTTGCCTTGGAGCCCTGCAGGACTTTCCTCCGAAGCCAACCAGTTTGAGGGTGTAAGTCTAACCTGGAGTTAGGCCAGCAAAGTTTGGCTGGCACAAGGGCCACCGTAAAGCATTTTTGGACCACTTTTGGAGTCAGGAAGAAAGGTGCAAGTCTGTGTGCTGGTCTCTCTGACTCCGAGAGTGGTCCAAACAGTTTACAGTGGCCCTTGTGCCAGCCAAACTTTGCTGGCCTAACTGTGCCGGCCTAACTCCAGGTTAGGATTGCGCCCTGAGTCCTGCGGGGACCCATTTCCAATGCCGGCCTAAGAAAAATATGCAAAGAAATAAATAGGATGTGTATTCCTTCCCCCCACATTGGATAAACAGGGCCAGACACACCATCTCTCTGGACCTAAGGGGTAAGGTTTCAAGGCAGACTCGATCCCCAGCATTTCCCACTGTAGGAATGAACCACTGCGACCAAAATACCAGCGCCTTCTCAATTCCAACCTTTTTTCAAAAAACACATACCAATTTTCTGGTCCTAATGGCTCTTAAGTTTTGTGTGTTTTTTAAAAGCAAGTTTCTAGTCCTTATGACTACAAATTTGGGCAGTGTGTGGGTAATTCTTGTCGAAATCTCCAAAGCCAAAGGAAAGAGGCTAAGCAGGGTTTCCAGAGGTTAGGGCTTGGAACGTTGCATGGAACGTTGATCAGCAGAAACAGGTTATGCATTGATTTTACATAATGTTTGCAGGTTGCAGAATCCAGTTCTCTTAGCATATAATTTGGGGCGCTGTCCTAACCTGGAATTAGGATGGCACAGTCAGGCCAGCAAAGTTTGGCTGGCACAAGGGACAACGTAAAGTATGTTTGGACCACTCTCAGAGTCAAGGAGGACAGCATACAGGCATGTGCTATCCTCCCTTACCTCGAGAGTGGTCCAAACGTGCTGTGCAGTGACTCTTGTGCAGGCCAAACTTTGCTGGCCTGACTCCAGGTTAGGATTGCACCCTTAGTCAATTCTGGAGCTCCCACTCCTTTTCTAAGACCTGGTCTCCATCGTGCTTCAGAATGAGGCGACAGAATTCTGATGTGGTGGAATAATGGATTGTGCATTATCCAATCCTATCCAACTTTCCAGCACTGGTGCAGTCTTACTAGTGGGGGGTGTGCTGCGCCCTGTAGTAGGTGGGCAGTCATGGAGGCCTCCTCCAGTTAAGGGAACATTTGTTTCCTCAGAGCTGCATTGTGGCTGCATTGGCACTGGAAATTTGGTTAGGATTGGGCTCTGTATAAGATGGGTTTGGGGGGGGGGAATCATGGTTCTTCTTCCAGCGCCAAGAGTTTGAGGAAGAGACAGAAGTGGGGGGGGGGATGAACAACTGCTTCTGCATACAGGATTGAGCAAGGGTTTTTCCAACCCTTGCCAAACCACAGATACCCAGTGGTACCCAGACTTGTTTTTGTTCTGCAAGCAAGGAACCTTGGAACAAGCTCCACTTCTAACTACTCTGGTTTTGCATCTCTATTACAGACTTCTGCAAGGCAGTTCTGGTTTGTCTTGGGACGGAACCCTCAAGAAATGTCAGATTACCCCTAAACTATAAAGAACGCCAGTGGTCAGCCGCTGGATTCCACTGGCAGCTTAGGACAGAAGCTTGGCAGGGGGCCAGACCCCTTTCCTCATTTCGCTCACTTGCTGACTCCAGGATACTCAAAGCTGGCTGAAGCTAAGAGCCCCCAATTGGTCCTGCAAATGCTGAAGATGGAGAGTAATAAGTGCTGTGGCCTTTGAGGAGATTGGCTGGAGCAAAAGGACGCCTTGTCTCTATATTCCCCAGAAAAGCAGGGAGAAAGGTTGGGCTGAGTGATGCCAAGCCTGTAGCTCTGTGGGAGAGCACATGGGCAAGCAGAAGTCACAGGTGATGCTTTCCTAGACCCAATTGCCAACTTATTACTGCATTCTCAGGAAAGTAGCAGGCTCTGGCATCACGACGTTGTCACTTCTGGTGGGTCCCAGACAGATTTTCATTCTAAAAAGCGGGTCCCAGCGCTAAAATGTTTGAGTACCTCTGGTCTAGGTCAGTAGTTTTCCAACTTTTTAGACCGGGGCTCACTTTTTAGAATGGCCCACGTGTCAGGACCCAATGGAAGTGATGTCATTAACCCGGAAGTGATGTTGTGGCAGGAAGTGACATCATCAAGCATAACGTACCATAATTAAATGACACTCCTGAAATGTAAATTGGCATTCTTGGACTACAGCAATTGTACAACCATGAAACATTCTTCACAGAAAGCAAATATTATGTAAAAACACTGAACTAAAAACATTTTTTTAAAAAAAAAAACCTCACTTGAAAATTCAAACACTCACAAAAGGAATATAACAAGAGTCAGGTCTGCGGTTTCCAAGATGGCTGCTCCCAGCTTTCCACAATCCACCTGACATCAGGTCACGACCCACCAAGTGGGTTCCAACCCACAGTTTGGTCTAGAATCTAGACTCTAGATCATCGGGATGCCATAGAAATGGCATACCTAGATTCCAGCAATGCATTTAACAAAGTTTTGCATGATATCCTTGTAGATGAAATGGAAGAAGTGTGGGCTAAATGGTACTCCTGTTAGATGAGTTCCAAGCTGGTTGAACAACCATTCCCAAAGAACGCTCATAAATGGCTCCCATCGATCTGCTTTATCCCATTGCTAATAACAATCAGACAGGTGTTCCTGGGGGCTCACAAGCAGAGCAGGAAAGTGATGGCCACTTTGTGTCTCTCCTTATTGCCTGGCACTTAGAGATATTTCTGTCTCTGGAAAGGGAGTCATTGCTAAACGCTCCATGGATTTGCTGAATCCCCTTTTCAAGCCCATTGAAGTGAGTGGCCACCAACACATCTTGTGGCAGTGAATTCCACAAATTAGCTATGGGCTGTCTGAAGAAAGCCTCCTTTATAAAAGATACAGGAGTGTCTCAGTGCAACCGATTGTGGGAGATGGGTGGGGGTGGGGGTGAAATGTGCCTGAGGTTTATGAAATGGAGTTGGACAAATGAGATAAAGAGAAGGTTTTCTTGTTTTCCCAGGATGACATTAGAACTCAAGCAATGGGTTGGCAGTAAATTCAAGTCAGGCTACAATATGTCTTCAACAGGGGCAGCACAAGACCACCTGGTGCCTGAGATGGGGTGCCAAATACTGTCCCCACTTGTGGCTGCCTCTGCTCTGCCTGACTGGAAACGGAAGAGGGTGTGGAGTGAAAGAGGAAGTGGGGAGGAGAGAAGAGTAGTGAGCACCGGTGTCAAACATAAGGCCCACAGGTTCGGAGGCAGTCTCTGGAAGCCATTTCTCTAGCCCCTGTTATAATTGGGCTCCCTCATATCTTGAAATTATGATTTGCACATTTTCTCTTCTGTCATTTGTAGCCAGTGAGTTCCTATTTGAGAACAAAGTGCTTATTTCTGGCTCTCATAGTCATATTTCATCATCCTTCGGGCTTAATTGTGTCACTTCCTGCTTAATGATGTCACTTCCGGCCCACAGCAGGCACCATGAATCATGGGCCTAGCTAAAGAAGTGCAGAGGGGTGCAATTGCATCAGGCAACAAGCTTTAGGGGGGCAACAAGCTGAGCTTGACACCAGTGGACAAAATGGTGAAAACCTTGGTTTGTATGAATAATACCATCATGTTACCACACATTGAAAAGGAAATATCAGAAGAAATTGAGGGTTCTGTGAATTGTACATAGAACAATAGTTGTAAAAATCCCAATTGAAAAAATGGGGTTTATGAACAGCCTGCCAATGTAAACTGCCTCCTGACCATCTAGAGAAAGGTGGGATAAAAATACATTAAAATAAATAAATAAATAAATGTTATGCACCATTTGATGTGGAATTTAATACAGAATGCAGTGAAACAAACCAGAGTGTAATATCTTCATTCTATCAAATGTTATGGCCCCCAAACCAAGAAAATGAAAATGCAACTGTGATGTCACTTCCTGTTGTGACATCACTTCCGGGGCATCATTTCACCCTCTGCACTGGGCTACACTTTCATTAACTACCCCAGTGCCATGAATGTTGTTTGGCCCAGTATATGAAACAGGTTTGACACCCTTGAGCTAGAATGTCTTCGGGTCCCTGTTCCAATACAGGAAATGGGAAGGAGCAGTGGAGGTATGAGCTAGTGGGCACCTCTGCCAATCTGCTGCTCCAGGTGACCACCTCTCACGGCCTCATGAATGGGCTGGCCCTGTCTTCAAACAACATATAATTAACATGGGAAGTCAATTCACTCTCACAAGATAATGGGGTAGCCACTGATTTAGCTCTAAACAAGAGGATCCAGTAATAGTGTATTTAGGGTTCATGTGTTTCTTTTTCTGAATATAAATCACCCTGATCTGGATTTGGACTGTGAAGGAGGGAGGCATTAAATACTGCCCCTCCCACCCTATAGCTGCTATTTGTATTTTGCTCTGGGAAGGAAACTCTGATTGGACCATGCACTTGCAAGCAGGTGCGGTACAACCGAGAGGCAACTCCATCCATATAGGCGCCTAGGAGTGCCTGCAAGCATATTGAACCGGCCCCTATTTTGCCTTCGAGTGGAAGCCGCTCATTTTGCAGAGTGTCACGGCGGCGTCACCTCTTTGTCCCATGTGGGATGCAGGACACTGCCTGGGGGAAGCTCACGGCTCTGCCGTTGCGTTTCCAAGCAGGTGTTGCTGGGGGTGGTGGGGAAGGGTGACGCGAGTGCGGCGTGGAGCGGGTGGCAGTTTTCTGCCTCTTCCTGTCCATTAATTAAAGATTAAGGGGGAGGCAAATCAAAGAGTGACAGTGTGACACAGGCCTTGCCTTCATCTGGCTCCCAGCTGCAGGAACCGGCCTCAAAAACCTCCACTCCCCACCCACCCAATGCCACATCCCCTGCACTTTAATTCGGCCCTGATTAATCGCAGAGCTGAGGCTGCAGAACAGGACACTCCGCCCCCCGGAGGCCACACCACGTCCCTGTTCGTCAGCAGTGCAAGTACAGTGTCGATGGGGATGTTTGGGGCTCCTGCCTTGGACACCCCTTGGACTGGGAAACAAAATGGGCACCAAAGACCATGTCATGTATTGATAGTTACTAAGGTAGTGTTGGTTTTCCTAGTTTTCCTTTTCAGTATAGCATTCCTTAAGCATATTTACCGGATGGTAGGCAAAAAGCCACATCTCAGTCTGCTTGCATGGAGGCTTAGTAAGAGCAGCAGGTCAGGCAGAGTAGCAGCTTCTCTTAGACTCTGGGCTAACATAATGCAGCACATCTGGTCACTGATTCCTGGGGAGGGGGGAGTAAACAAAGATCTATGTTACTGGGCAGTGGCTGATTTCTGGCCAAGGCAGGAGGTGTGGTCTGGAGGTTGAGCTGTTGCCCTGCCTGAAGATGCTAAGCAGGATCAACCTTGGATGGGAGACCGGAAATCATTGATGGAGTTCCCTGAGGAGTGTGGAAGTGGAGGAGTCAGCTGGCAAGAGACAGATAAAATCTTGAGAACCAGCCAAAGTGCGATCTGCAGCTCGGAAGTGTGATCTGTGAAGGCTCGGAAGAGTGCAGCCAGGATCATGGCCACATATTGAAAGGGAAACATCTGGAGAAATTGAGGGTTCTGTGGATTGTACATAGAATAATAGTTGTAAAAACCCCATTTGAAGAAAAAAAAGGGGGGGTTATGAACAGCCTGCCAATGTTAAACCGCCTTGTGTCTTGAGAAATCTTGAGAAAGGCGGAAATTAAATAAATTAGGGTGGATCAAGGAACTTTTAAAGATACGTGCAGCCATTCTGCATTTGCAGGAGTGCCAGCTTTTAAGGGGTGGAGGCAGTGGTGGTATCTAAATGATTGAAGAACTTGAACGCTGACTGAAGAACTGGAATGCTGACCGGGACTCACCTTTGATTGGCAGCCCGTCCCTTCGGTTCCCCCGCCTTCCTGCCCGCCGCGCGGGCTGCCCTCGGTGGATGTGCCCCACCGCCGCTCGCTCAGGCACCTGGTGCCCCCACCCCCCCGGCGAGCAGGTGCCCCCTCCGAGGCCAAGAGCCCTTCGTCCATCACGGAGCCAGCGACGAATGGTGGCGAGTGGGTGGAGCTAGGCCAGATCAGGTTCAGGAACGGCCGTTCCGGCGTGTTCCCCCTGCATGACATCACTGGGTGGAGGGTTTAAATGGAGAGCCTACACTAGGCATTGACAAGATTGATTATAGCCAGCCCATCTGTGTGGGAGACTGAAGCCATTGCTTCAGGCAGCAGATTGATGTGGTGGGACGCCCATCTCCAACTTGCCTTCACAGCTTCTCCTTCGCCTTCCACCAATTGAAGAGGTGGACAAAAAGGGAAAGGAACTGTGGAGGGAGGAAAGTGCTGGAGGAACAGAGGCTGGCATACCATTGGATAAGCAGGGCCATCTGCTTATCTAACCAGGCACCAGGCTATGGTTATGGCATACTTAGTGTTGGCAGGAATTCCAGGAGAGGGCCTTGCAGCAACCCTTCCTCAGCCCCTATGACAGGGCCCCTTGAGCATCCAGCCCTTGGAAAGGTGCTGTGGCCCTTGGAAACTTGCACCTTGCCACTTTGACCCTGGGTGATCCGAACAGAGATTTCATCTCAGTGGCTTCCAAGTTCTTGTTCGGTGCAAGCCAGGGTCGATAACTGAGATTTGACTGTTCTATAGGTCATCGAAGCCAACCCTTCAGCCTCATCCCCATAGAGGTTTCTGATTTCCCTTCCTTGCCCCCTCCCTCCCTCCCTCCCTCCCTCCTGCCCCGCCCCGCCCCAAGTAACACAATCCTCCAAGCAAATCTGGTAGGATTTGCTTTATCTCCTCCACCCCCTCTCCGCTCAGATCTGCCTCCAGCTGCACCTGGCAAAGTTTGAGCCTTCGCTGATCCAGCCCCTGTTTGAAGCCGGGTCCCTGGAATTCCCAGCACGATGCCTTTTGTTCCCCATCCCATAGTCTCCCAGGCCTGGCTATTTCTGTACCTTCCCGCTGACACCCTGGTTAGAAAAGGGAATGCCTTCAAAGGGGCAGATGAATGCCTTTGGGATGACTCAGGGGTGACCCTAGGGAGGCACAAAGCGGGGCTGGGAATGGGGGACTCTGTTGTGGGCACAGCAACACAGCAACACATTTGGGTATTAAACTAGAGCAGGGCATTGGTTTAACGACTCTGCCCCGGAGGCAGATGCATTGCCCTTTTCCTTTGTGTACTGGGCATGTCCTGCTAACTGGGCAAGAGGCACTTTTTCCAAGTGGTGTTCCTCTTCTATTTGGCAGGGGGAGAGGAACAATCCCTCTTCACCCCAGCACAGTGTCTTTTCTAGTGGCTGTTGCTGGTGGTGTTCTGCATTTTTTAGATGGTGAGCCCTTTTGGGACAGGGAGCCATTTAACTTTGTTTATTTTTAGCCTGTAAACCGCTTTGTGAGCTTTGTGTTGAAAAGCAGAATATAAATACTTTGATTGATTGGTTACTCCCACATGAGCGCCGTGCTGCTGTGTCACCTGTTCTGGATGGGCTGCTGTGGCTGATTGGCCTTGCCCTTAGGGTGCATGCATGCACACGCGTGCGCGCGCACACGCACACACGCACACACACATCCATCCCTGGGGGTGGTGGGCGTGGGAACAGCCCGTCCGTAGTGTGAGGAATGTGTTACACAACCCTCCAGATGGAGCGACAGAGTCCCCCTGCCAGATGTGTGTCAGACAATTGCACGTGTCATTCACGGGAAAGCGGGGGCAGGGCGGGCGGAGGGTGTGCGCGACACACAAGGAAAGCAGGAGCATTCTGTGAGCGGCAGCGGATGCATCTGCAGTCGTTCGGTGCCTTTTCGTGGTTAGAGGGGTGTGTGTGTTTGTGTGTGTGTGTGTGTGTGAGGGAGGGAGCAATGTGTGTTCTGCTAGCAAGAGTGCATGCGTGTGTGTGAGAGAGAGTGTGCAAGAGTGTGTGTGCCCACATGTTGATCGTTAAATGGTGCACATAATCAAGAGCGTGTCATTTTGGCACGAAGAACATGAACAGTGTCATTGGGTTAACTCAAAGTTTCGTCTCATCCCACATCCGTCCAACGCTTACCAGCTAGAGGCCTCCAGGAAGCCACAAGCCCTGGTGCTCTCCCTTGCAACTGGTGATCAGAGGTAATACTGGCTCCAAACCTGGAGCTTCCAATGGCTAACATCAGACCACTTTGCCATGAATGTGTCTAATTATAGAGCGCAATCCTAACCTGGAGTTAGGCTGGCACAGTTAGGCCAGCAAAGTTTGGCCACCACAACGGACACAGTAACGTATGTTTGGACCACTCCCGGAGTCAGGGAGGCCAGCACACAGACATACACCATCCTCCCTGATTCTGAGAGTGGTCCAAACATTCTTTATGATGGCCCTTGTGCTGGCCAAATTTTGCTGGCCTAACTGTGCTGGCTTAACTCCAGGTTAGGATTGCACCCTTAATGTGATGGCCACCACCACATTTTGCAGCAGTAAAATCCACACATTCATTATGTGTTGTGTGACTTTGACGTGGTAAGATTTTTCCTCGAATGCACGTGCGTGCGTGCGTGTGTGTGTGTGTGTGTGTGTGTGTGTGTGTGTGTGTGTGAGAGAGAGAGAGAGAGAGAGAGAGAGAGAGAGAGACCTTTCTCAGATATATACTAAACTCAGTAGGGTAGATTATAGCCTGTGTCCCTCTGTGTCGTGAACATGCCAAGAGAAAGTGTATTTCTGTGGCATTATACATTGTTTCCACCAAATATGTGTGCTTGTGCACAACAGAATGTATAGTTATGAAGTATTTTTGCGAGCCAGCACTTGAGTCGACTGCCTTCCCCGACTATGATTGTGTGCCTATGTGTTCCTGGGTTCACAATTCTCTATTGAACGTTACATTTTATTTAGAACTGTATGTGGGGATGTGTTTATGCAGCAAGAAATGGTTAATTTTTTTTAAGTGCCAGAATTCAAGCCCGCCCAGAAGCGACAACCTCCGATGCCCAGCTTCTTTATCCCAGATGTGCAGGGCTTTATGCAATGGGAATGGGAAGGCACTCGGCGCATGCTCAGAAGCACCCATCTTTCTCACTACTCCCCACCCTTTCTAAGGCAACGGAATGGAAAGAGGCTGTGTAGCGGAGCAAGGGTGTGTTAAGCACTGGAAATGAGAGTATGCGTGTGTGAAATACAATACGTTCGTGTGCGAATGTGCCGGAGCTTTTGTGCTGGAGGCAACTGAGGCAGCTGTTGGCTTTGGGGGGGGGGTGAGTCTGGTTTGGAAGCAGCAATTGGCAAGGGAGTTTAAAGCTTTGGTGTCATATTCACCTTTGATGCAACTTGCGCCCCATAAATCTTGGTATCCGATGGCCTCCCTCATGTGTGTTGCTTTATTGCTTGGTCTTTTCAAGACAGCACTAAGCATAACTGAGGTGGGTGGGTGGGGGATGGAAGGAAGGGGACCCGCAACACTGGCCAACACTCCTTTGGCCCGGAGCAGAAGTGTGACTGGCAGGCCTGCATGGCGCGTGTCCTTGTACGTGTGTGCCTGCTGATCTGTCAGTAAGTGTGTCTGAGTCGTAGTGATACGTGGGTGTGACGATGCCTCACAAGTGAGCAGCAGAGGAGGCTTGTGTATGCCTCCTGTCACCACGACTTGTGAGTCACTGTGTGCATAACAGTGAAAGTGCCGATATGTGGCGTGCAGCGTTTGTGTTTGCAGCCTTCAGAAGCACGTGCTCTTTTTGATGATCTCTGCGAATGTCCTGAGATTATGAATATAATCCCAATCTAGAGTTAGGCCGGCACAGTTAGGCCAGCAACGTTTGGCTGGCACAAAGGCCACCGTAAAGCACATTTGGACCACTCCTGGAGTCAGGGAGGATGGTGCATGTCTGTGTGCGGGCCTCTCTAACTCCGAAAGCAGTCCAAACATACTTTACGGTGTCCCTTGTGCCAGCCAAACTTTGCTGGCCTAACTCCAGATTAGGATTGAGCCCTAAATCCTGCCTGTAGCACTCTAGTTGGTACCACAGTGTGCCTCTGTTGCATTGCATTGTGTACTTGTTTATTTAAAACTGTACTAAAGAGTAAGTAGTTAAAGATTAGATAGATAGATAGATAGATAGATAGATAGATAGATAGATAGATAGATAGATAGATAGATAGAT
>JAJKFI010000130.1:2071213-2182927 GCA_029204185.1 Lerista edwardsae | reverse complement strand
ATGGATGGATGGATGGATGGATGGATGGATGGATGGATGGATGGATGCACAGTTATTCCCCCTCACTGCGGGAAATAGCAAACACCCAGTTTCCAATGCTTTGTGACACTCTCGCCTGACCAAGAAATGGCCCAAGCAGAGAGGATCAGGCTTGATTCTCCATGGCTGGGATTGCCAGCCTACATTGGCCTGGATTCTACAAAAGGAAACAATGCCTCTCTGTGTTAAGGCCCCAAGGGGCATGCTGTATCCTTTGGGGATCTCTGAACCACAAGGCCTCCCCCTCCATGCGCCCATGCCACCCTGATGACAGGGATCTGGCCAAGACATGTATATTTCTTACGCTTATGTGTGTTTGGCATCCCTTTTTCTTCCTTCATGGAACTGAAGACAGAATCAATGGTGTTTCCGGGTGCGGGGGTGGGGGTGGAGTGCCATCCAAGCAATAACTACAGGTAAACTTTCTCAGATTCACCAAGCTGGCTGGCTGTATCAGGTCTGCTCAGGCTATGCCAAGGAGTGCACAGAAGCCAATTCCCTGCTTTCTTCTTTTCATCACCTGGACTTCCTGCATGGCACTCCTGTCTTGTCCTGCAGGAATTGTGTGGAGGGACACTCTGTACTGGGCATTTTCGGAGCAGCTCTTGTGTCAGCTGCAACAGTGCTGCTGCCATCACCATCATCACAGGGTTGGCAAGAAGGCGCATACCTCTGGCGGAGAGGCAATGACTGCCCCCAAATCTCCACCCTAGTTTTGGAGGAGATACAGGTGGCTTCACGTCCCCCCCCCCATTCCTTCCCCTTCAAAGGGGAACCTCCACAGGAGAAGGGAGGCTCCCTGAGGCATCTGGTGGGTCACTGTGAGATACGGGAAACTGGACAAGATGGGCCTTTGGCCTGATCCAGCGGCATCTTGTTGTCTTGTGTGCTCCCTGAGGCATCTGGTGGCCCACTGTGAGATGCAGGAAGTTGGATTAGATGGGCCTTTGGCCTGGTCCAGCAGGGCTCCTCTTAAGAACATAAGCGGTTCCCACAACACAGCACGAATCCGCCACAGTGAGCGCTCTCTCCTCCACTCCCTCGGAAGTGGCATGAGGCAGTCACTTCCTGGTTCTTCCCAGAGGAGCTTCGTGTCGTCGTCCCCCCGTTCCTTCAAGGGGAACTTCCACAGGAGAAGGAACAGGGGTGCAATGCCATGGCAGTGAGCACTCTCTCCTCTGGGGATAGCCTGGAAGTGATGTCACTGCCCCAGGCGCTGTGGCAATGCGCTACGCCTCTGTTGACCAGGGGGAGCTGAAAGCCCTTCAGGACCAGGAATCACCTCTCCGAGCCCCACCAGCTTCCCTGGCAGCTGCAGTTTTGCCCTCAGATCTCCAAGGACTGAACATACAGATCACAGGGTTCTGTGAAGGGCGGGAGGGAAATCTCGGGAGACTTCCAAGATGAAGTCTTTTGCAGTTAGAACGGTAACCCAGGAAATACAATTTGCGACACTGCTGAACTTTTGGTTAGCTAAAAACAGAGAAGGCCCACGCCTTAAAAATAAAAATGCTGGGTAGCCACCCATGTCCCAGCCAGGGTCCCAGGGGTGATATACGGCCGGGTCAGGGAGAACGGGGACACATATTCTGACTGCGTGGGAGCGCATGTGCGCTTGTGTGCGCCACCAGCCCAGCCTGTAACCCTCCCAGCTGCTCCCTCCACTCCGTCACACTCTGAACACGCTCGCAAGTTTCCAAATTGTTGGTTAAAAACAGCCTTTTCCGACCACAGACAACTGTTTGACATTACTGGAGGGTGAGGGGATGAAATTGTGGGGCTGGGCGGCAGGGAGGGATTGCCGCCACATGGCAGAGGCAGGGGGAACGAGACGGCTCTGGGTGTGGAAGGGCCCTCAGGCTCCACCTCGGCCTAGCCCAGGCCAGATGCCACAGGCTGGCCCTGCTGCAGGGAGGGAGGAGGCCCCTGTGGAGGGCTTAGTCTTGGCATAGCCCCACCGTTCAGAGAGCTGGTGGCAAGTCTACAATGCACTTCTCGCGGCAGACTGTGGGCAGCCCTTGGTTCCCACAGCGTTGTTCCCATGCCACGCAGACAAGAGCACCATCTTTGCATTCCAGATTCATGGCCGTGCCTCGGCCAGTGATATTCCAGTGGTTGGAATCACCGCATTACCTGGAAAGGCGCATTGAAAAAGGGTTACATGCGCACGCACATGCGCATACACACACACACACACACACACGCACTTCCCACTTCTTCTGCTACCCAGAGTGCATGTGAGGCAATTTGGTTAAAAGTGGTAAGGTCTTAATCTGTATTAAGTGTATGGGGAGCGCTTTCTCCCTCGCACAGGCACTCATTCTGATATGGCAACAAACTTCAGACATGTTCTCAAATTGCTTCACTTTTGACTATTATTATTAGTTGTAGTATCCCTTAATCACCCTGTTAACCACAGTTTACACAGCCTGGGAGGGGGGGGGCTACGGGGTGCAAAAGGGAACATTTTTCTCCACCCTTTTTTTCACTGAAGGCTTACAGGAGAAGAAGCCGGGATTCTGAAGCCTGTCAGAGCTGCTTCGTGCATGCGTTTGCAGCCCTTGGCGTGCCTGTACCTGAGGACTGTATGTTCGAGAGCTGGCAGCCAAATGTGGGAACCGAAGCAGCGTTGCAGCTGATGTTACCTGGAAGTTCTCTCTGTGGCAGAGATCTGTGATGATGGCCCTTTCAGGCATGCCAGCGATTGTGGAATCAATCAATGCAGTGATGGAGGTTCATGCGCAAGCCAGCTTCTACAGTGAATGGCGCATGGAGCTGGGAGACACAGGCAGGCCAGATTCCATAACTACTTTTGGAGGTCTGTGAGGAAGCATCATTTTGCTAATGATGTTTCAAGGAGAAATAGGGCATGGAGATTTGTGGATTTCTTTAAGGATCCCCCTCTCCTGTACTGAAATGCAGGAATCATTAATTACACAGACCAACACACATTTTGCTTTCTTAGAAGAAAAAAAAATCAGCCCTGTTCCTGGCTATGTTTGGGGTGCTGATTCCAAAAACGGCACCAGTTTTGCCATAGCATGTCTAGTTTTGGAGATATAGCATAGCGTCCTTAGTGAATGCTTCAAGCAGGTTCCTCATGAAGGAACTGCACATTTCGAAAACTTTTTCTGACCCTCAATTTCACAGGCCTGCGTGATTGCAGATTTAACAAAGGTATCGTGCACTAAAATGATGCTTTGCTTTCTTCCCACCCACTGACGACGACGACGATGATACCAGTATTTATATACCGCCTTTCAAGTCATTGGATTTCTCTGACTTTAATCAAAGTGGTTTACATTGGCAGGCTTTTCTCAACCCCATACTTGTTACAATCACAAGTTCTATCTTAACACTACAGTCCAGGTAGTCTCCTTCACAGTCCGGCAACTCTCCAGCTGCGCATACTCCCATGCATGGCTTGACACTCTTCCATGCTCACTGGAGGAGTTGTCATCTCCCCCCTTGACGTGGGACTGCATATACAAAAATTCATGCCACCCACCAGTTAATCATTCTCATATATGGATGTTTTTTTTCCTTTTTAGAAATTAAAGGGGACACATTAAATGCTTACCAAATTGAACTGTGAGCCCCTAGCACTGTGGTCCAAAAACAAACCATGGTTATACCAAGTTTAGCAAATGTTCACCAAATTTAGTAAATGTTCACCAAATGCATAACACGACATTTACGCGACAATACTATTATTTAGCCAGCAGAATTATATGCCCCAAACGTGGGGTGAGGGTTAGATTATGAAAATTTACTATTTTGGGGAGACAAAACCATTTTTTTTACTGTCAAATACTTTAAGAAAATGACGAGAACTCAATCTGTGGTTATCACTTTAGGGTTCTTAGGTGGTCTCAAATGTGGTGAACATTTACTATTTTGGGGAAATGAAAGTATTTTTTTAAGGAATATTTTCATTAAATTTGGTGATCACTTGAACGTGAACCAAAATCAAATAAGGATTAGCACAGGATTGTAAACACACACTAAAGCATAGGTGATATGTTTATTGGAGGAGAAAGAAAAGGGGGCTAAATTAAAAATGTAGACTCAATCCCAATATCCTCCTTATAATTTTTAACCGCATGAGGCCTGGAATGGGCAGAGGGGCGGGTGGAAAGTTCAGCCTAAGGCTTATAGAGCTGGGCTTCTCAAATAAATGGATCTGTTTACAAATAAGGGGCGCCTGCCAATCTGTCTCAATTCCCCCACTTTCCATGCAGCCGCCTTCGGAAGCCAAACGTCTTTTGTCTCCTTCCACACATAAATCAGTCATCATCACTTCCCCATTGCCAAATCTGTGTGTGCGAGAGACTGGGAAGGATTGTAGGGAGACGCTGAGATCAGGTAATAACCATTTGGGGTGCAGGGCCAGGAGAAGCTGTCTCAGCCCGCAGGGTTGGGGGGGCGGGTTTGCTGTACACATCGTGGGTGGGTGGGAGGGTGGGGGGGGGAACGGTGCTGGGACAAACTGCACCTCCTCCTCCCCCTGCTCCCCTCCTTCTGGCAAAGGAACCGGTTGGTCTGCCCCAACCTGCTGAAATTGGCAGGAAAAAGACAGCAGCTTAATGAAAAAGTGTGAAGGAAGAGAGCCTGGGGGGAAAGGGAGGGAAGGTAGAGGCGGGGGGGGGGGCCTGCAAATTGGGATGCCTGGGCTCTGAGATAGGGTCAGGGGGGCTACAGTGCGGGAGCTGTGGCCCAGGTGTTGAGTCTAGCAGAGGAATGAGCCTCGGTGGGTGGAGCACCAACACTCATTACTAGGGGGGTTGGAGAGCCCCACACAGTCTTGCCTGCCCTCCTCTCCACAGCTCTGGAGATGAACAGCAAAATGATGTCCTTTAGTGGACCCAGTCGGTGCAGGAATATGCAAGCTTTTCAGTGTGACAGAACGCTTCAGCAGAATACACAGGGAGCAACCATTCAGGGACCAATGCAGAAATCAAGTGGTAAAAACTTTGCCTGGTCCGCAGCACTACGAGGCTGAAAGTGGGATATTGCGCATTCAAACAGCTCCTCCTCTCCCCCCTCAACCCCGTCACCCCCGCCCCAAGCAAGCAAATGTCTGCACATCTAAAACAAAACAAAATTGCATGTCAGCTAAAAGGATCTGGGCTGTTCCTTGGCATGCTAGCTTTCTACATGCAGGGAGAGTGCTTTTCCCCTCTTCTTAGGGAAGCATTCAACAATGCAAATGCCCACGTATAGGCAGAATTGATACTGTCCAGGCAAAGTTTTACCATTTTGGTTTGCTGAATGCATAAACTGGGCCTGTCAGTACATGGGACAATTTAAAAAAAAATACTTTTTTAAAAATCTTGTTTTTCATTTTCAGTGAACGTTTTAATCATGCTGACATGTAAAATGATCATGGAGCTATTCTATGTAGCAAAAATCTTTGATGGATGTGTTGGACCTTGATGACTGGGTGCAGACCCCACACATTCTATGTCATATTCCAATCCCTGGGAATGACTCAATACAGGCCTGCAGCAAGGATTCTCCTAGTTAACAAGAGAAGTAAAGGGAATTTGGAGCTTGGGCTGTCCTTAAGGGAACAGTGCACAAGTAATTACTGTCCCTAAATACACTGGGGGGCGCAATCCTAAACTGGAGGTAGGCCGACACAGTTAGGCCAGCAAAGTTTGACCGGCATCAAGGACACTGTAAAGTATGTTTGGACTACTCTCGGAGTCAAAAAAGCCTGCACACAGACGTACATCATCCTCCCTGTCTCCGAGAGTGGTCCACACGTACTTTACAGTGGCCCTTGTGCCATCCAAACTTTGTTGGCCTAACTGTGCCAGCCTAACTCCAGATTAGGATTGTGCTCTGGGAGATTTCATGATATATCAGACCAGATGTGTTGGGAGAGTAGATTGAGGCGCTTAGAGCAGGCACACACTTTTTCCTACAACATCTACTCCAGGCTTCCTGTGTCCCAGAACATGGTGTGCGTGTACACGATACAACCACACTCCTGAAGCTAAATCAATCTAGATTCAGAGCGCAATCCTAACCTGGAGTTCTGCTGGCAGCGTTAAGCCAGCAAAATTTGGTTGGCACAAGGGACATCGTAAAACATGTTTGTACCACTCCTGGAGTTAGAGAGCTCAGCACACAGACAAGCGCCATCCTCCCTGACGCTGAGAGTGGTCTAAATGTGCTTTACGGTAGCCCTTGTGCCAGACAAATTTTGCTGGCCTAACTCCAGGTTAGGTTTGTGCCCTCCATCTGTGATAGATCGCTATCACATACGGTGACAGAGTAATGTCTAAATGGTTGAATTTTGGAAAACTTTCATATTCGACATTTGGTATTTTGTGCTTGATTTCTATTGTTTGCATCTGACATTTTACCCAATTAATAGGTGACATGCATTAACATCTAGTGGCAGGGTTTGGTGGCGAACAAGCAACAGTGTGCAGTGTTAAACAACTAACTGTGAAAGTATTTGGGTAGATGACAGCTTATGACATTTGACGCTCAACGGAGGCCAAACATTCCAGTGTGTTCACAAGTTTAATCCTGAAGGCAAATTTCAAATTCAAAACCCACATTTGGCTGTCAAATTTGGAAGTCAAAGTAATTTAAAATGTGATCTGCCGTTGAATCTTAGCTTTTCCAGCTGCCACAGCCATGGCTGGATGAGGTTCATATTAGGACCCAATACTATGAAGTGTTTACTTGGAAGTACATGGCATTGAATCCGGTGGCGTCGGCTCCCAAATTAAATACGCCCAAGGAGTGCAGCTGTAACCACTTTGCATTTGGGCCACCTCTCTTGGAATCCAACATGGCTGCCACACATGCCATTTGCCACAGAAAAGACTTCTCTGATGCTCGATGCATTTTTTGTATGGCCCATTCCAGGCAGGGCCAGCCCAAGACATCTAAGGTGGTGTACTAGCTACTGTCCATCCTTACCTGGTGATGCTCCAGCCTCTGCTCCTCTCACTCCTTTGATGTGGAGTGAGAAAAGACTCCACTCCTAGAAAAGGATGTGGCAGAAGAGGAAGTGTGGAGGAGAAGAGAGCGGTGGGCTAGAGTGTCAGAGGCGCTCTAGCCCACCACTCTCCTCTTACAAACCTCCACTTGTGCTCCATTCCCCTCTTCTTTTTCCAATTCAGGAAGTGGGAGAAGGAAGAGGAACAGAGGAGGCAAGCGAGTGGACCAAGGCAACAGCCTCAGGCAATGGACGAACCAGCCCTGATTTCAGGTCCGCAAGTGGCATTTTAAGAGCACGCTGGGATGCAGGCAGCTCCCATGCTGAAAGCTAAGCATTGGCCTTCACAAGCCTTCATACCCTGCAAAATACCAAACGTTTTTGAGTTATGAGTAGAAAAACTATTCATCTTTTTTTTTTTTTGAATTGGGTGTGAAGATAACTCTTGCTTGCCCAAGCTCAGTGTGCCATCTAGTGATTAAGGCATGCCACTGCAACCTGCGTTGCATCCCAAATGAAAGCACACCAGCACTGGTGTGGCATGGCACAGAATCTGGTTCAAACCCTCAAGGCAGCCCAATCATCTCCTCCCAGGAACATGGATCGCTTTCTAAGAGGGCTGTGGCTCTCTAATAGAGACGTATTTCAACACCCCCACCATGCTCAAACTCCTAATTTTCCTTGGAGGAAGCTATGTCAGTAGTTAATCTAGTTTGAAACCGGACCAGATTTGTAGCATAAGCGTGCCTATTGTTCACTGTGCTCAGCTGCAGCTTAAAGAATGGGACAATTGCTTCTGACCTGTTCAGCCAACAAACAAGAATCGGAACAGGCACTGAAAAATGGCAGGGTTCAATTGTTTCCTGATTTCATCTTATTGGCACCCTGCAAAAAGAAAAAAAAAAAGGCGTGAGCAGAAATACCACAGGTGTGACCTCATGTCTGTGGCCCTCGGCTATGTACAGATTATTATTTCTGTGCAGCCAGCGGAGTTATCCCACCACCACACACAGACACCAACTACTTCCATAGTTTTCCAAAAGCATATGCATAATAAAAAGAAGCAGCTTCTTAGCAAGGGAAAAAAAGTCTGTCCCATTTTCTTAATCCTTAATTATGTTATGGCCACTGTTCTGGTCCAATGAAATTCATGAAATGAATGGCAAATGTCTCAGTAAATTTAAGTTTTGCATCCCCCCTTTTATAAAGGGCTATCTGAGCATGTTGGACGTGGTGGTGCAGCGGGTTAAACCGCTGCTGCTGGGCTTTCCGACCGGAAGGTTGGGAGTTCAAGACTGCTCGATGGAGTGAGCTCCCGTCGCTTGTCCCAGCTCCTGCCAACCTAGCAGTTTGAAAGCACATAAAAATGCGAGTAGATAAAGAGGGACCACTTCGGTGGGAAGGGAACGGCATTCCGTGCGCTACGGCATATAGTCATGCCGGCCACATGACCACGGAAGCTTGCCTCGGACAAAACGCCGGCTCTACAGGCTTTGAAACGGAGATGAGCACCGCCCCCTACAGTCGGTCACGACTAGATCATTTGGTCATGGGGAAACCTTTACCTTTACCTGAGCATGTTAGGGGACACACACACACACACACACACACACACACACACAGAGAGAGAGAGAGAGAGAGAGAGAGAGAGAGATGTTCTAGTCCAGTGTTCTACAACTTTGGGGTCAGGACACCAATGGGATCAAGAAGCCAGAGGGATTTGGCAACTTACGGGAGTAAAAAAGGCTGAAGACCACTGGACTAGAACACCACCAGGTAAAGGGGGAAGGTGCCTGATGTGCTCTTTCAGATACCAGGAGAGGGTGTCCCAGTCCTGCTCAGGTTCTTGGAACTGTGCTAAAATAGCTTTAACTAGTGCCAGCCTTCATGGCAACTTTTTCTGCTCTCTCTAATATTTGGCTACAGTGAGTAGAGATGGGAGGGTACGACAGGATCAGGGAGTGGGTGGCCACAGGGGTGGGCTGATAGGGTCCTGGGAAGGGAAGCAGGATCAACAGTGGGGGTCCCAGTCCTATTATTTCTTTATATATTGGGATTGCGGCATGAAAAATAGCCTTCTATTCAATTGCTTCTAAATAGCAGCGCTGAGACTACTGCCTGCTGGGAAATGTAGTCTGCAAACACAAAGCTTTTCCTACTGTTGCATCTCCTGGCTGGGAAAAGTCTGCCCTGTTGAATTTCATGCAGAAGCCCTACCAGCAGAAATGGTGGCAGGCCCACAGAGCATAGATAGAGTGCCTTTCTTCCATCTTCAGCCACACTGCCAGTTCCGGCTCAAAAGATTTCTGTTCTGTTCTGTTTCTGGCTCAAAAGATACAACTCCCAAGAAAGCTGGGACTGCCCTCCCCCTCCGCAGTCCTGCACCTCTTTTGAGCCAGAAGCAGCTAAGGCTAACCACCTTCGGAAGTTCCTGTTTGTTGACCATCATTGTTCCCCCATCAAAGGGAATGAAGGCCTGCCAATTGGCGGGATTTTCAGCAGCCTTGCCAAACTCCCATCCTCCTGGCTGGCTGCAGGAACAGAGAGATGTAAAACAAGACCCCTGCCTCCCTGGTGTTTGTTAGTGTTGGTGTATCCTAGCACACGCATGCGTGCTCATGTGCTATGCAGTGAATTCAAATGACTGCAAATGATGCTGACATGTGGAAATCTGAAGCGTTGCGCTGCCTAAACCTACCTGTAGTGTGAAGTCCTGTTCTGGATCCAGAGACAAGAACTGGGCAGGCCTGAGGTTCAAAGCCCCACTGAGCCAGGGCCCTGTTGTAAACACAACCATTCATCCAGTGAGAGGTGCTTCTTGATGTCGTATTCCATTGCACTCCGGCCTCCAGAAGGCTGTGTACATGCTCAGAGAGCCTGTGTTCTTCTACCTATTTTAGGGCATAATCCCCACCAACTTTCCAGCATTGGGGTAGGGGCAATGCAGCTCCAAGAGAAGGGAACAAACATTCCGTGAGGGAGGCCTCCGTGTCTGTTACTCCACTGCAAAATGCAGAACATGCCCCATGCACAGCCAGGGCTGGCCTTAAAAGTCAATGTGATGAATGTCGTCACATTGGGCCTTGCACTTTGGGGGCCCCCACACCAGCATAGCAAGCACATCGCCTTTTGCAGCAGCTGGGATCTCTATGGGCTATCAGTCAGTGGGGCAAGCAGAGCAGCTGTACCTGGGACCCTCCCACCTGAGCCTGCCTCCAAACAGCCCCAAATGGGCCTCCTGGAAGCAGTTGGTTGTAATGTCATCACCAAGTGTCAGGCCTGGTGCGTGGCACCACAAGGGTTCTTCTGGTGAGTGGGGGCCCAGCGAGGAGGGGCGGGGGCCCCACGGGAATGCCCCGCATTGGGCCCTGCTGTTCCTAGAGCTGGCCCTGGGCACAGCAATGGCAGTGCAGGGAAGTTGGTGAGGATTGCACCCTTAGAATCATATGCTGCTGCCACAACTAGTCAGAACACTGAGGTCAATGCCCAGCAACCCGGGGCTGCTCTGCCTGGAAGCAGCTATCTCTGAGAGAGAGAGAGAGAGAGGGAGAGAGGGAGCGCGTGTTTTCTATGCCTTGCTCCTTGGCTGCACGCTGAATGCCAGCATTTGACCACCGGGCAAGAGTATTCCTGTCTATCTTGGAAAATACTTCTGCGGGACAAGCAGGTGCCCAGTCTTGGAGCAGCGAGCCGCTCCACTCTCTCACTTTCCCCACAGGAAAGAAGGCGCTCTGTGCATACTCCAAGGCAGGCAAAGCATCCAAAGCGCCAGGGAAGTTGGCGAGCCTCTTTGGGTGCCTTTTTCGCCCCTTTCGGTTTTGGGGGCTGCGCGGGTGACTTCCACCCCGGGAAGGCAGGAGGAGAAGAGATGCTGCTGCTGCTGCTGCTGCTGCTGCTGCTTGGCGCGCTCTCCGGCCTGCAGCGTGGCCCAGGGCGCATCTCTGGGGAACTTGGCTGCGCGGCGGCCGGGGGCGGGCAGGCTCAGCGGCTCCACCATGCAGCAATCGTGGCAGTGCAGCCCAGCCGGGCCTCCCCCTCCGTCTCCCCACTCCTCCTCCTCCTCCTCTGGGCGAGAGGGGCTGTCCCAAGCCGGCTTCCCCTTCCTTTCGGCGCTGACTGACAGAGATCGCAGCCAGTGCCTGCCCTGCGGAGGGGGGACTAACCCCAGCCTCTCCGGCGCAGCCCGGGAACCAACCTGGTGGCCACCTCCAGGGCAGGGCAAGGCGCGGCGAGCGGGGCTGGCGCGGCGCGCGCGGCTGGGTGGCTGCTGGATTGGCCGGCGGAGCGACGGGCAGGGCCGGGCGGCAGGGCACGATGGGCGCCGCGGAACTCCAGGCGGAGCCGCCGCCGCGGCTGCTGCTGCCGCCGCCGCTGCCGGAGCCCTAAAAGAGAGCCGCGCTGCTGGAGGCGCCCCGGCCCAGGTAGCGCAGCCGGGCCCGGGACGCGCCGGGCGAGGGAGGGAACAAAGAGGGGGGCGCCACCGGGCAGAGTTGCAGCCGCCAGCTCCGACTGGGCTCCCTCGGAAGGGAGGGGGAGGCTCGGCGGCGGCGGCGGCTTCCCGGACTCCTGGGTCCCGTTAGGTCTGGGGGGGTGCGACTTCTTGGGCTCGCTCGGGTAGGAGGAGGGTCGGGCCGGCTGCGCTCTGGGGGTCCCGTCGGGAGGGAGAGGCGGTGGAGGTCGGGAACAGGATTCCAGGGTCCTTGGGAAAGGGGTCGATCGCGCACTAGGGGTGCCCGGGTGGGTACCGTTAGAAAGAAGGATTCCCCGGGCTCCCGAAGGAGGCAAATCGCCTTGGAAGTTGGAATCGGGACCTCTGGGTCCTGCTAGGAGGGAAGGGGGTCTCGGATGCTGGAAGTAGGACTCCTGGGATGTTAGATGTGAGAGCCCTGCGCGATGGCGGGGGGGGGGCTTGGAAGTTGGAATGAGGACCCATCGGGAAAGGGGGCTTGGAGGTTGGAGCCGAGATGCCTCCGAGTGTCTCAGGAGCGGGCTCTTGGAAGTGAGCGCAGATGGCCTCAATCCAGAAAAGGCTAATAATAATCGTTGTTGAAAATTAGCAGGACTTAAATTACTCACAACGGACTTGTGAGTACAGTAACTGAGAGCCCAATCCTAAACAGAAGTAAGTCCTCTTATAGTGAATGGGGCTTACTCCCAGGTAAGTGTGGATAGGATTGCAGCTTTAGTAATTCAGTGAGATTTCACCCCAGCGCTTCACCCCAGATTTCATGCCCATCTGTTCTCTAGAAAAGGAGAGATCTCTGGATTTGGATCATGGGAAGCTGCCTTGTACTGGATCAGACCCATGGTCCAATTAGGCCACTCTTGTTAATACAGGCTGGCCGAGGCACTCTCTGTATCCAGATGAGAATGTTAAGCCTGTTACGCCTGCAGATGCTAGGGACTGAGAACCTGTCTGTGCAGAAATATATCCCATTATAGTCAATGGAGCTCACTCCCAGGAAAGTGTGGATAGGATTGCAGCCCCATCCCGGAACCAGCTGCATGTAAAGTTGCTGCTCTTCCATTGAGCCCCAGCCCTTTAGGAGTTGGAAGTCTTGGCTTCTTTGGATGGAGAGAAGGGTGGGAAAAGAGGGTTCTCTTTTCTTCTGCCTTGCTATGGCAAGGACTCAGAAGCTTTCCTAGAACAATTACGGGAAAAAGCTGGGCATTGAGACTCCTAAATTCAGATGCTGACTATCTGCTATAGGGAATGGGTTGCACAGCATAGGAATGATGATGGGGGGGGGAGATAAATAGGGTCTGCTGGGGTAGGATGCTGTTGCAACAAACGGTAAAATCTTGTGGAGGAGTGGTCCAGGGAGATTGATGGCCCACCAATGCTCATCCCTAAGGTCAGCTGTCTGTCTTAACAGAATATAATACATTGCATTTGATGGCTCCTGCATGCTTGTGATATGCATTCCTACACAGACGTGCCTTGCCGATGGAAATTTTGGAACCTCTGAAATGTCCCCTGGTCCATACAGGGGCTCCTCCACAATCGGCTGGCAGAGAAAACGGAATGTGCCTGAATTAATACAAGAGAAGAGGGTTCTTTTGTCTTCTTATGTGCTCACAGAATTACTGTCTGCTTGTGGACTGTGGCCAGCCTCCTGTGTAGGACCAGTTGGTGAATGAAGAAGTTTTCTCCCATCACACCAAAACTTGTTATTCTTGGAAGGCAACTAGTGAAAATCAGCTAGCAGTAGATTCAGGACAGGCAAAAAAAAAAAAGAGAGAGAGAATTTCACACTGTGTCCAGTGAAGGACACAATTCTAACCTACTTTCCAGTACTGGGGTAAGGGCATGTAGCTAAGGCAATAAACATCCCCTTACCTTGAGGAGGCCTCTGTGAGTGTCCAGCTGCTGGACACATGCCCCATTGGCAGCGCTGTGCCAGTGCTGGAAAGTTGGTTAGGACTGTGCCCTAACTTGTGGAATTGACTGCCACAAATTGTGGTGATAGCCATTGACTTGGGTGGCTCGAAAAGTATAGGCTTTGGGGATAGCAAAATACTTCAGACTTTCTGTCCCATGGGTTGGGTTGAAGAGCTCCTCCACATTGCACATGGGTGCACTCAAGATCCCCACCCATCCAGGAACACTTTGGGATACAGTAGAGTTGCCTCTTATGAGCATAATTCGCAATTGTCTTTCCTTTCACTATCAGGGAGGAATTCTCTCATTCGCTCCTCACTTCATTGACAGAACGGTACACTTGTGGGTCACCTGCCTCCTCCTTTGGCATCTTTTCACCCCCAAGACTGTGTGTTGCATTGAGAGCATCAACAGATTGGCCCAAAGGCTGAGAGATTCTGCTGTGAGTTGATAGGAAAGTTTGAGGAGAACAACTTCCTCTGAGTGGACACAAAAAAAAATGGCCGCCACACAGGAGGTGCCTCCTCCGGCGCTGGGCCTCCACTTTTTGTACCCTTTAGAAGAAACGATGGCACCAAGAGTGAAGATAGAGGAGCCCGGACCCCCGTGCCCTGAAGCAGGGTGGGAATGGGATGCGGCAGGGAAAGCCCCCCTTGTTGTCCAGGCGGGCACTATTGGCGATCTTCTGAGGTGGACAACTCCTCCCCAAGTGAGGACTGACCCAGTGCCGCAACTGTGGGAGGTTCAGTGCCAGGAGATGGTACAATCCCTGCGGACGCCCTCCGAAGTGGTCCAAGCCCCTGTTCCCGTCCCACCCCCTCCCCCTGCCTGGGGGAACCTTCAGTTACCGGAGCTTGCACCTGTGGACGACATTGAGGCCTACTTGTCTAGCTTTGAGCGAGCGGCGGAAAGCTGCCAGTGGCCGCGAGGAGAATGGGTGACCCGGCTCATGCCAGCGCTCAGCGGGAAAAACCAGCCGCCTCGTAACGGCCTGGACGCCAGGGGCAGTCGGAGCGAACACAGGAAGTCCAAGTCTTCTGGCCTGCGAGGGGAGACTGGGGCCAGCGTGGAGATGCAGCGCCAGCGCTTCCGGCAGTTCCGCTACCAGGAGGCCGAAGGCCCGCGGGAGGCTTGCAGGAGGCTCCGGGAGCTCTGTCGCCGCTGGCTGAAGCCGGAGAGCCGCACCAAGGAGCAGATCCTGGAGCTGCTGATCCTGGAGCAGTTCCTGACCATCTTGCCCCACGACATCCAGAGCTGGGTGTGGGAGCGAGGCCCCATGACCTGTGCCCAGGCCGTGGCCCTGGTGGAGGGCTACCACACGGGACGGCGAGAGGCTGGCATGTGGGAGCAGCAGGTGAGGGTGTTTTTCATCTTGGTCACCCCAGTACGCAAAAAGGCAGGACCTTGATGAGGGGGAACGGGCAGCGCGATGAGAGCTTCCAGCCTCGGAATCTCTAACGTTCCTCTCCAGAGAAAAACTTAAGAGATGTTTTTGCAGAGTCTCACCACAACCTTCCTACAAGAGCATCTTCAAGGCCTATAGGCAGTGATGTCATGCAGGGGAAACGCAGGGGAACTCAGTTCCACTAGTTAAAATTAGGGCTGACTCCGCCCACTTCACTCTCCCTCCTCCCCCCTCCCAATTCCTCTGCAAAGAGCTTTTCTTCTTGGATGGCCGGCACTCAGAGGGTTAAAGGGAGCGACTCCAGATTCCTAGGGGGGCGAAGGCAGTGATGTCATTCAGGGGGAACGGACCAGAACGGGCGTTCCGGATCCTAACGGGCTCCGTGGCTGGTTCCGGGTTCCCGACAAGTGCCAATCAAAAGTGAGTTCCTGTTCCTAAATCATTTGAATGACACCACTGCCTATAGGTGCTCTGCAGGAACTAAGACGTCTCTTCCTCAAAATGTATGCAGTCCAAGAGGGAAGAGTAAAGTTGGGATTCTATTACTGAGAGCCCAATCCTATCCTTCTCTCTTGTTGTCCTGTGTGCCCCTTGAGGTATCTGGTGGGCCACTGTGAGATACAGGAAACTGCACGAGGTGGGCCTTTGGCCTGAACCAGCAGGGCTCTTCATAGTTTATGTTCTTATATATTTGCACTCCTTCCCTTTTAAGCATGCTTCTGGCCCAATTTTCCACCCTACAACCGAATGCCAGATGTCACCTCAGAATGCCAAAAGTTACATCAAGATGCCAGCTGCAAGGGAGTGGCAACAGGATGCAGGCATTTTGTTTTGTGTGCTACCTGAGGCATCTGGCGAGCCACTGTGACATAAGGAAGCTGGGTGGGCCTTTGGCCTGATCCAGAATAGAAGGGCTCTTCTTATGTTCTGACAGTGCATGGAAGAGCTCACTTACACAGCTGCAGTACTTACTATGCAACTACCCCCTCCACCCTGACTGTACCATGAGTACTGTTCAGCCCAATTAATCACAGGCAGCTTGTTAGCTGTTCAAGAATCATCATCATCATAAAAAATTAAACCATTAATCTGATTAACCAATGAATTGTGACAATGCTCCATTCAGAAATTTGCAGTTAACAGCGCAATCCTAACCTGGAGTTAGGCTGGCATAGTTTGGCCAGCACAAGGGCTATCATAGAGCGTGTTTGTACCACTTTGGGAGTCAGGGAGGATGGCGCACGTCTGTGTGCTGGCCTCTTGCGAGTGGTCTAAACATACTTTACAGTGTCCCTTGTGCCAGCCAAACTTCAGCCTAGCTCCAGGTTACGATTGTGCTCTAAAACAATGATGAAAAATTCTACCTCAGAGGCGTCTGTTCTTTCACACTGATAACCTGTGGGAAAGGACAGTTGCCACATGTTGAAGTGAACCTTGAACTTGCACCAAGAACTCTTTGTGTCAGTTCCTGCTGCTACTTCCAGCTCCAACCCCTGCCAGACCAGTGACTTCGCCCAGTCTGCTGTGATCGCCAGTGACTCTCTCAAGGCCTTTCCCAGCACTGTGTGATCAAAAGGTGCTGGAGATGAAACCAGAGACCCTACACATGCTAAGTAGTTGTTCTGTCCCCAAGCTGTGATTTCCTTCAGGAACACATCTTTCCACCACAACAGCATACAAATATAGGTTGAGCATCTCTGTCTGTAATATAGGCAGGCATGAAATTGCAGGAAGGTAGGTTGCACTGGAATGGTGTAACCTGTTCTTGGCAGATGGGACCTGAATCCATACTGTCAAAAATGTTTTTAAAAGGCCTCAAAGAAGTATGTACTTGTAGAGCAAGAGCACTGTGGACTTTTATTATGTCCAAGAGGTCCCTGTCCCAAGGAGCCTACAATGTAAAATTCAGCAGGTGGCAGACAAAAAGAGAAGGAAAGGCAGGGCTAAACAAGGGGAAACTATGCATTGAGTTCAGATACATAATAGTAGGCCTCGTTGCTGTAGAGCAGCAGTTCCCAAACTAAGGGCGCAATCCTAAACTGAAGTTAGGCCGGCATAAACTAAGCCAGCAAAGTTTGGCCAGCACAAGGGACACCGTAAAGTATGATTGGACCACTGTCGGAGTCAGAGAGGCCAGCACACAGACGTGAGCCATCCTCCCTGACTCCGAGAGTGGTCCAAACACACTTTATGGTGGCCCTTGTGCTGGTATGGCCAAACTTTGCTGGCTTATCTTATGCCGGCCTAACTCCAGTTTAGGATTGCGCTCTAGCTGTAGTCATAACACCCTTCATTCGCGGTGGCCTCCTGGGCGCTGCCATCTTGGATTGCAGAAGATTTAACACAAACCAAGATGGTGGCAACCAGGAGAGCTGGAAGGAGAAGCTGCCAGGGACACCCCTGCAGTGCCCCTGTGAGTTCACCACGGTGCCCTCAAGGTACTGTGACGCCCAGTTTGGGGACCACTGCTGTAGGGGATGAGGATTAAGGGGTTGTGCCACAGGCGTCACAGAAATGGTGTGTTTTGAGGAGGGCTTGAATTGTGGAATCATTTTGTGAGGCAATTCCCAGCACTGAGAGAGACGGCACAAATATCTCCTTAGGCCAGCCACTTTCAGGTCCCAGTGCTTTTAAAAGAGAAAGTGTGCTTAAAGGAGGCCCTTGCAACCTATTGTTTCCATCGTTACCAGGTTACAGTGCGGGTGAAAGTGGAACAGGTGAGCCCACAAGAGATGATTTTGCCCGGAGCACCCTGGGAGCCTTCTGCACCGCTGTTGCCCCATCTTGACTGTGTGTCCTCGGCTGAAGTAACACTACACCCACCTCCCCCTGCTCCTCTTCACAAGATTCCCTTCATCCCCAAACAGGAGCCTCAAGTCCTTCCGGAAACAAGTGAGTAGGGAAAAAACAAGTCACTGGTTGGTTGCGGGGAGGGCCTGTAAGACAATAGGGACACTTCCTTGCCCCAAGGAATTGTGGGAAAAGTCAATCATCACCTCCTCCTTGGGCAAGTAGTAAGCAACACGTTGTTATTATTGTTATTATTATTCATAGTCAGACAGTTGTTATTGACTGGTTTGTTTTATCTAGACACCGAGTCCTTCCCAAGGACCTGGAATGCCTGACTTTTATCATATTTTGGTGTTATAACATCGCAAAATGTAAGCTGTTCCCAGTGAGGCTGCTTTTTGTAGTTGGTTGTTGGTAATTTCTGTCCCTGTGCTCTTCAGGTGCTCTTCAAGGTGTTTTGGCCTTGCACTGAGGGCCCCAATCACCTCTGGGGTTACTTTGGTCTTTTTCTGCCACCTCCTTTCTATGTCTCTTTGTAAGGGCGCAATCCTAACCTGGAGGTAGGCCAGCACAAGAAACACCGTAAAGTATGTTTGGACCACTCTCTAAGTCAGGGAGGCCAACACAGAGATGTTCACCATCCTCCCTGACTCCCAAGAGTGGTCCAAATGCACTTTACGATGGACCTTGGGCCGGCCAAACTTTGCTGGTCTAATTGTGCTGACCGAACTCCAAGTTAGGATTGCATTGTCTTTGCTATTTGTTCCCCCCCCCCCCCAGCTTTTTCTTCTACTCTACTGTCACTTGGTATTGCTGTATCAATTATTTTGGGTTGTTTTTCTTTCTTCTTGAATATTATTGTCATTCTTGTTATTGTTTTGTCGTTCTCAAAGCTGTTGACAACAAAAATCAAACGCCAGGCAGAGGCAGATCTAAGGGGGGGCAAATCTGTAAGTTTTGCAAGAAGCCTTACCCTGTCATGTAAATCCCTCCTCTCCCTTGCTGCTGTAGCCAGTAAGCAACACCAAGATGTTGCTGTTCCCTGTGAGGATTGGCTAGAACAGTGCAGCAGAGGAGTGATTTCCACTGCAAGGTAAGGCTTCTTGCAAAACTTAGAGCTTTGCCCTCCCTTAGATCCGCCTCTGACGACAGGCAGCCCAATCCTGAACTGTCCTGCTCCAGCAGTGGTATCAAAATGGCTACACCCAGGTAGCTGCCAGAGACAGACACCAGCCTGGGCTGCCGTAAACAGCAAAGTTAGCAGCCGTCCCGCTGACCAGCATCATGATGTGCGTTTGCATGTCTTTTCCCCACAGGTGCTCTGATGGCCAATGGGAGCCGAGAGGAGAACCCTTTGCAGGCGGGTCCCATGGAAGTGGAGGCTCATGGGACTTTTCCGGCCGGGAACTCCCAGGAAAATGGGATGCCCTCTGAGAACCGGGCTGAGCGAGGGGGTCAGCAGCGCGAGGAGAGATGCAGCGAGGCCAGAGAGAACCCATCCGTGTGCCCCAACCCCATTGCAACCCCCCACCCGGCAGGAAAGCCCCTTCACCAGTGCTCAGAATGCGGGAAGACCTTCAGCCGCAACTCCCACCTGCTCACCCACCAGAGGATCCATACGGGCGAGAAACCCCACCAGTGCCCGCAGTGCGGCAAGTGCTTTGGCCACACCTCCCAGCTGACCCGGCACCAGAGGACCCACGCCTCCGAGAGACCCTTCCGGTGCGCTCAGTGCAGCCGGAGCTTCTACCAGAGCGCAGAGCTCACCCGGCACCGGGCCTCCCACGCCAGAGATCGGCCGTACGGCTGCGGCCAGTGCTTGAAGAAGTTCCGGTGGAGCTCCGACCTTATCCGACACCAAATCACCCACACGGGAGAGAGACCCTATAAGTGCCCCGAGTGCGGGAAGAAGTTTGGGCAGAACTCCCACCTGGTCCGGCATCGGAGGACCCACACGACTTAGCGGAGGTCTTCCCCGAGGAAAGGATCGCTGCTTTTCCCGGCGCTGAATGTTCACTGAGGGCCACGCGTGGACCTCACCATCAAGCTTGGTTGCAGTTGCGGGCCAGATGACTGATGTTCTTTCAGCAAAACATCTGCAGATAAATATCTGTCCGGGAGGGTTGAGTTAGTGAACCCTACTAACACGGGAAGTGGGATGGACAGCGTTGTCAGTTCTCGGTCCCATTTTGGGTTCCTCCCGGGGAGCAGGTGGGTTCCCAGCAAACCAAGACTGAATTATCTAGGAAGATGCCAAGTTTGGCTTGGGTTGGCTTCTTGAACAACACCGAACCCATAATGTTGTAGTGACACCAGATGGATCTCTTTCTCTCTTCTTTCTTTCCCTTCTTCCTTCTTTCTTTCTTTTTAGGAAAGGAGATAGATCTTCTAGTCATCTAGACAAGTTTATTGTTACATGATGTGGCCTGTATTCTGTGCCCCAAGACCATCTCTTTGTAGTGAAAAAACACAAGCAATGAATTTTTTTAAAGAGAAGATGCCCAGACCTTTTTGCGGGGGGGGGGGGGGCCAGCACGGCAACAACATCCAACGCTTGGGGGGAAATCCTCAGAACAGTGGAGGCCCCTTTGGGGGAAACTGCTCTGATACTTTTTCTTTGGGAAATAAGAATGTTGATGAGTGGGAGAGTTGCACTGATGTGGGCTGGGGCGGCGGTGGCCCTAGGAAACTGCATGTTCGGGGCTAGGTGATGTTCAGGTAATAGGCACTCCACTTAACACATCCCATGCTAGATATCAGCTGGCAGCACCTCAGGGACTTGGTCTGTCTAGCCCCCAACATCACCGCCAATCACGGGGATCCCTCCCCCCGTTGCTATGCACCTCGGCAGGGGCAGCCCAATCAGGTTCACTGCTGGAGCCACCACACCCAAAACAAACAAAAAAGGCACCCATCCCCTTTTCTACAAAACAGGAAGTACAGATCATGCTGGAATTCCCAGCACCTCCCACTCTTTAAAACTGTTTTTATTTAAAGGGACCACAAGCAGTGGTGTCATTCAAATGATTTAGGAACAGGAACTCACTTTTGATTGGCACTTGTCGGGAACCCGGAACCAGCCACGGAGCCCGTTAGGATCCAGAACGCCCGTTCTGGTCCGTTCCCCCTGAATGACATCACTGACCACAAGTAAGGACCCAGACAAGTGCTTCTTTTTTTTTCTTTTGCTTCTGGGTTTTGCGGGAGAAGTGGATCATCACTGCGTGTCCCCCCAAATTGTGTTGCCTGCACCCAATAACCACCGCTGCTTGCACCCAAAAAAACCCCTCTCCCTTACCTCATTCTTTCCTTGCGTGGTCCCTTTAAATTTGAGGGCAGGAACAAGGTGATTGAATCAGATCCCAGCTGCCTGTGCAGTTTTGTAGGGCATGGAAAGCAGATGGATGCAGCTCCATCTGCAGTAGGCTAGAGGGAGGTGGCAGCAAACGGGGTGAAGGGACACTCACGCTGCTCAATGCTAGCCATATTGGTTGCGTCGTGGATAGGCTGCACCACAGTCTTTCTCCATGGCATGAGTTAAGGGCCCCTTCACTCAGACACATACAACTGCAACAGAAGATTGTTAGCTTCCCAGCATGGGCAAACGGGAGAGAGCGGCTGAGGTTTGTAAGGGTGCTGTGGAAGAGAGGGTTAAGGAGCCCTTTGCTGGTGGAGGAGAAATTTCAGGAGCCCTTTGCCTTGGATGATGAGTCAACAGACAGAATGCAGTGCTGCCCCCTTTTCAGTGCTTCCCTCTTGAAAATGAATGACCAGCCAGGGATGGGTGCCCATAAAAGATCAGGCTGTGTGAAAAGGGGGGGGACTCCCTGTATAGCACCACCTTCCCCCCACCCCCCACACACAGCTTGCTGTTCTTACTAAACAGTGCCAATTCCCATGGGCATAAAAAAAATGCAGTGCCTATTCGGGTTATTATTAGTGCATCAGAACCCAACACCTGCCCTAGATAGCAGGTTGATGCTAGATGTTGGGAGCCTGTGAGGTCACATTCTGGACAAGGTAATTACTTTTAATTACTGCTGAGATCTCTTCTGCCCCTTGCAACTTGTCAGTGCCATTGATGGAGAGGCTTGTGCTCTGCTTTCCTGCCCTACCTCCACCTTGCTGTTCTGGATAATATCACTGGGGATACAGTCCTATCCCCCACCAACACAAACTGTAAGGAGTGCTGCCAAGAGAGCATGTGCAGGTGGAGGGGGGAACCAGGTGGGAACCAAAAATCGTGTATACTTCTCTTTCCATAGCCCACCTGTCCTCCAGTGGGTCTTCTTGGACCTGCACCAGCTCTCCTGCTGGCATCTGAGAAGGCTCCTGGGAGCAGGTCCAGGTTGGGAAGCAAGGGATAAGATCTTGGTGTGTGTGGCTGCCCCAAATACCCTCTTGCCCCCACTGCTGCCTTTCCAGTGACAACTGGGGATGGAGGATGTTCACTGGGCAGCTGTTTTTGCCCACATGCAACCTCCAAGCCGTTTGCCCTGGGGGCCACAGCCCGCCAAACAACAGTGCGTTTTCCCCACCATCAGTTCGGAACGTGCGCTGACCAATTGCATGATCCGTCAGCGCTGAGCCCCAGACAGGATTGGGCCATAAGATCAGTGATGTCATGCAGGGGGTACGCGAGTACCGGTTTCTAGGATTACAGCTGGCCCCGCCCATTCGCCCGCCCACTTGTCGACTCCGCCCTCTGCAACGTTTGAATTTCCTGCATGTTTGAGTTGCCTGCATGTTCTCAGAGACAGGCAGGCAGGCAGGCAGGCAGCGAGCGGAGCCTTTCCTTTCCTTGCCACTGAAAAATGAGTTGCTCTGGGGTTTTAACATGATGCCACGCCTCCTTAACATGTTCTGGGGGTGCTGTGGAATACTGTTGCAACTGGGGTCAGTTTAAAATCATCTGAGGCCTCAAAAAGGGCTTTTTTCATGTCACTTCCTGCCACAACATCACTTCTGGCTTATGACGTCACTTCCGGTGGGCGGGTCCCGACACGTGCCAATCAAAAGTGAGTACCTCTTCTTAAATCATTTAGATGACACCACTGCGTAAGATGCTCAGTTTTCACTATAGAGCGGCGACCTGATGAAAGCACTAGACTGACCGGTTTGTCAGTGCTCTTAACCTGCGTTCTGTAGAATGAGTTCGATGGTTTGGGTGCAGGCTCCTCAAAGCGTGGGGTGAGCAGCGGTTTCTTGGTAAGCATTGCAAGTGTGGGGAGTGATGGGTTGGAGGGAGGGCTCAAGATTCCCAGCTTCAAGTCGCACAAGCGTGTGGTCTTGGGGCTTGTATTCTGAGTAGGATGACGTCAAACACCATCAAAGTTCATGGCAGGAATGTCTTTTTCAGAAACGTCCCCACCACCAGCCTTGGGTCTCCTTCCTGACATCTTGCGTACACTCTTAATTTCACAGAAAGAGAACTCGGAACCATCAATGAGCAATAATTTAGGTGTGACTGCGCGACGATCTTGCAGCCACTGCCTTGTGGACCATTTGGCCACAGAGATGAGGTGGGATTTCATATCTGGAAAGGGGAACAATGCCAGTTTGCACCTTTTTTCCAATGACAGCTAATGCTCTCTGGAGTAAAGCATTCACAACAACAAAATAGCCCAGCTGGCTCCTAAGCCTCTGGATGTGGCATTTTTATGTCACATCCAGAATTTGGCTGATGGTCAAAACTTCTGAAGTAATGCTGGGATGATGTTTTATTAGCAAAAGCCAACAGAATGATTTTCACTTAGGGCACAATCCTAACCAACTTTCCAGCACGGACATAGCTGTGCCAGTGGGGCATGTGCTGCATCCTGCAGTTGGGGGGCAGTCACGGAGGCCTCCTCAAGGTAAGGGATTGTTCGTGTCCTTACCGTGGAGCTGCATTGCCCTTATCCCAGGGCAGGAAAGTTGGTTAGGATTGTGCCCTTAGTGTGGTTGCTTGAACTGGTAACCACTGTACCAGGTTGTAAGACCCAGCCTGGTCTGGCCCATGCCTGAGGCCAACTTAGGCAGTCGCCTTAGCCAATTAGCTTGGTGTACTGACCTCCATACAGCCACTGCTCTCCGCTCCTTCGCACTTCCTTTTCTGCTTTATTGCAGTCCAGGAAGTGGGTGGAATGGCTACATCAACTGATAAGGAGTGCCCGCATTTGGCGCACCACCTGTGGTGCTGAGATTTGGTGCGGCCCCAGGTTCAGTTCCAGTGGGGCCATAGCACAGTGATTGGGCACTCCTGTGCAGATGATCCAGAGTTCAGTCCTTAGTATCTTCAGAAAGTCCTGGTCGGTGTAGTTAATACTGAGCAGCTTGGACCAGTAATCTGACTCAGCGTTTCTTCAGTAGCCACACAAACAACTCATTGACGTTCTGCTGACTGGAGGATAGCAGGATAGGTTGCAACTGTTCACAAGTCATTGCTGGTGGTGCTAGCCAGCCAAACTTCATGTGTGCCACTGAGCTTTCTCAAGGAAAAAGTGCAGGAGCTGTGGAGGCTCTCCAAGGCCAACACCGCTGCAAGAACAAGCTGGGTCAGGAGGCAAAGGCTTATCCTTGGCAAGTGCCTCCAATGGTACAGTGGAAGGTCATGAAGATTCCCCCCTACAGGCATAAGGAGGCATCTCTCTCAGACCTTGCACAGAATTTGGAAAGGGTTAGAAGGTTCCATAGATCTGGGAAATCATCTCTTGGCTGAAGGAAAATGGAGAGAGGGGGGATCTTATCAGAATGTGTTTGCCAGTAGTCAGCTGGTGAACATCTTTGTGGTCCTCAAGGCGGGGAAGCCATATAGCAGTTTCTCAGCAACAGCTGTGGGGGGGGGGACTCTTACCCCCAGTTCTCTGCGCAGCCAATATCAGACCTCAAAGCAGAAGTGTGACCTACCATATCTCCCGGCACCAGCCAGAGAAATATATAGAGGATTTTTCCTTGTTGGCTGTGGTCCCACCAAACCACCCCATATTCCATCCTCTCATTGATCTTCTGTGGCCTGCCCCAGGTTCCAGCTTTTTTATCGGCAACGCTTTCTACACAAACCCCTTCCTCGTGTAGTCCACCTGGAGGCAGAGGAGCTGCTCAGGACGTCTTTGAAACTGACGCCCTTGAAAGGAGAATGCTGCTCTTTGCCTGGAAGTCCTCATACCAAAGAACTCGGACCAGCGCTACCACCAGACCTACGCACGATCCGGTGGTATCCCTGATGAGGTGGATCTTTCCCCTTGGCTGCAGAATTGGATCTCGGGGCTGACTCTGTTGTGACGGTTCCCTTGTTGAAAACAATAAGACTTTTGAGTTTTATTTCATTTGTTTGTATGGATTAATTTTGGAAGAAAATTAAAACATCTCACCTTTTTGGCGCGCTCTCTGGTTTCTCAGATTTTTACGGATGACTTCCGATGGGTGTGCCTTTTAGAAACTCGCTGCCCAGGATCAAGGGTAACATGCACTTGGTTTAGACAGAATGAAAACCACTTTTCCCCATAAAGACCCAGTGGTCTTTCCAATATTGCTGTCAGTGGCTGGGCAATATCCCTGAGCAGTTGACCTATCTTATTTGCTCCTGCAGGCACGGCCATGTAAATATATTTCTTTACGTAAAATGGGTATCCAGATGGCCCTTCAAAGCAGCTCATGATACAAATGATACACAAGAAACTTCTTTTAAGGCAGTGGCAAAGGGTATTGGGAGAGCTTGTGCTTTGCATATGGAAGGTTATGGGTTCAGCAGCCCCTGGTACTTTCAGGAAGGGCTGCGAAAGGCCCATCTATGGAACCCCAGGAGAATGTCTGCCAGCATAAACAATTTTGAACTGGCCGAACAAAATGGCTGACTTGGTATAAAGCCGTTTCATATGTTCTCCATTCCAGTGGTGACTGACTTCTGGAAATTCTGGAGGGGATGAAAGCACTGGAGAGTATCCTTCCATCTCAGAATGTACATTCTAGGCCAGTAGTTCTCAAACCTTTTAGGCCAGGATCCACATTTTCGAATGGCACTCATGTTGGGACGTACTGGAAGTGATGTCATTAACTTGGAAGTGATATCATAGCTGGAAGTGCCAACATTGTGACATAATCAAATGACACTCCTGGAATGCAAACTGGCATTCTTGGACTTCAGTAAGTGTGCAACCATGAAACATTCCTGACTGAAAGACTAGGATAAAACATGTAAAAGCACTGAACTAAAAACAATTAAAAAACAACAACACCCTCACTTGAAAATTCAAACTGTTAACACTCACAAAAGGAAAATCATAAGATTAAGGTCTGCAGCTTCCAAAATGGCTGCTCCAGCTTTCCATGACCGACCTGACATCAGGTCGCGACCTACCAAGTGGGTCCCAACCCACAGTTTGAGAAACACTGCTCTAGGCCACCACTCTTCTATCCTCCATGCTTCCTGTTCTTTTTCAAATGCAGAAAGTGGAAGGAGCAGAGGCGGGCATGTTAGTACTAGTTTCCTCCAGAGATTTGGACAGCCAAATGTCGCTATTTTTCTTGTTATTTATCTCTCCCTCTTGAAACATTGTCAACAGGATAACTGTTTTATTTTGTTGTTTTCTCCTCCCTGAAAGCTCTGGGTGCTTGCTATTTATTGCAGGTTGTCATTTTTAAAAAATTTAAAACCTGCTCCAATCTGCCTGCTTCTGCTTTCATGGCTGTTGCTGACACTTTTATGGCCCTCTCAAGTAGGATCTCTTGTGACTAAGGGCACTGGTGTGATGCTTATACAAACCATAAATGGCCTGTTGTGACACTACAAGTCCGTCACCCAACAAATCAGCTTGGGAGAAGCTGCAGGACAAAAACTCAGCATGCCCTAAAGGAATTCACTGCCCAAAGATGTGGCAGACAGAAGCTCCCTGAACCTTGTTTCTAATATAGAAAAAAAGGGGGGAGGGGGTGAAGGGATTGGTCATTATCAGGAAAGCTGTGCAGAGGGAAGGGACTTTAAACCACCATGATCCCAATCAGAATCTGAACCACTCTCCAGATGCTCATTGTTATATGGAAGGTTGCTGATGGGGTGAGAGAGGTCTATGGTCGGATCCCTCATCATTTCCCCCCCCCATTTAAAAGAACCATGACAGGGAAAGGTCCTCCTCTAATTTTGATCATAGCAGTAGCATTGGGATGGGAGGGTATTTAGTACTCCCCCAGAATACTGTTTCCCCAATTTATGGTTAATCTCACTCACTCACTCACACGCACACGCACTCTCACACGCAATAGCAGCAGTGCCTCAGAGGAATTTTCTCAGAGGGCACAAGGTTTCTTTTGGGCCCCTTTCAGTATAAAGTTTCTTTTGGGCTCCTCCCCTTCTCCATTGGATCATAATTTCTTATGGTCATTGGATCACAATTTCTACAAATTACAATACAGAAAACCTTGTAGGTTTACAAAGTGTGAATGCTCGCCTTCACACAAATATATGCACATATTTTCCGAGATCTGAGGAAATTTCCCAAATCTCATTTGGCTCCCAAGTGCACTTTTTGATCCTGGGCCTGGGTACAATTTACCCCTTGCAACCCCCTTTCATGCAGTTGTGGACCTGGCCAATTCTCCCCACGGCCAGGGCCACAAATCTCTGCCTCTGGCAGCTCCTCCCTGCCCGATGTGCCTCTCCTGCCACATCCACCACAGCCACAAATGCTCCATTATGGAGCAATATGGACGCAGGGGCGAGCGGGAGGGCCGAACACTGCTCACCCCCAGCAGCACCACTCATATCTGCGCCACCCCTTCCCCTCCACCAGTAGGGCGCCTATGGACACCCCCCCCCAAATATACAGTAGATAGGGCAGTGATGTCATGCAGGGGGAACACGGGGAACTCAGTTCCACTAGTTAAAATTAGGGCTGACTCCGCCCACTTCACTCTCCCTCCTCCCCCCTCCCAATTCCTCTGCAAAGGGCTTTTCTTCTTGGTTGGCCAGCACTCAGAGGGTTAAAGGGAGCGACTCCGGATTCCTAGGGGGGCAAAGGGCCACCACTGCTCTCATGTGCCCTGAATAGCAACTTGCGATGGGGCACTTAAATTGATGGAACAGTGCAGCGGAAAGGTTATCATCTGCCCCGCATGGCTACTTCTATGAAAATTAAGGAGTTTTGGAGAGCCTCAATGGCGCATGTGCAGTCATGTGGAGACCCAGTGGAGTGATGAAGCGCCAAGCCCAGTGATGACTACCAGGACGAGGAGGACTTAGTAAGGAGAGCCTTGAACATGGGAAATGGGAGGAATAAACCAGGCAGGGCACAGAAAACAGCCACTTACGATGTGCTTGTGGAGCGCCTGAAGGGGTCCCAGGGAACGCCGGGACTCCTAAAAGCAGCCTTCGATAAACACTATTCTAGCCTATGGTGCTACTCCTGCACCACCACTGAATCTTAGGTAGTGGTGCTCCTTGCTCCCCTGTTCCTTGCTCACTTTCACCCCTGTTCATGCTGTTCCTCATCCTTCCTACAGCTGGCGGGTGTGGGGGGCACACCCAAACACACAAGCATGCACAGTGAAGATGAACCTAATACTTTAATAGAGCTCCCAGCAGCTGCAGAACCAATCTGGCTGTGGAACAGACACATGCACCAGTGTAACAAGCCCAGGCTCACCTGTCACTCTTCACCCTCCCCCCACGCTTCAGGCAGTCTAGCCATCCTTTTAAAACACGAACGTTCATCTGTTTATTTGCCACCTTATTAATTTTATTTAAAGGGAAGCTTCTTTTTGGAGTCCAAAAGTATTGAGCACTGGAGAGGTTTCGGGTGGGTGGGAGACATCACCGGGAGCTAGCCAATCAGCACTGTGCCTAGCTGGCTGCTGCTTCCAACTCACAGAAAACGTCTTCCCACAGAGCCTGACCTTGGAGAGGAATGCGTGGAATGAATATGGCGAGGACAATGCTTCCAGAGCAGCCTCATTGCACTAAAAATATTGCACGCGAGAGAGGCTGAGAGAGAGGGAGAGAACATTGCACTCCCAAACTGATTGGTTCAGAATAAGCATCATTATCAGGTTGCTTAGCATGGCTGCTTCACTGTCCAAAAAAATTACAAGACAGATGCCATGAAAAGGCTTTAACTGGAGGAAAGGGAGGTGAAGTGGGAGTGATGGTTGTGGTAGGCAGAGCCTCAATTCCACCTTACCTGCACTCGTTCTTGTGAGCACATAGTACTGAGCCAGCCCCCACCCTAGCACTACTGCTCCTGAGCTGCTGGACTTGGGCACCGCTTGCGCTGTCCTGGAGGGACAGGAGGGAGGGAGGGAAAGGATGTGGCCTGCTGGATTGACGCATAGAACTGCTGTGTTGCAAAATGGGAGATAGAAGAGTCTCACTGGAAGAGAGGGAGAGAGGGGCAGGTTTCACTGGGGAGGAGACTGCTGGTGTTGTGGCTCCGCAGGCAAACAGGGAGAGGCCCCTGTACCTCCACAGAGGTTTCTTTCCCGCCTAGGGCCCAGAGTGGGAAAAAAAGAAGTGCCATCCACCTTGACGCCAAGAGGGGCCAGAGAGCACCTGTGGCCTACAGTTTTTCTTTGCTGTGAATTCTCTGGTGTTGCACGAGCGACCGCTTATTTGTGCATCTTCGGCCGCACTCAGCACAGTGGTGGGGCTGGTCCCCCAGGTGGGTCCGCTGGTGCTTGGTGAGGTGGGAGGAGTCCACAAACTGTTTCCCACACTGCGGGCAGCTGTACGGCTTCTCTCCCGAGTGGATCCTACGGTGCACAGTCAGGTGCCCGCGCTGGCCAAAGTGCTTCCCGCATTCGGTGCACCGGTGTCGCTTCTCGCCAGTGTGCGTCCGCTGGTGCACTGCCAGGGCCGACGGCCACCGGAACCCTTTCCCACACTGGGCGCATAAGTATGCGCTGTCCCTGCTGGCGGTCTCGGGGTGGGTGCGGAGCCCCTCAGTTCCCACAAACCTTTCCTCGTATTCTTCCTGTGGAAAGCGCTTGTTGGTTCTGACTGGGTTTCTCTCATGCGCTGCGAGCACAGAGAACCCAGACATTACACCACCGCTACCAGCTACAAGAGAGAAAAGAACAGTAATAATGAGATAGCATATAAGGGGAAGAATCTAAATGCCAGGTTCAGGGGAGTGGGATTCAAGTATCTTGTTGTGGGCTCCCTGAGGCATCTGGTGGACCACTGTGAGATACAGGAAGCTGGACTAGATGGGCCTATGGCCTGATCCAGCAGGGATCTTCTTATATTCTTAAGGCACAGATTGGGTTGCAAATTATTATTTACCTCAGAATTTTACCTCAGAAATTTACCTCAGAATGCCAGATACAAGGGAGTGGCAACAAGATGCAGGCATCTTGTTGTCTCATGTGCTCCCTGAGGCATCTGGCAGACCACTGTGAGGTACAGGAAGCTGGACTAGATGGGCCTTTAGCCTGATCCAATGGGCCTCTCCTTATGTTCTTAACCACACATTTAACATTATATGCAGCATTTGCCCACAGCCTCAACTGAAAAACAATTTTGTTAAAAGTGATCTGTTTTTAAAAGTATTCATTATTCTCCTTTAGCTAGAAAAAAAACTTTCCTCTTTCAGAAATCCCTGAACAGACCCATCGCCCCACTGCTGCTAGATCAGGACTAGGAAATCTTGTGTGCTAAAAGGATCCCATATCCTTGACTCTCAAAGGGCTGGAATAATAATAATTCTTTGCACTTGCGTGTGTTCAAAGCATACCATATACATTATGTTGTGGTAATCCTATAATACCCTGTCAGGTAGGCTACTATTTTTGCCCCCATGTTGCAGCAGGGGAAGGATATAAAAACAGAAAGTGGATTGCCTAAGAGCACCTAGTGAGTTCATGGCACAGATCCACTCTTAGGGTGATGCGGTGCCCTCACAGGGGCACTGTGGAAAGTTGTACCTCTTCTTCTGGGTGCCACCATCTTGGATCTCGCAAAATCTTGTGAGATTTGGGTGCCGCCATCTTGGATCTCGCGAGATTTAATGATAATGGGAAGAAGAGACTGCAGGGGTGCAGTGACGCCTACAAGTTTGGGAACCACTTGCACTAAAGCACTCCTGTCTAAAGCAAGAATTCATGCTCCCCCAGAGCAATGGGCCATCTAGCACTCTGCTTACCTGCCCCTATGGAAGGGCCTCGTCTCCTACATCCTCCAGAGCCTCCTTCATCTGCTGATGAGTTCCATGTAGCCTCCGTGTCAGAGGAACCTGCACCAGAAAGAAAGAGCTTAGTGAGAATCAGCCCAAACTGATTGAAGAAAAGGGGGCATTCAGCCACTGAGGGTGAAGAACCCCATCATTCTCCACTGGGATAACACAATGTAGCTGGTTACAAGGCTGAGTATCACTTGGGCACATGGATACACAGTGGCTGTGATGGGCCAATGTACTTATTTATGGGATCTGTTTCTTCTGGGCAGCCTGAAACTCTTTCCCCACCAGTGGGTCTATTCATGAGAAGGAGAAGGGCTCTCAAGCCTGCTACATGACACAGTAGGCTGGAGCATTCCTTCTCCCAAAGAGATCCACTGCAGGTCGAAATGCCAGCTTGTCCTACAACAGGCCAAGGGGATCCTTTGAAGCATAGATCTGCTCACAGGCAGGCTGGGATCCCTCTCCTTGAGCATCTTAACTTGCTAGGCTGTGTCCTAGCCTGTTTCAAGCAGCAGGCTTGTGGAGGCTGGGGAAGAAAGAGGAGCAACTGTCCTCACGATGTCTATTCTTCTTGCATGCAGTACTTGCTCCCTAGCAACAAAATATGGGATTCTAAGATTTGAATCCAGAACGTCTTGGCCTGAATTTGGGACCCAGTCAGTAAGCTGAACACAAGGGACTGCCTTCTCCTGAGCAAGACCACTGGCCCATCTGCAGGTGGTCAGATGGTCTGCCTTGCCTAGATGTGCTGGCTCTCAGGACTTCAGTCAGGGATCTCCCCCTGTTGACCAGGCCATGCGCCTAGCATTTGTACTGAGCCTTGCCAATCCAGAGGCCTATTTTCCAGTCCCGGCAGTTCATGGTGCACATCCCTATTCCTTCCTGTGCCTCAAGGAATACACAGTCCTGGGTAGTGAACCGGAGGACTAACAGGACGGCTCAGTGGTAATGCCCGGGCTTTGCACGCTGACGGGCCTATTCAACCCTGATGGACTTAGCTGGCGGCAGTGGCCGTGGGCAACAACAGTGCCCTTCTGGGCATCAAACGGTTCTCAATTTTAATTATTATTATTATTAATTTATTAATTTATTTATTTATTTATTTATTTGATTTTTACCCCGCCTTTTTGCCCGGGGGCACTCAAGGCGGCATTACAGTATAAAAAAAATACAATATAAAATTAACATTAACAAACAATTAAAAACAATGTTAAAAACAACACAATTAACAAAAATTAAAACAGACACAATTTAAAAAACAACACGCCCAGTGGATCATAAAATCAACTATAAAAATACACAAACCAGCCAGCCAGCCAGCCTGCCAACAGTTAAAAGCTTTTTGGAATAAAAAGGTCTTCAGCCCCCGCCGAAATGTAAACAAAGAGGGAGCAGTTCTCAGCTCTAAGGGGAGGGTGTTCCAGAGTTGGGGGGCCACCACCGAGAAGGCCCTCTTCCTGGCCGCCACCCCTCTCACTTCTCCTAGTGGCGGCACAGTCAGAAGGGCCCCCCCAGATGATCTAAGAGTACGGGTTGGATTGTATGGAAGGAGGCGGTCCCTCAAATACCCCGGACCCGAGCCGTAAAGGGCTGTTAATCTACTACAATGTCCCTGATGTACTATTGGACTGGGACATTGCAGGAAAAAAGGTGGGCCACTCTTTTCCACTCTACTCAGAAGCAATATGGGAAATCATAGTAGCTGACAAGTTGCTTAGTGCCAAGAGGGGTTCTGCTGCTTCCAGCCACTGCCAAATGAATCTTGCAGGGTCCACCAACACAGGCCCACTGGAGAGCAGAGGGTCTCCTCAAATCCGGAGCCAGCCCTGTCCACTGTGAATTGCCACAATCATTAGCGGGCACCTATTTGAATGTGTCACCAAAGCAATGAACATGAAATTGGGCGAACTCCGGAAGCTAGCGGAGGACAGGGAGGCCTGGCGTGCTGTGGTCCATGGGGTCGCGAAGAGTCGGACACGACTTAGCGACTGAACAACAACAACAAAAATTTGAATGTGACATTATTTGAATAATGCTTTAATTGAAGAGTCTGTAAAGTTTATTAATCCTAAACTTTTTTATTAATCTCCCCACTTTTCCCCCACTTCTTTAAAAAAAAACCAACACAATTTCTTTTAGTTTCAATGGGATGAGTAGAGCACATAAACCAAAAACATAACAATGCAGATACAAAAAAATGAAAAAATTATGGAGATAGATACAAGAAACAAGATAAAGGGGGGGGAAATGGTCTTAACACAGTTCTGCATTCACTTACATTAACAGGGCATAACAACTCATTTACCAGATTAATGCAATACCTTTCAATCAAGAAACAGTATCCAGATATCATATAGGATTATATGATGAAATATACAAGACTGATTATGAAACCTGGAAGGATCAAAGCCGCCCATCTGTGGCACAGTGGATAGCTAGCATTATCTATTTTTTGAACAAACTGCTTCTCCACTTTCTCAATAAAAAGAGGATCTTGATCACACACACTTACAAGAAACCTAATCACAGCAAAAGGCATTACTATGTCACCTTGCCCCCCCCCCGCCCCCCGCAATCGAAGCCCTTTATGACTCTGGCCATGGCTGGTTGCAGATAAAAAGAGGTTCAACAGTATTAAACAGCCTAAGTTGGGAGCAACCAAGAGGCTCACACAAAGCATTAAATGTAATTGGAACTCATCTTTTGACCATAGAGAAAGCCATTTAATTAAATCCCAGAAGGCAGGGAGAAGCTGAAGACCACCTTAAAAGCACCTGCATCAAATACCTCCAACACAGTTCATACTTACCCAGTGAGCTGGCATCCTCACCACCTAACTGCTTGTCTTCCCGGCAGAACAGCCTTTGCCCAGTATCTGAAGCAGCCAGCTCTGACTGCAGGGAGTTCACCCCGATGTCCTTGAATGGCCCTGGGACCTGAAACAGGAGGGGAGATCCCATTCAGGGCAGAGGAATAAGGCTAGCAGTAAGAGAATGTTGAAAGCCTACTGTGGAGTCCCTGGAAGAGCTGTGGGAGCAAAGAACCTCTCTGTGTGGGAGGCCGACTTGGATACACTTATAAATAGAGGTGTGATTTTTTTTTGGTTTTATTTTTTGTAGATTTTGTTTTTTGACAAAAATGAGAAGTGCCAAAAATGGGGTTATGTGTTTTTACTCCAAGGGCAAAATTTATTAATTATAATTGCTGTAAAAGTGTACTATATAAATGATGCAGATGGTATAGTCTCAGCAGATACAGCTACAGTCAATACCCATGCACTCACTCCCAGTCCAGCCCAATCAGCCTACAGTCACCAATATGTACAGTTGTTAGAAAACTCATATTTTGCGCAGATTTCAGGTTGGGGGAGTTGTTTGTTTTTTTTACAAAAATGAGAAATGCAGAAAGTGGTGTTATGTGTTTTTATTTCATTATCACAGAAAAATCACACTTCTTATAACGTGTATTGCATTATATGTGCTTGTATTATATGTCTTGGGCACCAGGTTTTGTTACCTGGGGAAAGGCAGTATATGAATTTGCAGATAAATAACATAAATAAATAAAGGATAGCATAATTTTGATACCAGTGTTTCTAATGGGGCTCAATGCAGCCAGGAGAGCTGTGTGTTGTTCGTAAAGCTAGAAGTTTTTGCGTTCCTTCCCATCCACCCCACTTCCTCTAACACACTTAAGGCTGTAATCCTATGCACTTTCCCGGAAGTAAGCACCACTGAACACAATGGGACTTACTTCTGAGTAGATATGCTTAGGGTTGTGCTGTGAGAGTCCAATCTAAAGCATGCCTCCTCGGAAGTAAGTCCCGTTATAGCCAATGGATTGCACCATTGTGTGGAAAGGATTGCGCCCTAAGGTGAATAAACAAAGACAGTATGATCTTCCACCCACATTTTTGTCTTGCAAAAGCTCATGTCAAGATGTGTGTTCTGAGAGCGCAGTACCAGTCTGCATGCACATCCAATCAGCTGACACCAAGGGCCAATCCCAGCCCATCAAACTCAGCATTAGCTCCTCAGACTGAGCAGCCAATCTCTGGCATGAAAATATTGCCCAGGTAGCTGCTCCCTTGGCTTTGAACCAGCTCTGCCTCTGAGCCTTGCTTGCTGCTCCAGAGCATGACCTTGCTTGTACTTGCTTCTGGCCCACTGGGATAGATGTCAGCTCCCTCTGGATGGGTCCCAAAACCTAACCGCTTGGAGCCTGGCACTTGCTAAGACTTCGCAGCACAGCAGACGGTGTTTTGCACGCACTCCGGGTCTGTCTGTTCCTAATCTCAACTCTGTGCTCCCAAGACATCAAAGTATAAAAACAACCCTACGAACCACCAAGGATTAACAGGAAGGTGAGGGGTCCTCTCACCTGGAGTACCTGCCTTTCAGCCTCCTGCTGCCTTGCCAGGAAAGTCTCAGCCAGGGCCACCGCTTGGGTGCAGTTTTCAGGGACTTGTTTCCACACCCTGCTCTGGAGGTCCTCTGGCAGGATGGTCAAGAACTGTTCCAGAACCAGCAGCTCCAGGATCTGCTCCTTGGTTCGGCTCTCCGGCTTCAGCCAGCGACGGCAAAGCTCCCGGAGCCTCCTGCAAGCATCCCGCAGCCCCCTGGCTTCTTGGTACCGGAACTGCCGGAAGTGCTGCCTCCGCTTCTCCGTTGCCATGGGTTCCCTTTTCAAGATGGCCGCCTTCACTTTCCCATAGTCCCTCCGGTCACAAGTGTCCAGGCTGAGGTAGGCCTCTCGAGCATCCCCGCTGAGGGCTGGTAAAAGCCGGGCTACCAATTCTTCCTTGGTCCACTGACAGGCGTAAGCCACGTGTTCAAAGGAGCCCAGAAGAGCCAACATGTCATCCCAGGGATCCAGCTCCGTTGGCCATGCTTTCCCCCATCCAAAGTGAAGGGCCTGCTCTGTCTTGTGGCCCTGGATTTCCCAGTGCTGGATCCCCGCAGCACCTGGTTCCTGCTTCACCAGGTCCTTCCAATTTGACAACTCCCCAGCATGGAGGACACAAGATTTCTCAGGAGCCTCCCCCACTTTGAGGCGCGCTGGTACTTGTTCTTCCATTTTGACTCCTTGCTGCCCCAGAGGCCCTTGGAACAGGGAACCCAGGTCTGCCTCTACCACATCCTCCATGGCCATCTTCTCTCTCATGGCACCGCCTTCAGTTCTGCCTTCTCAGTTCTCAAGCACGGGCGCTCTCTCTCTTTCTAGCAAACGGGGGAGAAATTTGTCAGCCCTCTGGTTCAGTCACATAATTCAATGGGAACATGAGACACGTTGAGGAAGCCAAGTGAGAATCAGGCCTGCAACAGTTACTCCACTAATGGATTAGTCAATTAAAAATGTGCCCTCAATTGGGCACATTAATGTGCCCTTAATTGGGCAGCAGTTCTTTTTGAAAATATCTTAAATATCAAGGCCTAAAAAACAACGAGTAGCAGAAGCAGCATTCCTTCGCCTGTCTCACATTCAGGAAGGATGGATGGTACCTGCTGTGAAAAATGCATACATTGTCAAAAATGAAAGAACACAGGCTTATATCTTCCAGACATATTGTTTTATTTATTTGCAAGTATATGCAGATTGCAACGTTTAAAACACCTGCAATGAACCAGCAGAGAAGTCCTATGCATATCCACCAGGAACTAAGCCCTGCTGTGTTCAATGGGACTTTCTCCCAGGTAAGCATATACAGGGTTGTAATTTGAATAACAGTCCAGTCCTGTGGTGCTGGGCCCCCATAGGAGCAATAGTGCCAAAATGGCGACTGCTGCATCCTATGGGTGCTGGAGCAGCTCAGGACAGGGTGCTGGGCCACGAATGGGCCTCCTCAAGCCTGCGCGGCCTATTTTGCTGGTGCAGACCTGAGGGCCTCCGTGTCAAGCTGCGTGGCCCAACACGGATAGGATCTGGTGGTGGAGGCCACCCCCAGTCCCACCCCCACTCCACCCCTCCCCCTGCCCAGTTCTGCCCTCCCGCTGCCCCAGGAGAGCTCATTGCCAGTGGCCGTGAGACCTACTGCCAGGTGGCTCCGAGTCCTCCTAGCGCTGGGGCCTGGCACGGGGTTGGCGTTGGTGGTAGGCCCTTACCACTGGCAATAGAAATGCACTTTTAGGACACCAGCACGGGTGAGGGCTCACTGCCAGTGCTGGGCTGCACAGGATCGGGCCCATGGACTATGAAGGCCTCCAGAAAGGGGAGTATAGGAACTAGAAACATCTCTGACTTACGGCAGTCAATTCTAAAAATGAAATTATTATCAGTATAAATTAAGGATGGACAACTGAAGTGATTCCGGCCCCCAGTGGGGCCAACCCTTTCTCTGGGCCTGAATATAATACGTACCCTGCTAACTGGGCAAGAGGCACTTTTTCCAGTGGTGTTCCTCTTATATTTAGCAGGGGGAGAGTAATTGTCCCTCATCACCCCTGCGCAGTCTTTTTGGTGGCTGTTGCTGGCGGGCTGCCTTTTTTTTTTTTTTTTAAGATTGTGAGTCCTTTTGGGACACGGAACCATTTAACTTTATGATTACTATTTGCCTGTAAACCACTTTGTGAACTTCGTGTTGAAAAGCGGTATATAAGTATCTGTTGACTGACTGACTTCAGCTTGTCTCAAACCAGCTCCCAGCCACAGAAAATAAGGAATGGAAGTTCTGCCATAAGCAAGCGGCTTCTAACAATAACATCGCAGAACCCTCTTCAGACTAAAATCCCCTCTCAGAATTAGGGGAGCCCATGACATTTAAGGGACGTGGTGGCGCAGCAAGCTAATCTGCTGCTGCTGGGCTTTTGACCGCAAGGTTGGGAGTTCAAGACTGCGCAACGGAGTGAGCTCCCATTGCTTGTCCCAGCTCCTGCTAACCTAGCAGTTCGAAAGCACCTAAACGCAAGGAGATAAATAGGGACCACTTCGGTGGGAAGGGAACGGCGTTCCGTGGGCTACGGCGTAGAGTCATGCCGGCCACATGACCACGGAAGCTTGTCCTCGGACAAAACGCCGGCTCTACAGGCTTGGAAACGGAGGTGAGCACCACCCCCTACAGTCGGTCATGACTAGACCATTCGGTCGTGGGGAAACCTTTTAAGCTAGCTTGAAACCACCTGAAAAGTTTCTTCTTCAACTTCCTGAAATTGCTGAGGTTAGAGAGGAGGCATCTTTAGGCTCCAGAATTATCAGCTCTTGATGTGATCTGGGATAACAATCCCTTCTGTCCACAGCAAAGATTGTAAGGGGCAGGGGTAGTCTGTCACCTTTCTGATCAGAATTGCTGCCTTCACTTAGGCATAAAACACACAATTTGGGGGGGGGGGAGAAATACAACCCTGACTCCAACACACAGTCTAGAGCAGCAATTTTCCACCTTTTTCATCTCATGGCAAGCTGACAAGACGCTAAAATTGTCCAGATACACCATCAATCTTTTGATAATTGACAAAGCACATTATGATGCTGCTGTGGGACTCATATCCCTCAATGGTCCTAGTAATAAATGATGCATTTAAAATAAATAAATCTGCCAAGCTCCCATGGCACACCTGCAGACCACTCAGGACACACCAATGTGGTTGCCACGGCACACTGGTTGAAAATAGCTGATCTGGAATCTCAAAAAGCTACAAGGTAAAATACCCATACTGTTGTTTTTAAGTACATATGCCTTATAAATCAATCTGATAGACATCTCCTGATCTTGATGAATCTGGGTGTCTTTCTTTCGCATCTCCTCTTGCTATAGCTGGCCTCCCATAACGCTGTGCCACCCCCCACCTTCCAGATACCTCTTCAACTCACCCCCAGGACTGCATCCACCCTTCATCCACCACAAGCTTTCCTCCTGCAGTACATACGGCACATACATAAATACAAGCGCACACACAGGGAGGCGGAGCAGGAAGAAGCTTGGGCTACTCCCCTAACCCCCCTCTCTCATTCCCCTGCTCTATCATATTAACCCTTGGAGCAGCTCATTCATTGAAAAGCGACAGAAAAAAAGGACGCCGGCTTTGTGTGGGTTTCAAGGCAGGCTATCCAAAGCCTGCATGCGAGGGCTCCTCTCTCTAACAATTAAAACAGTCAAGGAGCCCAGAGTTGGCCTTTACTGCTCTTCTTGTCCAAGCCCCAGGCCCTTCTCAGGAACAGCTCTAACTACTACCAGTCTGAAGGCTGGAGTGACTTACAGGTGTGCCCTGGTATCCACGGATTCGGATGCCTATTAAAAAGAAAGGGGAACGTTAAACAAATCTGTTTTATTTTCACTTTGTTGGGTAAAACCATTGATGTCCCCCTATATTAAAAAAAAATCCACGATTTCAGGTATTTGGGGGGGGGGCGGGGTTCGGAATGGAACCCCAGCAGTTACAGGGGCATGTCTGTATTTACATGCCTGTATTTACCAGATACAAACTGGGGCAGAATGCCTATCATAGTATAGAAGTGGGAATTTGGGCAGGTGCAGCTCATCAGGGAAGGGTTTCAAAAGTTGCACCTGCCCAAATTCCCTCTTCTATACAATGGTTAAAGGTGTAGGCACTCTGTCCCAGTTTGTATCGGGTAAGCCTATACATTTAGCAGCTTTCTCTTCCCGAAACAATTTACTGTTATATTGGGAGGATGGAAGGTAGATCTGATTTACCGGGGTGATTTGATTTACAGTCGATCAGAAAAGGTTTCTGACTCTCAATTGTTCAATGAGTGCAACAAGAAAAAGGCACTCCCCTTGTCCACCACTGAATTAGATTGTTCCAATTTTTCTGATATAATAACAGAGACATAGGTTTGTTCATAATTCCCGTCTGTAACTCATAGGGGGTAGTAGGTAATTGGCTCCAGCCTCTAAATTGCCATATTGCATCTGGCACTGATTGGTGAACCTTGGAATTCTAGTAAAAAAAAAAAATTCAGTCCTGCAGCCTGAAGTCCACCCACATCTGATTAACATCAGGTATCCCAGCTCAGGGCTTGCCTATCCATGATGCTGATTCTCGTGGCTGCCTCAGGCTCCAGCCTGTGAGGGAGGCCGCCGCCACCACCACCACCTACCTACTTGGAATTTTTTTATCCAGCGGGTAATTAATCTGTGGAACTCCTTGCCACAGGAGGTGGTGATGGCATCTGGCCTAGGTGCCTTTAAAAGAAGATTGGACAGATTTCTGGAGGAAAAGTCATCTCAGGGTATAGGCTGTGATGGGTGGTGCAACCTCCTGATTTTAGAAGTAGAAAAATTAAAATTCTACTTAGCAATTATAGTTAATTGATACATCTGCCATTTTGTGCACAAAAATAAAAAACAAAGCAGGATATTATCCCAAATACTCTACTAATTCTATTTCTCTTGATCACATGTGTGTGAGTGTGTGAACTGTTTCTAGAGCAGTGCTTCCCAAACTGTGGGACAGGACCCACCAGTGGGTCGCGCAAGCCAATTTGGGTGGGTCACGAAGCACCTAGGGCAGCCATTTTAGAAATATTTGAAGATGGGATACTGGAAAAGTGGTGGGCTTTGTGGTTGTTTTGCTTGTATCAAGGTCGTAAATAGGCTTTTTTTTTCTTTCTGTTTCACTCTGCTATTGGAAAATGGCTGAGAAATAATCCAAATTACTGCTGTTCTCAGGAAAGCAGCAGGCATTGGCACCACAAAGACGGCACTTCTGGCTATGACAACACTTGTGGTGGGTCTCCGACTTTGTCATTCTAAAAAGTGGATCCCAGTGCTAAAAGGTTTGAGAACCACTGGTCTAAAGCATTTCATCCCTGATGGCCCAGTGAAAAATAGTCCATACCCTGAGTCCCTGAAAAGATGAATATATAATTTGTGTCTAGTCACATACTCTGTGACCATATGGGTTGGTCTTGTGTCTTTATTTGATTTCCCCCACCATTTTGTATTTGCACAACCATGAGGTCTAGAAACTTATTATTTTTATTTTTCAACAAAGAATGCTAACCTTACAGAATTCTTGCAAATTAACAGACTGCAAATATTCATGGAATGACATGAATTCACCATGGAGGATAGCCTATGTGGCATGGTAAAGCCTAGTGGGTAAGAAAGGTGTGTCAACTGCTGAACAACCTTCATGTGCCCATGGCTGGGATTCAGAATATATTCAGCACATTAAACATATTTAGGAAAATGTGCTTAATTTTCATAATGCATGACATGGAATTTGGTGATTCTGGCCCACCATTGTGATAGTTTTGCCTCACAGCAGACTCTCCAAGGCTCCTCCTAACTTGTGTTCCTGTGGAAGTGAACTGATTTTCTTGGTTTCCCTTTCACTCTCTCGCTAGGTTTCCTACCTGCTATTAGATGCTGAATTTCAGAATGTGCTAATTAAAGGTCCTGCTGGGAGACTAATTGCCTCCTCGTTAGACTGTCATCTCAGGCCAATTGCGGATTCATTTCATGGTGACATTGTCTTTTACAAATTCCCTCAGGTACTTCCTTTTCAATTGAGCAAGGCTCTGTTCTCTGCAGGCTGCAGGGCTAGCCCAACCATGAAGAACCACTGAAGGAGGCTATTTGAAGAAAAATGGTGGTGTGGCAGTTTGGGGACACATTTTGGGCCAAGAAGGCTATTTGCAGGCCTTAACCTCACCAATGCAGCCCCCTTCCTGCAGTAGTTGGGGAAGGAAAACACCTTCAAAAAGTCAGGGGTGTCAAAATTATTTCATATGCTGAGCCAAATAACATTCTTAGTGCCTGCTGGGAACTAGAAGTGACATCATTAAGCAGGAAGTGACATCATTAAGCAGGAAGTGACATCATTAAGCAGAAGATGACCAGAAATAAGCACTTTGATTTCCCATAGAAACTCTTTAGCTGCAAATAACAGAAAATGTGCAAGTCTTGTTCATCATTTCCAGATGAAAGAGCCCAATTATCAAACTGGGAGAGATAAATTGTAACAAGGGGTGGATAAATTACTTCTGGGGGCTGCATCCAGCCACAGGCCTTGTGTTTGACACCCCTGCTCAAAATGCACAGGCATTCAATTGCTCTTGTTTTTTCAAGATGGCAGCCCTTTCAGACAACCACTCTGGAAATCCCATGCACAATGCACACATTTGGGAAAAACAACAACAGCAGAACGCAATTGGGGGGGAAGGAATTGGCCTGTTTGAGATGTTTAGCTGGATGTAGTTGGAGAGACAAAACATTTTGTGGCTAGTCCCTCTTATCCATAAAACTGTAAACTGGCAGTCCAATCCTAACCTACGCTGGAGCAGGTAGGCTGTCTGGGCTGGGCTGTATCCAATGCAAGTTAGGCAATGGTTGGAGCTCTCCTTGGGGTAAGGTCTGTGCCAGCGAAATCATTGGAGGAAATCTGAGCAGCTGGATTGGGCCAGCCTGGCACAGGGACTGGGGTTAATCCTGCCCAATGGCTGGAATTGTGTTCCAGCCCCCACCCTGGGCCTGGCCGCCCACAGGCCGGCTCTCCCTCTGCCCTATTCTGCTCCTGCGCTGGCTGAACTCCACCAGTGGCCTACTGATGTGAACTAAGCATGCTTAGTGGCTCAGGGGACCCAAGGAACATTTAGGTGTTGGCTAGAAAAAAGCAACAGCAGAACAAGGTGGGGGGAAAGGTTATGGGCGTGCTTCAGCCAGTTGGGCATTATGAGTTGGAAGGATACCACATTTTGTTGCAGGTCCCATACAATGATGCTGTTGTTGCTATGGATTGCCATCAATATGCAACATAGTTTGGAGAGTACCACAGTCTCTGCCCCAAAGACCTTACAATCTAAACGTCAACAAAAGGTTTTACAAAAAAATTGAACCATATTGAGATTCATACAAGTTGCGCCCTGGGCATCATTCTTTACTTTGACCTGTGGCAGCGGTGGGAATGGGAGAATCCCGTCCATATGAATTGCTAAAATGTATGGGTTGAAATCAGTTTCATGATCAGAACTGTAATTCTAGGGATTTTTTTAATGTTTGCCTTTCTCTTCCCAATTGCCTCACTTGTTTGGGAGCTATGCCAGTTTTCTGGGTACACAACTGGTTCCCAATTTCAGATGTGCGGTTGCCAGTTTTGTATTTCAGAAATATTGGCCCCAGGGAACAGCGGAAAAGCCTAGGCAGGTACACTTGGTGGATGCAATCAGCGCAGATGCCTGTAGAACCAGGGGTAGAAGCTGAAAAAATTTGGTTGTAGTGGCAAAGCCAGAGCCAATTTTGGCAGTAGGGGGATCAAAGCACTGTTTAATTATATGCAAATCAGGGGTTGAGCCAGGGTGGGATGTGGGCAGAGCCTTGTGAAATCTGCAAGATTACTGGCTGTTGTTCCTGACACAATTTTACTTCTGGGCTACAATTGGACAAGAAGGACATGCTTCTTCAAGGAACTGCAGATTCTGCTAGATTTTTGCATAACGCCTGCTTTCAATCTTAAATTGAATTGTTTATACTGTACAGTAATTTGTTATTAAAAAAATATTATTGAATTTGGTGACAGGCTGTTTGCTTTGAATGTTCAGATCCTGTTTATTTTATCTTTATCGTCCACATGGCATCTTTAGAGAATTTGTTGCTTCATCTGGGGCCTATTTATTTTGAATGGCTTGAACCTTAGAGCTGTGTTTTTGGGATTGGAACGGCACAGGGAGTAATTAGCATGCTTAGTTTTAACAGAACAAAATGTGATCTCAAAGGAAGAAGAAATTCCATGCCGGAGGAAGCAGGATGACACTAAGGTTTATATCCTGCTGTTTAATTCTGTATTTACCTATTTTTATTGCTATTATTATTTATGGCTGTTTTGAGATTTTATTTTTATAAGCCTGGAAACGTGTTACATTGAAGATATAATTTTTTAAAAACGCATGCATTGAAGATCCGAGGCAGGCACTTTAAAATGTTGATTCTGATTTTAAGGTTTTCATTCATTTGCCTAGGAATTTGAAGTATTTGTTTCCAGCACCACTTTGGGAGTGTATCTATGTGTGTGTGTTTGTTGGGGGGGGGTCCCTTTTCCAGTGTGAATATTTGTCTTCCAAATCCATGTTTTGGATTTGGACTGCTTTGTCTTCTAAATCGTTGTTGTTGTTGTTGTTACAGAAATAAAGTTCCGCGCATTTGAAGAACATGCACGTAAAGAATCCGATTGCAGCGGTGGGCTGGGCCGCGGGTGGGGGGTCGCGGGAGGAAGGTCAGCAGTGATCATCTGAGACGCACGAAGGGTTAATACAGTGGCGCCCACGTGGGGAGGGAGGAAGAGGAGGAGGCACCTTCCTGCTCCGCCTCTGGGGGGGGGGGAAGAAGAGCGGTTTGGGGTTGCAACACCCCCAAGCAGCCGCATCTGGTGCAAGGGGGCGGGAGGGAAGACCGGCTCTCCCCGCAAAGGGTGAGTTACGGGGGCGGGCCTGCCTGTTCCACAAAGCCACGTGCATGCCGGGGGGGGGGCTGCAAATTTTAGTTGCTGGCGGGGGCGCCCCTTGATCCCCCCCAAATTTGAGGTGGGAAATGTCAAAGATCGGAGTTGGGGAGGGGGGAGGAAGGAGAAAGAGAGAGGCATTGGCCATCTCGTTGCCCCTCCTACCCCCAGCCACATCAAAGAGGCAAAATGGCTGAATTCCCTTGTCTTAGTGTCAAATGGGGGGGGGAATGGGAGGGGGCTGGAAAGCCATAAGGGCCTCTCTGCTGTGCCCGGGGGAAGGGGGGGGGAGGGAGCTGAGCCTTTGGGGTAAGAGATGGGGCTTAAGGTATGTTGCAAGGCTGGTGCTGGAAAATGGCAGAGGACCTTGTAGGAGGTGGTGGTCGCAGGGAACTGGAATCCCAGTCGTGGAGGTGGTGTGTGTGTTGGAGTGGGGGGGGGGAGATCTTTCTGCTGTTGGAGGATGGGCTGGAAAGGGTGGGTTTTTTTCCCTGCTGAGAGCAGAGACAAGGAGCTGAGATGGGAAGGGGGAGACATTTGTGCTGGGGAGAACCTGGAGCAGAGAACCAGACTTGGGGGGAGGGGGGCAGTCTCTGGTGGCCGGGGTGGGGGAAACGCACCCTTTCGTGCAAGGTTTCTCTTGCCTTGCACAGAGGTTGTGTCCCAGCCCGCTGTGGGAAAGGTGGTGATGTATTGCGTGCGTGCGCTGAGGGGAAATTAAAAATGACACACAGGGTGAGCCCCCAGCTGAACTCCTCCTCCCTGTCCTGTATTATATTAATAATCCATTCATTAGTTAATTAGTGGATCGATCCACCACTGGATCTGACCAGTAAACAAAGAATGGGATTTCTGGTTTCATTGCTCGTAGGTGACTAATAGCAGGTAAATTTGCACTCCGTAAGTGTACTTATTAAGAAGTACAGTATGTCAATTTCAATCAAAAGGCTTTGATTCCACCCCCACCCTCACTCTGTTTTGTGTCAATTTCAACAAAGCCACTAATATTATATTAAATGTTATGTGTCCCACTCATCTCCCTGCGGGATTCCTAGATGCCTGTGGAGTGTTCCTGCAGTGAGATTTTGGGATAATTTGGATCTACCAAATTAGCTTTCATAAACACTGATTAAACATTATTGCATTTCGTGGCCATTTATTGCATCTCCCTGGAGTTCCTGATCCTCTAATTTTTCAGGTCCCTGACAAAAAATGTGAATCTGAAGCTGGTTTGCACTTGAAGGATGATTGGACTGAAAAGTTCTGATTTAGTAATTTTAATGTTCCCTTTATGTATACGTTTGTATGTCTGAAAGAATGTGCACTTTAAGATGTGCTCCTGGTGGTAGTGATGGGGAGGTACATTGATTTTTGTTCCTCTTCATAATCTTGCTTCCATTCATGTTTCAAAGTTTGAAGTTTTCAAGAGAGAAATATCCCCCATTTTTCATCATATTTATTTATGATATTTATCTTGGCGATTCCTTTTTGGTGGTGATGAAAAAATTTTCAGTATGAATCCATGAGTAGAAATCCATGTTTTTTTTTAAAAAAAATAATTTGATTTAGAAGGCCATCCATTCCAAACCTTTATTGGCATTAAAACAAGCAGAATTCTAGATCATAACAATACATTAAACCAAATAACATGTGAGAGGGGAGAGGTATATACATAGGCTATACACAGTCTTCCCTAAGCTTTGGGAAAGGGAAAAAAATGCCCTCTTGTTAATATTAACTGAAGTTGCCAGTGTGACGTTTGATGGAGAAATTTTTTTTTCAGAATGGGTGGTGGGGAATGACATTATATTTTTCAAAATAGAAAAATTACGGGGAACAATTTGCTTCCGTTCCTAATTGTCCACTAATTGCAAATGTGAAATGCCTTTTGTGGAAGAATATGCTATAGCCATCTGCAAACATGGTGCACAACTTGTTTCTACACAGGTTTTAGCATTCTAAACTGTTTTTCATTGCAACTTACAATTGCCTGGTTCATTACTGAGCCATGTGTTTAGTCACATGTGAGGCCAATGGTATGGGGGGTATTAGTGCATGTCTTTGATCCTTCAGGGCAAGATTGACCTCTGCATTTGAAGTGGTCATCTAATGCCAATGGCTGATATCCTGAGGGCATGGGAATAGGTGAGATCAGCTTGACTTTGGTGATGGGCATCACCAAAGTCATGTGCTTTAAATGGACCTGAAAAGCAATTTTGCACATTGTTGAAAATCAGCAAAATTGACAAAATCAATGAAGGAATCCATGAGGAAACATGAAGGAACATGAAGGAATCCAAGACAATCATTTTAACCTCAGTGCTGTTTAGCAGTGTTATTCAAACTGTTGGTCGGGACCCACTTGGTGGGTCGTGACCTGATGTCAGGTGGGTCGCGGAAAGCTGGGAGCAGCCAACTTGGAAACTGCAGACCTTACTCTTGTTAAATTCCTTTTGTGAATGTTAACAGTTTGAATTTTCAAGTGAGGGTGGGTTTTTTTTTAATTGTTTTTAGTTCAGTAAATACATAATATTTTGTCCTAATCTTGCTTTCTGTCATGGATGTTTCAAAGTTGTACAATTGCCAATTTGAATTTCAGGAGTGTCATTTTATTAAGTTACAATGACAGCACTTCCTGCTTGATGATTTCACTTCCTGCCACAACATCACTTCCCGGTTAATGACATAACTTCTGGTGTGACCCGACACAAGTGCCATTCTAAAGTGTGGGTCCTGGTCTAAAAGGTTTGAATACCACTGCCATATAGGCTTCATACTGGGGCTGGGAAAGTATGAAAGTCCTGTTATTATTAGGTTATGAACATGTATGGTTATGAACATGTATGGAATAATACAAATAGATGGGAACTTGAGCTCTTGAAAAAGAAAGCAGCATAGCTTAAAAGTTGCTGCTTGTTTGAGACAAGGTGTTCAGTAGTGAATAACTCTTGACTATGTTACAGCCACCATCGCGCTACAATACATTTGGAAATACAATGCAGCACTGTGGAGGCTGCACTGGCAGCTCTCTGACAATTAGACAGATGACATTTCCAGAAAAAATGTGGTATAGCCCTGCTTGGAATGTACCATTTCAGAATGCAGGTGGGAGGGTTGTGATTCGTTCATTTAAGCCAATGGTCTCCAAACTGGAGACGTTGTGGCAGGTAAAATCGTCCTTGGCCGCTCAAAGTGCTGCTTACACCAGGGACGGATCAGGGAGGGACTGGATCCGACCTGTGGGTTGGAGTTTGGAGCCCCCTGATTTAAGCAATTGAGGCATTGCTTTTCTATCAGCGTATCTGAAGTGACTTGCAACCATAAAAAGCAAAGCGTGCATATAAAAAATAAAATCAGAATTAACACTTTAAAATACTAAAATCTGTTACATGAAGCAAGCAGCACCAAAAATTGATAAAGCAGCAGACAGAAGCCAAGAACCATTAAAATAATGAAAGCCCCCCCCCCAAATTGTGTTTTTAAAGTATTGTTAAATAAGGAAGATTTTACTTGGGGCCAGACAGCCCAATCCTATTCACATTGCCGGTGTTGCGATACAGTCAATCAATCAGTCAGTCAGTCAGTCAACAGGTACTTATATACTGCTTTTCAACACAATGTTCACCAAGCGGTTTACAGGCAAATAGTAATAATAAAGTTAAATCGCTCCCTGTCCCAAAGGGCTCACAATCTAAAAAAAAATACAGAATACCACCAGCATTAGACACTGTGCAGGGGTGAATAGGGACAATTACTCTCCCCCTGCTAAATCTAAGAGTCTGAACACCCCCTGAAAAGTGCCTCTTGCCCAGTTAGCAGGGGTTAAAATATAGTGGCACCGAAACAGCCGCTGCTGTATCCCGCAAGACCTAGGGGGGCAGCTAGAGGGCTCCTCAGCATAAGGAAACATCCCGTATCAGGCCCAGGCAGCCCGTACAGGTCTATTCAGATCTGCACCAGCTCAATAGCTGGTGCAGATTCAAGTAGATTCAATAGCTGGTGCAGATTCAAGATGGGAGGGAGGGATGGGATGCAGCGACAGTTGAGGCTGCCACCCATGCCCCTCCTCCTGGGCCTGAACGGACCCTGGGGCGCCCTCCCCGTGCCCAGTTACACCTCCTGCCCCCGTTGTACCCTCCTCCCTCTTCCCCACCGCTGGACCCATGGAGTTATTATATACTGGAGAAGCCATGACATCACATTCTTGAAGCCATGGATGGAACAATATGGCTGACTCAGATCATCGCCGCGAAGGAGGAGGATTGCCGCGAATTCTCAAATAAAAATCTCCCTGCACGCGTGTAAAAGTTAATTTCAACCTCTTTAAGCATGCCTGCATACGGGTGTGCGAATCGCTGAACGAAAAATGGGACTTAATTTCCACGGAAAGATTCATGTATTCACATTACATCGGCTCAATAAAACTACCGTTCAGTGAGTACTGAACATTAACAGAATTTGTTTTTTTTCTTTGGGGGGGTGAGTGTAGAAGTTAAAAAAAGTACTCTTAATAGTTAGAAGTAAAAAAAATTACTCTCATATTGACAACTACTTGTGTCATGAAGAGATTTTAACGTAATTTTCCTTCGCGGCGATGATCCGAGTCAGCCATATTGTTCAGTCCATGGCTTCAATTCGTGCCTATCAATTGTTAAGGCAGGGCCAGGGGTTGGCTGGACCCTACACTTGCCCTGTCCGGCAGCCACTTGTCTCCCTCCAGCACGAGAGGCCAAAACCCACCCAAGGTGGCCTCAGCGTGAGCGGGAACTACTGCTGGGCCTTCGCGAAGTGCCTTGTGACACTGTCACGGTGGCCGTTGCCTGGGCAGCACGTACAAGAGCGGTGCTGCTCAGTCACAGGACTGGGCCCCAAATATCATTAAAGAAAGTGTCCCCCCCCCAAAAAAAACCGCTTGGGGCAAAGGCCTGCAACTGTTAAGGGCCCCTCTCCAGTAGTCGCCCACTTCACCTCATAAGGTAGTATAGGGCGTGCCTCGGGAGAAGGCTAGGCCGGTTTGCATGGGAGTGGGCTTCATGTTTGAATGCTCTACTCGTGTTCCTGCACACCGAAATTAACACAGCAAAAAGAAGACTGGGCTATGCTCCTGTCTTGACATGGTACTTTTCAGAGACATGGTAGTTTTTGACCCGGAGGGGAGGCCACTCAATCATGTGCTCCCCCCCCCCCGCATTTTGAAGTGGTACAGTCCTCAGAATGCTTCCTGCATGTTTATTCTGAACGTGTAGGGAAAAGAGAAGCGCGTAAGGCCGTGATAACTGTAGTTGTGTGTTCTCTCGCTTCCTCCCCTGGAGTCAAGCTGGGAAAGAGATGATACAGATAACCCTCATCCTGGTGATCACACTCCCTACCCCACCCCGCACCCTCAGCCCTCTGTGGAGAAACTGCTGGTGGCTGCTGTAGGGGAGATTAGCTGTTTGGTTGTTGCTTTTTACTTCCCCTTTCTAGGTCGTTTGGAGTTGCAATGCATAACTGATAGAGTCATCAATTAAAAACCTGTTGATCAATTAATAAGAGTGCCCCCAGTTAATGAGGCAGCAGGTTTTAATGTGTGTTTTTTTTTTAAGGGTGGTGGTTTGTGTGCATGTGTGTGTGCGTTTAACTACAACTGGCACCACCTTAAGAAAAGACAATCCTTTTCTCTCACATAGGAGGGAATGCCTTTTCGAAGATGGCCCAATTATCCCCGATCCAAGAACAGTGTGTGGTGTTTTTTTTCCTCAAGAGATTTGTTTCTATTTATTCACAGATTTAATCAATTAATGAAGCAGATGATTTTTAATGGATTGATTGACGCAGATGCCTTTAATCGGGTGATAGAGCTACTTTTCTCCCTCGGAGAAAACCACCCCCGCAGAAGCTTGTGGGAAGGCACACCTGCCCAGTGTATGCAACAACCTTGATACGCAGCTGCCCATTGACAGAGCTCTCTCCGTTCCCCTGGAATCAGCTGGCTGCCCTCACTTAACCTTTGATCTGAAGGTCTGAGGCTGAAGACGTTTTTTCGCCATGTTTGCCTGTGAGCCTTGGAACCTTAGTGGGCAGACTTCGGTCTATAACTGGGACAAGGCGGTCTACCTCTTGGAAGACAAAATAGAACCTGGACAGGGATCAGGGGAGCTGGATCTCCACTTCAAGGTACTGCTGGAGCAAGAGATGTATCCGGAAATCACAATCGAGGAGGAGGACGACGAAGTGGCAGAAGATGAGGCAGAAGTGGTGGTAGGAGGAGACGATGACGAGGAGGAGGAGGAAGAGGAGGAGGTGGTGGGAGAGGAGGAGGAGGAGGAAGAAGAGGAGGAGGAGGAGGAAGAGGAGGAGGAAGAGGACGAAGGGGGAGAGGAGGACGAGGAGGAAGAGGACGATGAAGATGGAAGACCACCAGGCCGTGAACAAGCATCAGTGGGACCAGAGGAAGGAGATGACTCCTTGCTTGTGGTGTGCACTGGCACAGTTGAAGAGCTTCTGGGGTTGGTGTCGCCATCCACTACTGAGCAGAGGCAACCAGAGGAAGCACCACAACCCCAGCGCTGGGAGGTTCAGTGGGAGGAGGTGGCACAGGTACCGCAACCTCCACCCACCGAAGTGGTCCCACCCTCATCTCCACCACTAGAGGTTCCCTCAGTGCCTGAGGTGGAGCCAGTAGACCTAGAATCGGACGTGTTCCCAACTGCCTTGGAGAAAGTGCCAAATGCCGTCCCCTCCTCATGGGGAGTGTCATTCCCTGAAGAGGGCCACCGAGAAACCCGCACCAGCACACCTGGTACGGACAGAGGGAGCGGAGGCAAGACACGGGCATCGGTAGCGTGTGGTTTCACTCTGGAGACGGCCCGTCGGCGCTTCCGGCAGTTTAATTACCAGGAGGCCGAGGGGCCGCGAAAAGCTTGTGGCCAGCTCTGGGAGCTCTGCAATCACTGGTTAAAGCCCAAAAACCGCACCAAGGAGCAGATCCTGGACGTGCTGATTCTCGAGCAGTTCCTTGCTGTCCTTCCTCCTGGGATTCGGAGCCGCGTGTGGGAATGCAGCCCTGAGACCTGTGCACGGGCGGTAGCCCTGGCCGAAGAGTTCCTGGCAAAGCAACGAGAGGCAGAGAGACCGGAGGAGGAGGTGAGATGATTCCAACCCCCTTCCTGCCCACTCACACCCCAGCAAATAAGCTTGAGTGCCATAGGTGGCGTGGGGTGTCTTTGTGATGCTCTCCCGGTTGCCTGCCTTGGTTTGAATGTGCTGGGACAAATGCTTCACAGAGCCCCATGATTGGAGCAGGGATGGGAAGGGAAATACAGTGGGGGTGCGAGCAAGGGGAGGTGGATGCATTTGGCCTTTGGGGCAGCTGTTGCTTGCTCCAGGCTGCACAGCTGCCCTTTGTGATGGAGGTGTTAACACTAGTGCAAATTTGTGCACTGTTTTTCAGCAAATGCGCCCAGAGTGTTGTACAAGCAATCTCTTGGAGACACTAAGCTCTCAATACAAATACCATAAAAGCGACACAACAAAGCCGTGTAAAGCACCCTGGCAAGGGCGTCCCGCCCCAGACTGGTTCAGGAGGTTTCTGCAGAGGGTAAATAGGTGCCTTCGAGTGCCAGATGCAGGGGAATGGCAGCATGGTGCTCCCTGAGGCATCTGGTGGGCCACTGTGGGATTCAGGAAGCTGGTCTAGATGGGCCCTTGGTCTGACCCAACAAGGCTGTTCTTATGTTCTTAAAGCAACACATAAAGCAAAGAAATGGCACAACATAATTATGTAGTTAGAGCTGGCTCCCCCAAACACTGCAAAACCCAACTGTCCTCATTTGCATTCAGAGCACTGCAAGGGGCGGGGGGAGTGAAATGACCTATGGACCCACGGAAGGGTGTAGTGCTCCAAATAGAACATTCCACAAGTCACTCAGGGCTCAAATCCTTCGCTTAGTCACTTAAGGTTGTGTCAGGAAAGCTTTCTGAAATGCCCCCAGATCAGTGATGTCAAGCAGGGGGAACGCGGGGGAACTCAGTTCCACTAGTTAAAATTAGGGCTGACTCCGCCCACTTCACTCTCCCTCCCCCCCCCTCCCAATTCCTCTGCAAAGAGCTCTTCTTCTTGGTTGGCTGGCAGAGGGTTAAAGGGAGCGACTCCGGATTCCTAGGGGGGGTTGAAGGCAGTGATGTCATTCAGGGGGAACGGACCAGAATGGGCGTTCCGGATCCTAACGGGCTCCGTGGCTGGTTCCGGGTTCCCGACAAGTGCCAATCAAAAGTGAGTTCCTGTTCCTAAATCATTTGAATGACACCACTGCCCCAGATGTGCCCTTTTGGTTTTTACAAAGACGGGAAGTTCCCTTCTGGCACCTGTGGATGTATTTCTGAGTCTGGCAGAGGCCACATGTGGCCTCTGCCGGACTCAGAACACCTCTGGACGCCAACTAGATCACATCTCCGATTGCATCCAGAGGTCAGATTGGACCAGCCCCGTGGATTTATTTACGAGTTTCAGTATCTGCGGCGGGGTCCGGGGATGGATCCCCCATGGATACCAAGGTCCAACTGTCATTTTAGTTGTCATACCTCCATTGAGCAAACATCCTAGAGGATCCGTGTCAGCCCTGCGGTTCATTCATCTTCTGTCCAACAGCATCTTCAAAACATCTGACATGCCACGCTCTGAATTTCCCTGTCCCTTGCAAGCAGCAGGAAGCGGAGTGGAGCAGACGTAGGGAAACTCAGATTGCAGTGATGGCGTGTTTTGTGTGTCACTGGACATTCCCAGGTGTAGGAGGAAAAACAAGACGCACGGCTGATTTGTCCATAGCAGCCGTGCGCCTCCTGTGACATCTGAGTCACCCTAAATAGTGAGGTTTCAGGTCAAGGGCGATGGGCTGCTTCGGGCATGGTTTGTGCTACTCTCTTTTAAAAGATTGCAACGAGCATCCTTGGTATCCTGTCAGATAAAGTAGCTTGAATCAGGCAGCAGAGGTTTTTATTCTTTGAAGGGGGGTACCATGAAAAATCAACAAATGATCCATAATTTTAGTTCATGCTTTTTGCCCTTATGGGAGCCACCATATGGATTTTGTGCCTCGGGCACCAACATGTCTTAGCTCTTCCTCTTCATCCTTGTACGCCTGCGCTACCTTTGGAGGCCTCGATGGCAAGCTTGGCACACATATCGCACACTCTTACACCAAGCCAGACCACTGGTCCCTGGTGCATTAACTTCCCTGATTGGCAGTCACTCCCCCCAGGGCTCAGACAGGAATCTTTCTCAGCCCTCCTTGGAGATATCAAGGCTTGAGGCATGCAAAGCAAGTACTGTGTTTAGTTTCCCGGCTGCTTCACTGTGTTTAGTCTCCCTGCTGCTTCATTCCCCCTTGACCAGCCGTGGGTGCTTATCTCTGGTCTCCTTCCCAGCTCTCCCATTCTGTCCTTCCACAAAGCACATTGCAGCTGCCTCTGAATCCCAAGGGGGGGTGGTATATGGAGGGCTGCCACAAAGGCTTCTGGGAGTTGTAGTCCTGCAGCCTGGAAACAAAGGGTTTCTCCTTCCTCCTAGCAGCTGGCCATCTGGCATTCTCCACAAGCTTTGGACAAAATGTCCACTCTTCCAGCTCCCAACATAAAAGTATCCTATGTCAAGCTCACCTTTGGCTTAAATATCCCTGTGGGAAAGTGAATTTGCTATTGGGAACTGTGTAGTTTGCATCCGTCATTTTCACAACGGGTCAGAAGAACACAAATGGGGCTATTTTCGGTGTGTGTGTGTGTGTGTGTGTGTGTGTGTCATAGGGAATAGAGGAGGGGAGGGAAAGGGGGTCGTGGGTGGAGTTTTGCTTTCAGCTCCCAGGCTGTGAAGCAGAGACTGGTCCTTCCACCCTCCTTGAGTTGTGGAATCTGTACGGCCATGCAAGATGGGGTTTAATTTTAACATGGTAGCACTAGGAAGATTGGCAGCATCTCAGGCCTTGCTTCTCCTTTTAGGGGGAGTGGGTTTGGGGGAGGGGTGTGGCCAGTGGTGAAATTCAGCCAGTTCTCACCAGTTCTGCAGAACCGGTTGCTAATTTTAGGTTGGGAGAGGGAAGAAAGGCAGCGGATGGCCCTGAAGGCCACCCTGAAGGACATAGAACCGGTTGTTAATTTAAGAACATAAGAAGAGCCCTGCTGGATCAGGCCAAAGGCCCATCTAGTCCAGCTTCTTGTATCTCACAGCGGCCCATCAGGTGCCCCAGGGAGGCACGAGACAACAAGATGCTTGCATCCTGTTGCAACTCCCTTGCACCTGGTACTCTGAAGTAGCCCACCACTTTTGTAAGGAGGTTGCACAATCCATCATTGCCTATAGCCCACGATGGACCTTTCCTCCAGAAATCCGTCCAATCCCCTCTTAAAGGCATCAAGACCAGATGCCATCACCACCTCCTGTGGCAAAGAGTTCCACAGATTAACTACCCGCTGGGTAAAAAAGTACTTCCTTTTATCTGTTTTTTTATTTGCATCCCACCACTGTTTTATTTATTTGCATCCCACCACTGGATTTGGCCTGTTTAAAGGCAACTTTATAGACCCTGTGACTACATTGATAGTTAGAAAGCAGAGGGGCATTTTTGAAAAGAGAGAAGTCTCAAATGTGAGGTTGCCCTGTTACAACCCAGAAATTACACTTGTACAAGGAGGCCCCTGTATCCGCAGATGCTGTATCCACAGTTTCAATTGTTCACAGACTGGTGGTGGTGGTGGGTTTACCTGCCTTTATTCTTACTTTGGGCAACAGAAAAACCTTCCAGGGGCGGATCTCTTTGAAAGGGCGCCCATGGCGCCCAATGAAAACGCGCCCCTAGGGGCACGCAACATCGTGACGTCATGACATAGCCCCGAGGCGCGTTCTTTCTGTTTGCTAATGCCGGCTGGGGCGCATTAGCCGGCATTAGCGAACAGAACGCGGCGGCTGGGGCGCCGCGTTCTTTCGGTTCGCTGTGCTGCTGGCCTTAAAGGGCCAGCAGCACAGCGAACAGAACGTGGTGCCGCCGCCGCGTTCTTTCTGTTCGCTAATGCCGGCTGGGGCGCATTAGCCGGCATTAGCGAACAGAATGCGCCGCCGCTCAGCGCCCTGCCCCTCTTGAAAAGCGGGAGGGGGCGCCGGGTGGCAGCGCATTCTCCTCGCTCCGGCTGGCACTTTAAGGCCAGCCGGAGCGAGGAGAATGGGGCGCAGGGTCTGGGCGGGAGCGGGCGGGCCGTGGGCGCCATTTTGGGGGGGCGGACGCCATGCGAACGCCCATGGCTCGTGCCACCCATGGCTCGTGCCACCCCCTGCCACACGCCCATGGCTCGTGCCACCCCCTGCCACACCCTAGAAACGCCTCTGAAACCTTCTTGCTCAGGGAGAAGGTGGGGAGAATCTTCAACTTAACATAGGATTCCCTCTTATCCACAGTTTTGGGTATCCACAGTAGGGCCGTTTTAACCTTTCCCCCACGGATAATGGGGGCACGCCTATATCTTGAAAATCGTTGCTGAAAAGAGAGACAAGCCTGTGGCTTCTTGCCCATTTTTTTCCCTAATCATCTGCTTTCTCCTCCTCCCCCCTTCTTACCTGCTGTTTTGCACATTTTGAGGCCAGCTGACTCCAGCACCTGGGGGAAGCCGGAAGGCCTGGGTGAGAAACCAGGGAGGAGTAGCTGCAGCTGCTGCTTTTGGTCTTCTGATTCAGCAGTGAATTTAAAGATACAAGGGGATATCTCCAGGGGCCAACCCGGCAAATTTACAAAGGTGGCGCTTCCATGTGTCAGTGAAGAAAGAGGCCTGAAAGGTCCACAGGAACTGGTTTCATACAACTCATCACATTCTGAGTCGGCAAATACAGGCATGCCCCTGTATCTGTTGGGGTTCCATTCCGGACCCCACCACGGAGACCTGAAACTGTGGGTGCTGGGAGCACCTTTCTCAAAATAGGAGAACATCAATGGGGTTTTGCTGCAACAAGGTGAAAAAAAAGATCTCTTTTTTAGATACCCCTTACCTTTTTAATAGGTGCCCCAGTATCCATGGTAACCGTGGATAACTGAAACAGTTCATATTAAATCAGTGGATACCGGGGCATGTCTGTACAGCTCAACAAAACAAATAGGTGCTTTGCACATCGTAGAACCCAAGAGAAGAAAAACTCTATTTTGACATGAGGGTTTTATTCTGTTGTGATGGCCCGCTTCAGTTATCCTCTGGCCTTGTCATATAACAAGATATTTTAGTTTGTGTGCACTTTAAAATGCATTGATTTGTAATACTTACAGACCCTTTCTCCAAGTGTGGCATATATGACTGTCCTCCCCTCTCCCTGTTTTTTTTTCCCCTTACAATGTCCTTGAAGAGTTGGTTGTAGTGAGGATTTTCCTTGGGCTGGTTGTTGAGCTTCAAAAACTGGGAGGAGGGATTTGAACTCGGGTCTCCCTGGGCCTAGTCTGACATTCCAAATGCTCCACCACCCCAGGAGTAACCCTGAGTCTTCTTGCACCGTTGAAGTCTCCCCTTCTTTACCCATACAAGCTACTTCCCTCCTTCCCGTCTTCTAGTAGTCGGCACCTAGCCCTGCATTGTTCTCCGCCAAAGATATATTGCTGAGATCTAATCTGTATATCGGAAACGTTGTGTAATATTTCATTGAACCAGAACTATTTTGTTGTTCCTGCCAAACTTCCAGGTCTCTATATTCTAGGTGGGAATATCATTTTCCTGCTTATCCTCTCTCTCTCTCTCTCTCTCTCTCTCTCTCTCTCTCTCTCTCTCTCTCTCTCTCTCACACACACACACACACACACACACACACACACACACACACACACACACACACACACACACGTATTTTCAGTATGGAGCTTGAGCTCTGTGTTGGAAGATATTACGTAGCCGGCAGGCCTTGTTAAATTTCCCCTCTTTGGAGATAGTGCTTCATACACCCTGGAGCCTATGCAGCAGCACAGAAGTATTAACCAAGAGGTGTTGGCCTCCTTCCCCAGCTAGACTCCTTAAGTTTTACATAATTATAGCCCACTCTTCCATCCCTTCCTGGGAGCTCAGGTTATACGGTTCCTCCCCCACCAGTTTATCCTTGCAATAGGTTAGGTAGAGAGGCAGGTCTGGAAGCAGGTCTGATGAGCCTTTAGGAGAGGGGCCCAATGGAGAAACATCTCCTTTGTGTGTCAGTGGTTCCGTTTCCCACACCTCCAGGTAGGGCTGTGAAGGTTCCCTCTCCCAAAACCACTGTGGACAATACTGAGTGAGGTGGGTCAACCTGGTTGGCGAGGAAGGAATGTGTGAACTCAGATGGCCTAGTGGGCATCCCAGCCCATTGACGTTGAGTTGCAAGACCCAGAACGGATCTGCGCAGAATCTCCCTTGAGACCTGCTCTTGGCTGAACGTTAACTCCTTCATAATTGGTCCTTGGTGGAATGTGGTTCTTGCTTATTGTTTTAGGATTCGGAACTGTTTGAAGAGGTAGTGGTGACCTTTCCCGATGAGGAAGAGGCCCTGTTGGAGGCCGAGCAGGGGCACGTCAGCATGGAGGCTGAGCAGCGGGCCGATGTGGACATCTGCTTGCTAGGTAAGAGTCTTTTTGCCCTCTGGCTTTAATTCTGTCAGCAGGTCGACCTTGAGTGGCTTCTTGTGTGGTGCCCGAGGCTTTGGAAAAAAGAAATGTTTTGAATTGTGGGAAAAAGCTCTGTACTGAAATGTGTCTGTCTGTCTGTCTGTCTGTCTCTCTCTCTCTCTCTCTCTCTCTCTCTCTGTGAGAGAGAGAGCGAGAGAGGATAATTAGGAAAACGATATTCCCACCTGCATTTAGGGCGCAATCCTTTTTTTTTTTAAATTGTTTTTATTAATTTTTAAGAAAAGAGATGGGATAGGGTTACAGAAAACAAAGGAATGGGTTAAACAAAGGTAAACACATTAGGTAAGTACCTTGCAATGCATCATAATATCTTAAAAGTATCATCAATCAAACGCAAATATATTTAGGGCGCAATCCTAAGTAGCACCGGAACAGGTGGGCAGGCATGCTGGCAGGCCTGCGCTGTATCCAGTGCCACTTGGCAGGCAGCGGGAACTTCCCCCTGGGTTCCTTGGATCTGTGCCCGCGAAATCGCAGGGCTGAGGAAGCCGCACAGCCCGAATTGGGGCCACACGGCCCATGAACAGGGCCTTGGATGCGGCCTAATGGCCACAGCCCAGCCCCACCCACCCCTCCCTGGGTTGGCATGCCCACCGCCCTGCCCACCCCCAACCAGTTCCTCCGGCCCACCCTCCCAGAACCGCCCTTGCACTAGCCGCATTTGGCTGGCACAAGGGCGGCTCTCTGCCGGCACTCTCGGGGTGACACTACTCCTGGTGCTCTCGCACCGACACAGGGCTGCCGGTCAGCGCTCCCGCGTCGGCGCTGCATAAGGGCTTGGCTTGTGCCCTTATGCATTTAATCCCATCCGATGCTTGCAGCTCTTACAACATATAGAATTCTGCAAGCATATACAAGAGGCAGACGCAGTGCATCCTAGGATGCTCCAGGCGATTCTGCAAACCTCGATTTGCAGGATCAGAAAGCAGTGGCGTACCTGGGGGAGTCAGGGGGCAAATTCCCTGGGGTGCAGGTGGGGAGGGGGGTGGTTTTGCTTTTTAAAGCCGAGGAGGAGGAGGGCGCCCCTCCCCCCAAGGGTCTTCTAAGAGCCAGGGAAGCCGTGCATAGGCCTCCCTGGTCCTCAGAAGGCGTTGTCCAAAAACCTGAAGTTTATTTATTTATTATTAATTTGATGCATTTTTATACCGCCTTTCTCCAGATTTCACTGGACTCAAGGCGGTTTACATGGGCAGGCTGTTCGTAAACCCCATTTTTCAATTGGAGTTTTTACAACTGTTGTTCTATGTACCATTCACAGAACCCTCAATTTCTTCAGACGTTTCCCTTTCCATGTGTGGTCATGATCCTGGCTGCACTCTTGCACCTTCTGAGCCTTCACAGTCCACCACCTTGGCCAGTTCTTTTGTCAGCTGACTCCTCCACACTCCTCCCAAGTCCTCCACAAGCTCCGTCAGTGACTTCGGTCTCCCATCCAAGGCCGATCCAAGGCTGATCCTGCTGAGCATCTTCAGGCAAAGGCAACAGCTCAACCTCCAGACCAGACTTCCTGCTGTTTTTTGCCTTCAGAAGGCCTTCTGGGAGGCTGCATGCAGCTTATCAGAACGTGTTCTGAGGGGAGAAAATGATCACTTCTGGTTTTCAGCCCAAACCCAGAAGTGATGGTTTCCAGCCTTCTGAGGGCCCGGAGAGGGGGGCACACGTGGCTTCTCCAGCCCTCAGAATATCTCTGGAGGGAGGCAGCAGGCGTGGGGCGGGCAGCGCTTCCAGGTGGTGGGTGGCAGCCGCCGGGCACCAACCCCTCCCTAGAAACACAACTGTCGTAAAGGAACATTCAGCTTGCAGCCTCGCCACCTATATTTGCTCTGATTCTCTCCCTCGTTTCTGGAGAAAGCAGAGGGAACCTCAGTGATTCAGCTGCAAAAGATCCCACCTTCAATCCTGTGCATCTTTAGGTAGGCTTGTGAAAGGCCTGTCTCCCATACCTTGGAAACCACTATAATTACATGGAGCAGTGGTCTGGTTCAATATAAGGCAGCTTCCTTCCTCTCTCTCTCTCTTTCTCTCTCTCTCTCGTGTGTGTGTGTGTGTGTGTGTGTGTGTGTGTGTGTGTGTGTGTGTACTACGCCGTAGTGCACGGAACGCCGTTCCTTTCCCACCAAAGTGGTCCCTAGTTATCTACTTGCATTTTAGGTGCTTTCGAACTGCTAGGTTGGCAGGAGCTGGGACAAGCGACGGGAACTCACTCCGTCATGCAGTCTTGAACTCCCAACCTTCTGGTTGGAAAGCCCAGCAACAGCGAATTAACCCGCTGCACCACCACGTCCCTTTACTCCGCCACCATGTCCTAAACTGGAGTTAGGCCGGCATAAACTAAGCCAGCAAAGTTTGGCCCGCACAAGGGCCGCCATAAAGTGTGTTTGGACCACTCTCAGAGTCAGGGAGGCTGGCTCACGTCTGCAGCAAGAAGTGCCAAAAGATCTGTGAATGCTGAGAGACCTTCCAGAGGCTGCGACCAGCATGGGTGGTGGATGCTTCTGATTGGTGATGGTTGCTCAATAGTCTGCTGGGACTATCAACGGGAGCTCACTCCGTCATGCAGTCTTGAACTCCCAACCTTCCAGTCAGAAAGCCCAGCAACAGCGGTTTAACCTGCTGCGCCACCACGTCCCGTGTGTGTGTGTGTGTGTGTGTGTGTGTGTGTGTGTGTGTGTGTGTGTGTGTGTGCGTGTACGCACACACACACACACACACACACACACACACACACTATTAACTAGGTACTGAATGTGCTCAAAGCAAATCATTCAAGTCTGGCTTTTTTCCTCACTGTCTGCAGGTTCTTCCGACACAGAGGCAACCTGGGACTCTTCAGCAGACGAAGGAGGCTCAGGTGGGTCCAAAAGAACATCTTGTTTTCTGCGTGGACAGGTAGGGAGGCATCACAGGGCTGGCCCTTTTTTAGGCAGGATGAGGCAGCTTCCCTTAGGCAATGGATTTTTGAGGTCTCATTAAAGAATAGCAAAGGGTCTGGTTTTAAATAATTAAGCGAAGATAGTTTTGTTTAAATAAAAGTTGTGTTTAGCCACCATAAGGGAGCTCCACTTGGATTTATGGCTTGGGCACCAAAATGCTTAATTTGGAATCCAGTTTCTAGGTTTGCAGCTCCTTTAGTAAATTCATTAGGGCTTCTCCGTTCAATTGGATGCACCTTGGCTGCCATCCTATGCAGTGGCAGGTTGGCAGTTCCCAGGACACTGGAGCATCTCAGAAAAGCAAGCCTCAGGCTGCCTCTCCAGCTTCAAAGGGGTACGGGCAGCGGTGTTATCTGGCAACGAGCTGCCGGAACGCTAGGCGGGACTTACCGCCTGATTGGCTGCCTGTCTGTGACACGTCGCCGCCTGCCCGCCCGCCATGCGGGCACCCCTGGCTTCGGAGGGGGTGCCCGCTTGCCTGGGGGGCGTGCTGGGTGCCTAGGCAAGCAGCGGAGGGGCGCGCCAACCGGAGGGAGCCCCCGCGGCGGGTGGGCAGGCAGCGACGCGTCACGGAGACCCTGTCAATCAAGTGGTAAGTCCCGCCTAGCGTTCCGGCAGCTCATTGCCGGATGACACTACTGGGTACGGGGCTTGTTTTGAAACCATGAATTATTCCCCTTCTCGGCTCCACACCTGGAACGTTGGAGGGTAGTAGGAATCAATCATACCGTCTGTGGAATCAACTCCCAGAAGATTTGAGGACACCCCTCTCTCTCTCTCTCTCGTTTCTAGTGGGGTTTAAAAACCCATCTATTTCACTGGAGGAGGGATGATGCTTCTAGGAACCACTTTTTAATCTGCATATGTAGGTCTTGTTACTTTGCGCTGTTTTGTATGGTTTTATTTTAGCTACTATAAGAAGTGTTTTATCTGCTCTTTGTAGCGTAGATTGTTTTATTGGGATTTTTTGTATTTATCAGTTATTTTTATTATTTGATCCTCTTATATTGCCCACTACTTTGAGTTATTGGACAAGCAGTCTATAAATCTTTTAGGTACATCTTTTAGATATCACCTTGCACTGCTTAGAAAAGGGTTTACAAACCCTGCAGGTGGCAAGTGCCATCTTAGAAGAGGTGTTCCCAGTAAAATGGGAACACATGTGTGTAAACCTGTAACAGGTGTGTAAAACCTTGTATTTTTTTTAGTATGCTGTTCATGTAGAACTATTCTTTTTCCATGTAAGCAGGTTCAGTCGATTTAATTAACCAATTAATCATTTAAAACTCAGTACAGTCAATTGAGTATTGTTTCTTTAATCGGATGATGGCTCTAGAATCCATACCTATGAAACATGTGACTTCTCTCCTGCCCCACCTCCAAAGCAGGTGCCAGGACACCAATCAGAGCAGATGCCCATTTTGGATTTGGAGAAAAGCTCAACGGAGCAATGCAACACTTGAGCCCAAAGAGGATCCGCGTGCGCGAGAAACGCCACCCCTGCATGGAATGTGGAAAGTTCTTCCGGTGCCAGTCGGAACTCATGCTCCACCAGAAGGTTCATACTCGGCCGAAAACCTATCACTGTGCTGAGTGTGGGAAACAGTTTGGCCGGTCTTCGCACCTCACCAGGCACCAGAAAACCCACATGGGTGAGGAATGCCATCTTTGTACAGAGTGTGGCAAGAGGTTCCGGTGGCCCACAGAGCTCGCTATCCACCAGAGGATCCACATGGGAGAACAGCCACACTATACTATGGATTCTGAGATGTTGTTCCAATGGCCACTGGACATCGGCCTGCCTCAGAATGTTTTTGCAGGTGAGAAAACTCCCCTGGCTGTTGACTGTGCAAAGCCCCCCCACTGTCAAGAAGCCCCATCATTGCCCGGAGTGTGGGAAAGGCTTCCGGTGGCCATCAGAAGTCGCTACACACCAGAGGACCCACAACAAAAACAAACACTACCTCTGCGCGGAGTGTGGCAAAGGATTCCAGTGGCCCTCAGAGCTTGCCGCACACCAGAGAATCCACACAGGGGAGGACTCGCCTCTTGCTGCAGACTGTGTGAATAGTAGCAGCCAGCCCCCTCATCTCACTGCGTACCTGGGAGCAAATGCGGCTGAAAAACGACATCTTTGTGGAGTGTGCGGCAAGGCATTCCGATGGCCGTCGGAACTTGCTACGCACCAGAGGATCCACACGGGAGAGAAACGTTACTTCTGCACGGAATGTGGGAAAGGGTTCATCTGGCCTTCCGAGCTTGCTGCTCATCAGAGAACACACACTGAAAAGCAATCCTATCAGTGCATGGAGTGTGGGAAGGTATTTCATGACCTCTATGGGCTTACAAGACACCAGAAAACTCACTTGGGGAACAAGGTTTACCCCTGCGCCGAGTGTGGGAAAACCTTTAGCCGGCAATCTCACCTGACCCGGCACCGGATCACCCACACCGGGGAGAGACCGTACCCTTGTATCGAGTGTGGGAAGAGGTTCGGCCGGCAGTCTCACCTAACCCGTCACCTGAGAATCCACACCGGAGAGAGACCATATCAGTGTGGGGAGTGTGGGGTGAGGTTCCGGCGGAGACACAGCATGATCTACCACCAGAGGATCCACTTGAGAGAGTCTTCCGTAGGACCAGACATGCAGAACCTGGACAGCATGGAGAACCTTGACGACCATCTCCAGAGCCCCATCCATGTCACAATCTGAAACTGGAAAGGATTGAAACAAAAAGGAATGGAGGGTGGTGGACAGTTGGATGGGCAAAGGTGGGGATCGATCATCACAGAATCTGGCAAAGGCCCTCCTGTGCTCTTTGCCCTACAGAGCAGGCCCCAGATGTTTTTCCACCATTGGTGGTTGTGCTGTGTGATCTGGGTGTGTGTGCTCACCTTGGGATCCTTTGCATCGTGGGAGATGACACCAGCACATCACCATCTGGTAGTGTGCGTGTTGCAAAGGATTCTGGTTTAGGAGTGCGTAAATTCCTCTCTGACCGCACGTTGCTTCCTTGATGCTCGAAAAAATGTGGCCGCTCCAAGCAATTTCTTGGGTTGCTTGTGCAGCCAGGTTAGCCCTACTGACTTACCTAGATTTTACTCCTGTGTGGCATTTACAGGGAGAGGGAAGCATCTCGGAACCCAGAAGGGTGTTTCTCCCCTCTTGTCCTCAGCAGTTAGTAACACTGTCTGTTCCCTGGAACATGTGATGACGAGAGGCCCAGAAGTCACAGCTTCCTGCCTCTCAAGCTAGTTCTGTGCTCATGTTTTCTACTGTATCAGAGTGGGTTGAACCAGCAGTTCCACGCAACAAGAGGACTGCAGAGGGTGACTGGCCAACACCTGTGCCTCCCATTTTTTTGTGGACGATTGCTGGGCCCCGTGTAGTGCAGGGCACCTTTGCCTTTAAATTGTTGAAGGGAGAATTTGGTCAGCTGTAACTTCTCCCATCATACTCCTGCAGTGGCAAGAGAAGCTTTATCTCCTGTGACTTTTTTTTTTTTCCTGTTCTGGACAAGAGCCTGGTTCTGGATTAAATCCAGCAAACTATTTCTTCACTTACTAAGCTTTCTACTTTCTTCCCTCCTCCATTAAAAAATCAAATTAATATGCCTATTTTTTTCTAAAGCTCAAAGCAGGAATCTCCTTCTTTGATAGTCGTAATGTCACTCTCCAGAGCACTTTCTGATGAACACTTCTCTGTCCCTCTTCTCTTCTGTCTTGGGAAATCAAGGGGCGGGATTTCCTGTTTTCCCTCTGCACAGGATTTTTTTCTTTCTTACTGAGGAGGCTAGGGCATTTATAGCTGTTTGGCTGTTTATTCGGTGACTATTCATAAAGGTTGTGTACTAGAAATGTGGAGCATCCCCATTTGTTCCCCCCACCCCAAGTCTTGTGGTCTTGGGATGTGACCAGGAAAAAGGCCCAGCCCAGTTCGTTGCCAAACCGGAAGTGAGAAAGGGAGTTGACTTAAGTGCAGCCTTACAGATAACCCCAGGAGGGTTGGAGCTTAGGGGCACAAAGGCACCCCCTATTCTAAGGCTCCCATTTTTATTCTCTTTCCATTGATCCATACTGATGGGGAGAGAAAAGAGTAATTTCCCCCCCCCCCTTGAGTGATTTTATCTGTTTTTTCTTCCTTTTCCTGTTGGAGTCGCATTTGAGATCTGAACCTCCTAAAGAAGCAAGAATGAACTCAGTTTTTTGGACATGACTTCCAATAAACAGCTTTTTACAAACTGTTCCTTGTGCGTGACTTGCTCTCTCCTTGAGGGTGGATCAGTGTTGGGTATTGGCTCCCTGCGGAACCCAGGTTTGCAGTCATCACAAAAGGGGGATCACAAAGCCAGAGGGATGCAAGAGGTTCCCCAAATCACAAACCAGGGTGAGTGACCAGAGAGAAAAGAAAGACATGTCCCTCAAATACGAGAACTCAGTTGACCCTGTTCTTGAAACAGGGATTTCCCTGGGGAAAGCTAGAGCCCTGTTTTGCTCCTACATCAGGTTTTTGGTTGACTGAGAATCCCATATAGGGTTTTTTTTTTCTGGGTAAGCTGAACTCTCAGCCTGGAACTCTGCTGGGGAGACGGGATTGGCTTGCTCCCTTTTAGAAAAGGAGTTGTCAGCCACGGGTTTGCCTGCCAGATCCATCACACAAAACACTCCACTTCATTATTCGCATTCCTTAGCAGAACGAGTGGTGGCAGCAACAAGTACACACACATTTTTTATGGCAGAGCGCAGTTGATAAAAAGTTTAAACAACCGGGGTGAGGGCATTCTAGAAATGCCTGCAGAAGATGCAGAAGACCTGCCAGGAAAAAAAAAGTCCATCTCAGGGAGCAGCCGCAGAAGGATTTACAGCCCAGTCTGGAGCTGCCCATGTGCTCATACAAGCAGCGATAGCCAATTGGCTACCACTGCATCCTACTAGCGCTGGGCACATGCTGGAGAAAGGAAGGGGACATTGGAGGCCTTCCCGGTGGCGGTTAAAGCACGTTACGGTGCCTTCATGACACCAGCATATTGTGGGCGCTGTGGGGCTCAGGATTGGACCCTCGCAATGTTATCCTGATCTTCCTCCAAAAAGCGCAAGGCAGCATTCAACACTGCACTTTTTCGTACAACAACCCTGTGAGGTAGGCTAGGCCGAGAGAGAAAGCAACTAGGCTGCAGTCGCCCAGTGAACCAGCTGATCAGGGCTTTGAATGCAGGTGCTTTGGAGAACTAGAAGGTATTGCGTTGAATCACAGCATTTAAACATAATCTTGCGACTCTGAGAATGCAACCCTGTGTGTTTGCTGAGCTGCTGCAAGTCCCTTGTGCCAGCTCAGGAGTGTCGCCGACATGGTGTAAGACACATCTGCGAAGACTCGGGAAGAGGCTAGCTAGCGCTTGGATGTCCACTGGCTCAGGGAGGCCAAATCCATGCATGCCGGACCACCCAGACAAAGTAAGAAAGCACCAGCTGAGGGGCTGGAGAAATTGGGGAGGGTGGAATGAAGGCAGATCGGGGCAAGCCAGCGGGTGGGGTGGCTTAGGGATGGGGGCAGTGGTGTCATCCAAATGATTTAGGGACAGGTACTCACTTTTGATTGGCACTTGTCGGGGTCTGCCCACCGGAAGTGATGTCATAAGCCAGAAGTGATGTCATGATTGTTGCCATGGATGTGATCATGTTTGTAATAACTTCAGCTTGTGGTTAGTGTTGATTTAACTTCTATTGCTTTGCTTTCTAGAGATGTGTATATACATATTTTGCTTCAACTGTTCCCTGGTTCAATAGCAGGGGCCAGCTTCGAGTGGGCGGGGCCAGCTCAACTTCTAGGAACCGGTACTCGCGTAGTGGTGCGTAGTGGGTGCATGACATCACTGGATGGGGGTGGACCATCCTGAGCAACCTAGGTCGGACCCAAACCCTCAGATCGGTTGGCTTTACCCAGGCCACTTGGATTTGCATCATTATTTCGCTGGCACAGATTCAAGTAGCCCTATTGGGGTGGCTGCTGTGTGACGTGGGGTAAATAATTCCCCTTACTCCCAAGTTGCACTGCAGCCCCCTCCAACAGCCAGCTGGCCTGCCTGTTCCACTGCTGGATAGGATTGGGCTGTGAATGGGCAACCTGTCTACAGCTCCTAAGAGGCAAGGTTGTGCTGTTGCTACCATTGGTTGTACCCAGACACTGTGTGCACAACAGGTAAGACGCACCAAGATTTGCCTTGCCCTACGCAGGGTTGGGGAGTACCAGGGACATCATACCAAAGTCAAGTCACCAAGATAGGACAGAACAGGGTGGTTGCACTGGGAGGAAGGGGTGTCTGTTCCTAGAGCAGATAAAAATAAAAGAGTTCTGACATGTGTGATGCAACACCTTCAGCTTTATTCAGGCAACTGTGCCTGAATCATTCATGCCTCATAATAGAAATATCTGGAACAGAACTGGCTGCAGAGGTATCCACACACACAGGGCAGCACATTACCGTTACTACAATTCATTCTGAAAATTGCTTCCTGCTCAAAGGCTCGTGCAACTACTCTGCAAACAAATGCTGATGAAATTATAAGGATGCTATGTTAAAAAAGTGGGACGTGGTGGCGCAGCGAGTTAATCCGCTGTTGCTGGGCTTTCAACCGCAAGGTTGGGAGTTTGAGACTGCGTGACGGAGTGAGCTCCCGTCGCTTGTCCCAGCTCCTGCCAACCTAGCAGTTCGAAAGCACCTAAAAAATGCAAGTAGATAAATAGGGACCACTTCGGTGGGAAGGTAACGGCGTTCCGTGCGCTATGGCGTATAGTCATGCCGGCCACATGATCGGACAAAAACGCCGGCTCTACAGGCTTAGAAACGGAGATGAGCACCGCCCCCTACAGTTGGTCACGACTAGACCATTCGGTTGTGGGGAAACCTTTACCTTTTATGTTAAAAAAAATGAATGGAGCGAAGTATTCTCAATTGGATTGCAGGAAGATGTCCGTCTTTGCTTATGGCAGATGTAAAACAGCCAGGTCTTCCCTTGCTAGTGAAAATAGATGGAATTGGGCAAAGGGTTCTCCCTGAGCCGGGATTTATCACGATGCCAGCACAACCATCCAGCAAGGCCCTTGATCTCTTGACAGAAGGGGATTTGAAGCTGAGCTTTTCCCAGCCAATCTCAGCGGGGAGGAAGATAAGAAAGCACTCCAATCAGAAATACGGATTGGCCTGGAAGACTAGGGCTGGGAAAGACCACCCAAGATGTAGAAATGGTCCTGGGCCACCTTATAGCCCACGTGACAGTTCTCAAGTGACACATGCTATATTTACTTTGAAGTAAACCAACTTACTTCAGTTAGGGTTGCAACAATGAGAGCACAATCATAAGCTGGATTTAGACCAGCACAGTTAGGCCAGCAACCAGCTGTCAGCTCAAAATCTTATTTGCTTATTTGCAGGTATGAATGCTTGCTTAGCCTAGGCTGCACCACCTACCCACACCTGGGAGTAAGCTCCGTCGACTATCATGGACCTTAGTAGACATGCTCATGGGCTCCATCTCAAAATACACCTACATTTACTAGGCAAAAGTTTGTGAAGAACTAGACCACTAGAGGGAGTGCCTGGCTTAAAATCTTGCGGTGCTTTGTGTAAATGTTTCCCAACTCCAGAAGAGGACACTTCAATCTGTTTTATATGTTAACATTTCTACTCTGCCTTTCCGTCCAGAGGCAGCACCAATGTCCAAACAATGGTAAAAACACAGTCAAGTTGGAGATCAAGTGGCATAAAACTCACGATGAGACATTCCACACACACACGAATAGCCTGCTACCCAAACCGTATATAATGAGAGCCAGCCTCAAAATGCCAGGCTAAGGAAGTTGTTTCCACTTTATACGTTCTCTGCTGCACAGCTGTGATTTTTGGCTCTGGCCCACATCCTGTGTAAGGCTGCCAACTCTGACCGAATCTGTTCCCAAGGGGTCTGTCCCCCTGCAACCCGATGTAATGTTGAACATTCGTGGAGGCTCTGTTAAAATCGCTTTCCGTCCCACCTGGAGATTGATGCTGGAGATTGAGCTTCCAGGCCAATTGTGGCCGTGTGGCAATCCTCAAGGCCAAATGCTAAGCTGGTGGTTCGTCAGCCTGGTTTCTCAAACTTCCAGGATTGGGAAGGTGGGGGCAGATCAAGAGAGGAGGTGGGGGGGAGAGTAGAGTGGTAGGCTAGAGTGTCTGTTGAGTCACTATCATGCTAGCTCCAGTAGAACCTTGGGGTTCTAGGGGAAATGTATTTCCAAGCATAAAGTCTGCCTACCCCAGGTACAAAATAAACTTTGAGAGGATGTGGCTTTTCACACACACACACACACACACACAGAGAGAGAGAGAGAGAGAGAGAGAGAGAGAGAGAGAGAGAGAGTAAGTGGTAAGCTGGTATGGGGGGGCAGGCATGACGTCCCAAGACGTCTAACAACCCAAGTTGTGGGTAGCACAGAGGTCTGAATTTTAAAGCACATATTTGGGGTGTTCTCCTCCAAAGGGGCTTTTGGCTCTCTCTTGAAAAGCAATCTGAATTAACATAAACTCTCCCTGGCCTCTTTTATGGTTTTGAATGCCTGTAGGAGTCTCAGGAGTTCCTCTCTTCCTACAATTAGCTGTGTCTTCCTACAGTTAGCTGTGCCTACACCTTCCTCCCTCCCATTCCAAGGCAAAAACACCACTGACTCCCTCTCTCAAAAATGCCACATTAGTCCACAGAATCCTCTGCTGCTGTCCCTGGAGAAGGCCTGCACTGCATCGGAAGGAAGGTTAATGGGAGCAGACTATCGAGCAACCATCACCAATCAGAAGCATCCACTGCCCATGCTGGTCACAGCCTCTGGAAGGTCTCTGCAGCTTTCACAGATCTTTTGGCACTTCTTGCTGCATTCATCTGGCTTCCTGAGGGTCTCCGCTGGATTCTTCTGATGGCAGAAAAAGTATCACTTGCACCTACCCCCAGTGGTGTCATCCAGGGGGAACGCGCTGGAACGGCCGTTCCTGAACCTGATTAGGGATAGCTATGCCCACCTGCTGCCATTCGTTGCCGCCTTCGTGATGGTGGCCATAAAGCTAAGGGACGTTCCAAGGGAACTCTGGACTCCCAGAGTGGGAGGACTCCCTTTGGATGATACCATGAGTCTCATTTGGATTACTCGACGGATTCTATTGTGGCTGCAGATTTCAGACTTGGAAGGAGCACATCACTGCCATTTGGGATTACATTGCCCTGGGCTCCAGGTTGCAGGACAGCTGGTTGTGATGGGAAGCTGAGAGCATTTTCAGCTTTAGATGCACAAATTGGGGTTAAGGAATGAAACAACGAGGGCTGTCTGGGATGGTTGCTTCTGGCAGCAGATTGGCTTGGGGGGGGGGGGGGTTGCCCACCTCCATCTGCCCAATCCCCTCCACTGCTGCAGCTCTTCCCAATCCCTGGATGGGAAAGGGGTGAAGCAGAGGAGGAATGCAAAGGGAAGATAAGACTACGATGGCTGCGGCAGGGGCGGCCAATCCGCAGCACGCCGTGCGCTAATTTTTATGTAGAGAATTTTGAAAGTGCCACTCCACCTTCACGTCGCTTTTCGCAATCACCACGACAGCAAAATAGAGCCTCCAAATTCGAGGGCAGTGTATCTCAGGGTGCAATCCTAACCTGCAGCTGGAACAGCTGGCATGTGCTGAATCCAGTGCAGGTTAGGAACAGGCTGGAGCTTCCATGGGGCATGTTTGTCCCCTTACCCCGGGGTAGGAGCCAACCGCCCTGACGGATCTGTGCCGAATAGCCGCATCCTGTGATGTCATGCACCCACTACGCACCACTACGCAAGTACCGGCTCCTAGAAGTTGAGCTGGCCCCGCCCACTCAAAGCTGGCCCCGTCGGCTGGTTGGCTCAGCAGCTGCGCATGCGTACTGCACGCCCGCAGCCGTTGCCTGCACTTTCTGTGAGGAGGCAGGCAGGCAGGCAGCGTAGTGGTGACGGCATAATGACCTCACTTCAGGCTATGACCTCACTTCCTGCCACGACATCACTTCTGGCTTATGACGTCACTTCTGGTGGGCAGACTCTGACAAGTGCCAATCAAAAGTGAGTACCTGTTCCTAAATCATTTGGATGACACCACTGGCCGCATCCCAGGCTCCACACACACACACGGACTACCTCACCTGCCTGAACACCCTGCCCTGTCCCACCATCCCTCCTGCCTTCCCCTTGCTCAGAAAAGACCCTGCGCTGGCCAAGCTCAGCTGGTGCAGGAGCTGCTAACCTGCTGCATCAACGCTGCTGCCAGCCCTAGAAGCCAGTTTGTGAGACACCCGCACTCAAATGAAGCAGCAAGGTGGCATCTCTACAGAACAGATGCATTACAACCACAGATGCACTGCTTGGCTATTCGACTACGATGCCAGCTGTGCTTGCATGCTGTAGTGTGTGTAAACAAAGCAGAATGAGTTGCTTTCCCATGAGCCGTCAATACCTCCACTTCCAGAGATCCCCCAGAGATCTCTCGCTGAGTGGTGAGCCCTGGGGAAGGATCACAGGAAATGGGATCTAAGGGATCCAGGCTACATCAGAGTGCACCTAACACAAGGTCCCAGTCCAGGTCCTCGCTGAGTAGCCTTGGCGAGCCACTCCCACTAAGTCTGAACTCCCCAGCTGCCATATGGAGATAATGATACTTCCTTATCCTCCAGGCTTGTTGTGTGGGTGACCAGTTAATAGTTGTGTAGCACTCAGAAAGCACGATGCACATATCTCATACTGTTATTTTGATAGGTGCTTGGGTTTCAGACAGTGATGTCATGCAGGGGGTACGCGGGGGTACGCGAGTACCAGTTCCTAGGATTATGGCTGGCCCCGCCCATTCACCCGCCCACTCGTCGACTCCGCCCCCTGTAACGTTTGAATTTCCTGCACATTTGAGTTGCCTGCACATTCTCAGAGCCAGGCAGGCAGGCAGGCAGTGAGCGGAGCCTTGCCTTGCCTTGTCACTGAAAAATGAGCTGCTCTGGGGTTTTGGAACTATTGGGTCACTTTGACATGATGCCAGGCCTCCTTAACATGTTCTGGGGGTGCTGTTGCAACTGTTGGGTCAGTTTAAAATTGTCTGAGGCCTCAAAAAGGGCTTTTTTATGTCACTTCCGGCTTATGACGTCACTTCCGGCGGGCGGGTCCTGACACGTGCCAATCAAAAGTGAGTACCTGTTCTTAAATCATTTAGATGACACCACTGGTTCCAGATCATCGACGTGTATTGGCCAGACATGCAAACTGCTCCTGAGATGAGCAGCATCGGAAGTGGTCATAGGTCTGTAGCAGGACACATGCTCTGCACGCAAAAGCCTCACAGATCAGGCTGAGAAAGCAGACCCCTGTCTGAACCATGGAGAGCCACTGCCAGCCAGTGTTGAAGATACTGGCCAAGGTGGAGTAAAGCCCTGACTCTGCAGAAGGCAACTTCATCCATTCAATAAAAAAAAAAAAAGGCTTTCCCACGACTGAGTGGTCTAGTCGTGACCGACTGTAGGGGGCAGTGCTCATCTCCGTATCAAAGCCTGTAGAACCGGCGTTTTGTCCAAGGACAAGCTTCCGTGGTCATGTGGCCAGCATGACTATAAGCTGTAGCACACGGAATGCCATTCCCTTCCCACCGAAGTGGTCCCTATTGATCTACTTGCATTTAGGTGCTTTCGAACTGCTAGATTGGCAGGAGCTGGGACAAGCAATGGGAGCTCACTCCGTTGCATGGTCTTGAACTCCCAACCTTCCGGTCAGAAAGCCCAGCAGCAGCAGTTTAACCCGCAGTGCCACCATGTCCCTCCATTCAATAATAGGGAGATGGAATAACAATCATTCGTGCCCTGATGTAGCCTTGGGGTTGCTTTGAATTGTGGGGATCTTCTGGAATAACCTGTGAATTTCCTGCTCAGTCCTCCCATCTTCTTAACCACTTGGCAGGACTGAAGACAAGCACATTCCCCCTTTTCCCCTCTTCCCATAAATACCTTGGAGAGATTTATACACTACTATAAATGTGACAAAAGTTATAACCAGGCCAAATTGCATGCCTTGTGGCTGTTTACTCGATCTTGCCTTAACTGGGTGGTCCTTGTTCTTAAATCAAAAAGGGTCCAGGCCACAGGGAACTGCAATCAATCAGGAGCAACTTTGGATCAGGACCCAGATCAGACATTGGTTAGAAGATCAATCAATCAATCAATCAATCAAAAAGTATTTATATACTGCTTTTCAACATGAAGTTCCCAAAAGGGCTCATAATCTAAAAAGTGCAGAACACCATCAGCAACAGCCACTAGAAAAGACACTGTGCTGGGGTGAAGAGGAACAATTACTCTCCCCCTGCTAAATATAAGAGAAACACCACTTGGAAAAGTGCCTCTTGCCCAGGTAGCAAGGATTAAGATGCATGGTCTTCAGTGCCACGCGCCACATTTTCAGTGGGCAGGATAGGCACACATTAAGAAGAGAGCATCTTGTTCTGCGGAGAAGGAAATTCTAGATGCAACTTTGTTCACAAGGTAGGAAGGATAATGCAAAGGACACTTATAGCATCTAAGCAGGAGTGGTTTGCTTACAGATCCGCAAGCTGAGCAGGGGGCAAGCACATCGGCAGCCTGGTGGGAATGGCTCTATTCAATCCAGCCTCGGTCTCAACCCCCCCTACCCACTCTTTACAGAGCAAGTTGCAGTCTCCCACAAGTTGCTTCAGAAATCCCATTGGAAGCTTTCCCAATTCAAACTGCCCAAATAAAACTAGTTTGGGAAGCCCTGGGCATGAGATGAGAGGCACCTGCTAGATCCGGTCAAGGGACATCGAGGCTGGCATTCTCAGAGTGGTCAACTAGATGCCTCCGGGGAACCCACAAGCTGGAAGCATGAAGGCACTGCTGGTACTTCCCCCAGCATCTGGTACTTCCCCCAGTACCTGCTGGTACTTCCCCCAGCATCTGGAGACGGTCCCTAAACCTTCATATCAGCACCATAACGCATCATAACCATTGAAAGACTCCTTCTCAATGAAGGCGACTAAACCCCTTTCATCTAAGCTAGTTAAGGGCATCCTTCATGAAATCCACCACCACCACCACCCCTCATCATGAGGCTCCACAGCCTCCAAAAAAAACAGTAGCTAAGGACAGTGGCATTCCTAGAGGGGGGCTCCTGGGTAAAGCGGCCCCTCCCCCTCATCTTCACAGCCATTCATGGCTCGGAGAGCCATTCGTGGCTCCTGCAAAACTTAGCATTTTAGCATTTTGCTCCCCCTCCAGGAACGCTACTGGCTAAGGAAAGGTTGGGGTTCCCTGGGGTTCATCCACTGGGGTTCCCACAGAGGCGTTTCTACAGGGATGGCAAAGCTCTAAGTTTTGCAAGAAGCCTTACCCTGTCATGTAAATCCCTCCTCTCCCTTGCTGCTGTAGCCAGTAAGCAACGCCAAGATTGGCTAAAACGGTGCAGGAGAGGAGTGATTTCCACTGCAAGGTAAGGCTTCTTGCAAAACTTAGAGCTTTGCCATCCCTGTAGAAACGCCACTGGGTTCCCATTATTTGGAGCACTGCCAGGTCTCCATCTGAATCAAAGTCCAGCCCAGAAACCCGTCTTCAACACTCGGTCCTGGACAGTGCGAAGCCATCATGCAGCAAGGAGGCTTGTGCGGAGGGCATTTCCCATCAGGAGGAACCACAGCCAGCCCCAGGCAATAGTGGCATTAAGGGCAGGGTCCGAGTGGGTGGCTGCCAGCAAAGTTGCAAAGCCACGCCGGCGCCCTCTTAGTGGAATCAAGTCCTGCCCTGTCCTGGTATCAAAGTTTGCCTTGAGAACCGAGGGCGACAAAACTCTTTCGGCACGGGAGGCGGCCCTAATCCCCTGCACGGTTCAATCAGGAGGGCTCGGAAAGGTGCCAAGCGGCACACCCCACGCCCGCAGCTCCCTCCCTCCGCCAATGAATTTAGACTGGGCGAGAAGCCTTCTCCACCCATTCCGCGTGCAGAGCCAGTCGCCCGGGGCCCGTTTCAGCCGCAGCTCCCGAGTTAGCAGCAGCAGCAGCAGCAGCAGCAGCAGCCCCGGATCCGGTTTGCACCTCCATGTCGAAGTAAGCGACCCCTTTTGGCAGCTGCGGGGACTGTTTTTTTTGCAGGGCGCAGGAGGAGGGCTGGTGGCTTAATATAAGGGGATGTGTGCTGCGAGCCAGGACTCCTGGGTTCTCTCTTTTCCTCCTCCCTCCCCTTCTCGATTTGCTTTTCCTCTCCTTCTGCTGCAATCGGAACCCCCCCTCCGCCATAATTTCAGCCCCCCCCCGCCAAGGAACCAGTCTAAAATCCACACGCAGGCAGCAGCCGAACTTTCCCGAGCCAACTCTTTTCGAAAATCGGCTGCTGCCAGCGTCCCGCCCCGCCGGGGGGGGGCGGGGGGGGGGGGGGGGGGCGCGCGCGCTTCACACCTCTTCGCCGGAATGTGCCGCTGTCCACGTTTAACCCTTTCTCTGCCAGGATGAAGACCGAGGGAGAGCAGGCGCGCCCCGCGCTGGTTTCCATCCGGGGGGTTCCCCTCATCAAGTACTTTGCCGAGATGATGGACCAAGTGGAGGGCTTCGAAGCGCACCCGGACGACTTGCTGATCTCCACGTACCCCAAGTCTGGTGCGTGCTGATGCCTCGGGCTGGGTTCGCACAAACAAAGGGAGAGAGCGGGAGGCGCTGGTGTGTATTCGAGGGATTTTCGCTTTCTCGCCTGCCTTCAAAGGAAGAAGGTGACTCATGGTCCCAGTGGCGTTCCTATGGGGGGCAATACGCAACGTTTTGCAAGAGTCTGTGCTCCTGTGCAGCCCCTCCCATGCATCTCCAGTTAGCGGCTTGGATAGCTGACTCAGAGGCTGTGCTCTCCGCATCACAAACTGCACCGAAGGCAAAGGGGAGGGGCCGCATTAGATGAGCTTAAAGGTAAAGGTTTCCCCACGACCGGATGGTCTAGTCGTGACCGACTGTAGGGGGCGGTGCTCATCTCCGTTTCAAAGCCTGTAGAGCCAGCGTTTTGTCCAAGGACAAGCTTCCGTGGTCATGTGGCCAGCATGATTCTACGCCGTAGCGCACGGAATGCCGTTCCCTTCCCACCGAAGTGGTCCCTATTTATCTACTTGCATTTAGGTGCTTTCGAACTGCTAGGTTGGCAGGAGCTGGGACAAGCAACGGGAGCTCACTCCGCGCAGTCTTGAACTCCCAACCTTCCGGTCGGAAAGCCCAGCAGCAGCGGTTTAACCCGCTGCGCCACCACGTCCCTCTAAGAACAACACGTCCCTCCTGCAAAACTTAGCACTTTGCCCCTCCATAGGAGCACTTTTGCATGGGCTTGAGAAGGTGAGAGTAATGTTGATAGGCAAATATACATACAGGCTAAGCAGGGAGAAAGCAGGCAGCAGGTCTTCCAAGATTTTGCAGGTGATAAGAGGGTCATGTGCACATACACAGAGCATGGATTCCTCAAGATCCAGAGCCCCCTGTTGCCACACTCTGCACCTGTCTTTCTCTCTTCCTAAGTGAAGCTGGTACTAAAGTTCAGTTGAATTAGCAAGTGTGAACCCGGCGTCAGCCTTGTGTTTTTACCTTGTACTGCACTCTTGACCTGGTTCACCTAACTGTATTGATCACGTTTTATCAGGAACAACCTGGATCAGCGAGGTCATTGATTTGATCTATAAAGAGGGGGATGCACAGAAGTGTAAGAAAGATCCCATCTACATGCGAGTCCCCTTCCTGGAATTTGCTGCTCCTGGAGTTCCCCCAGGTAAGACACCTCCATCGCTCTCCACTCAGTGCTGCCCCATCAGGCCAACAGAGGGAATTGCCTCTGTCACTGCCCTGGCCAGGGGCCTCCATCTTAGTTTGCCTGCTTGCTTTTCCCACTCCCTCCTTGATCCTGGATTGAGAGGGGCAGATCATAAGAGGACACAAATTCGAGAAGAAACAGTGGTTTAGTGGGCGGAGTAGCATTCCTGGCACCTTCTGAAGGAAGTGACATCATTAAGCAGGAAGTGATGTCATTAAGCAGCTGATGGTCAGAAATAAGTTCTCACATAGAAACTCATAAGCTGCAAATGACGGGAGAGAAAATGTGCAAATCTTGATCATATTTTGAAGATATGGGAGAGTTCACTTATCCCAGGGGCCGCCCTTTTCAGCAGTGCCTCTTCTGCCACAGTGTCACTTTGCAGGTGGTCTGTGAAGTGAAACCTTGGCAGGAGCAATGCTGCTGAAAGGGTGGCCCACATGACAATTGGGCTCTCCCAGCACCTCAGCAGCATCTCCCCTCTTGCCCTTCTTGGTCTGCCCCTTCCCCATAGTATTCCCTGCCTTCTGAGGAATCCTCTCGTCTCTCCTTCCCAGAGCCTCAGCAGAAGCAGTGCTGCTGCTGAAAGGGCAGCGCTGGGAGAGCCCAATCACAATGGAGGACTGATACAGAGCTTCCAGGGGCTGCATTCAGCCTATGTTTGACAACCCTGGTTTGGACAACCCTGGTTCCGCTGTTGTAAGGCCCAGCTAGGATTGGTCTGTCCGTAAGGAACAAAGTATCTGTGAACACATGCTTAGCCCAGAAACTGTTTTCATAATACCAGATATGAGTTCACATCCATTTCACATGAAAATCTGCTCCTAGATTCCTCTGCAAAATTTATCCATTTCGCACAAAAAAATCTGCTCCTAGTTCCCCCTGCAAGCTTTCATTTTTACAGCCTAATTTAGGAGGAGGAGGAAGCCCTTTTTGCTAGAGCTGTTAAACATTTGGAAGTTAACCCTTGCTGACATACTGCATTTCCTGGAGATCTACCAGTAGGTTTTGACCTGTTGATTGCCTCTGCTCTAGGTGGTGCTGTAGGCAGTGGTGGGATTCAGGGGGTTTGCCCAGGTTCTATAGAACCGGTTGTTAAATGGCCAGACCCCGCCCACTCGCTTACCTCGGCTGGCTTCGGGTTTTTTTTTGCTCCGGCTATGACGTCATAGAACCGGTTGTTAATTTATTTGAATCCCACCACTGGCTGTAGGGATAGTCAGTAAAGGATGGGGAGAGGGCGGGAAAAGCCACTTCACTGCGTCTGTTTCCCTTCTAGGCATTGAGCTGCTCAAAGTGCTCCCCCCCGCCACGCCTGATCAAAACCCACCTCCCTGTCCAGTTGCTCCCCAAATCCTTCTGGGAAAAGAATTGCAAGGTGAGGAGGTGCAGTATCTAAATCTGCCGAGAGGGGCTATCAGTATCCTAAACTGGAGGGGTTGGATGGATGAGTAATTTGAAAAGCAAGGCTGCTTATTCCATGCAGAAGCATTGGCACTGGGCATTGGGGTTCAGCACCCTGAAAACTAAGGTTTCGTTAATCAGGCCTGCTTAATTTACCTGCTTCTCTCCCACCCAACAGATGATCTACGTGGCCAGAAATGCCAAAGACGTTCTCGTTTCATACTATTACTTCTACCAAATGGCCAAAGTTCATCCTGACCCGGGAACCTGGGATGAATTCCTGGAGAAGTATATGGCTGGAGATGGTAAGGACTGAGCAATGGGGAATGAACCCCTTGGAGACTGACCCTGTAGGAGGTGCAGTCCAGAATCTGCTTGCACTCCTATAGTAGTGAGTCACCTCCCATCTTCCCTGGGAGACTCTGTTGTCTCCAAGATCAGATTTTGACCTGGAGCACAATCCTGGGCAGGAAAAAGAAAAAAAGAAAAGAGAAATACTTCTTAATCCAACATGTAATTGATCTATGGAACTCCTTGCCACAGGAGGTGGTGATGGCATCTGGCCTAGGTGCCTTTAAACAGGGATTGGACAGATTTCTGGAGGAAAAGTCCATTGCAGGCTACAAGCCATGATGGGTATGTGCAGTCTCCTGGTTATAGAAGTAGGCTACCTCAGGATGCCAGGTGCAAGGGAGTGGCAACAGGATGCAGGCATCTTGGTGTCTCGTGCGCTCCCTGAGGCATCTGGTGGGCCACTGTGAGATACAGGAAGCTGGACTAGATGGGCTTTTGGCCTGATCCAGTGGGGCTTATGTTTTTATGTCTACTCAGAAGTAAGCCCCGCTGAGTTCAATGACACTCCCAGATAAGTGTGTATAGGACAGCAGCCCTTGTTACCTTTTTTTTCAGGATAGTGGTCTTCAGGGATAGGATTCCACTGACTCCTTTGTATGAGAGCTATATTCAAGTCCCACTCGGGGGTGTGTGTGTGTTAAACAATGCATAGAGGGGAAGAAGAATTGTGCTGGTGGGCCCTTAGTTCCTCACACATACCATGGCCACCTCCCTTCCACAAGCCCCACCCCGACCACCACACCTTGGGGCAAAGGTGAGGAAGACATTGCTGCCCAGCTGGACCTGTGGGGGCGGAACCCCTTCTGTGTAATTGGGGACTTCATCCATCCATCCATCCATCAGTGTACTTGTCTTCCTGGAGGGGTCTGTGGGCATCTGGCTGTAGTCATGTAAAAACCCCATTCTCCTGCCTTATGCCACATACTTGTGGGTGGGGCCAGCGGTTGCAGAAGCACAGCAGCCAAGAGGTAAGGCCAGCCCAACACAGGCCACCTCCCCTCTACATGTTGGCTTGAGGCACGTGTATAGCTGCCCATCCATGAGACTGACTGAGGCTGTTGCATCAGGCAAAAGACAGGCGATACATTTGTCTGCTCTCTTATCTCCAGTGCTTCTCCTCCCTCTCACTGGAAGAGGGGGACAGAGCAGAAGAGGAAGTGTGGAGCATCTCGATGCTAGCCCAACAGTCTTCTCCTCCACACTTCCTCTCGGAAGTAGTTTTCCCCAGGCGGTGGCCCTTCCCATGCCGTTAGATAGGAATGAAGTGAGACCAGGGGGCGGGGCTTAGCAGCCATGTTTTTATACTCAAAATGCTGATTCTATTTAAACTCAGATTGCACTGTTTTGACAGACTTTATGTAGGAAAATTACATTAAAATCTCTTCATTAGTTGTTGTCAATATGAGAGTAATTCTTTTTTACTTCTAGACTATTAAAGAGTTTTGTTTAAACAAATTCGTGGCAATGATCTGAGTCAGCCATATTGTTAGACCAGACCCATGCGTCGGCCATATTGTTTGCCCAGACCATGGGACCAGACCCATTGCGTCGGCCATATTGTTTGACCAGACCGGAAGTTTCAAGAATATGACATCATTTCATCTCCATGTTTATTATAATTCCATGGTTTTCCTTCCTAACCCTGCTCCCCATGAACCTTGACCCGGAAAATGAACCTAGAAGGACCTTGGACAGGCCGCATCACTGAGCTATGCTGTCTCCCCAAAGTGGCAGGCCTGGGGCTTCTATTTTGGAGAACGTTCTCACTGAAGCACATGTCCCTTTGCAGTCTCTTTTGGATCCTGGTACGACCACGTCAAAGGCTGGTGGGACAAGAGAAAAGAATCCCGGATGCTCTACCTCTTCTACGAAGACATGAAAGAGGTAATATCTTTTCTGTTCCCCCTGCATCCCCTCCATTCCCTCTGCAAGCGTCCTGCTTTACTTCTTCCCAGTCTTACACACTCAATGCCCGTTCTGGTTCCTGCAATTAGCCCCAACAAGCCTTTGAAGCCAGACCTCCATGACCTCTACCATTAAGAACAGAAGAAGAGCCCTAATGGGTCAGGCCAAAGGCCCCTCTAGTCCAGCTTTCTGGGGAGCACACAAGGCAACAAGATACCTGCATCCTGTTGCCACTCCCTTGCACCTGAGGCAGCCTACTTCTAAATCCAGGAGGTTGCACACACCCATCATGGCCTGTAGCCTTCAATGGACTTTTCCTCCAGAAATCTGACCAATCCCCTTTTAAGGGCATTAGACCAGACACCATCACCACCTCTTGTGGCAGGGAGTTCCACAGATTATTACTGGCTGGGTAAAAAAAAATTTGCTTATATCTGTTCTAACTGTCCCAGTTGCAGTGGGTGTCCCCTGGTTCCGGTGTTGGATGAGAAGTAAAAGAACATCCTTCTATCCAGTTCTATCCACACACACCCCATAGTCATAATTGTGAATACAACCATTTAGGTAACTCTCTTGTTTATTTGAGCATTGCATCCGTCTTCTTTTTCTCTTCCTCCCTTCTCGAACCTATGAGAACCATCCCCAAACAGCCCTTGAGAACCCCTCCCAAAACATTGATTCTCCTCTAGGATCCACAGCGGGAGATCCGGAAAGTAATGGAATTCCTAGGGAGAAGCCCTGATCCTCGCTTGGTGGAGAAGATCGCACACCTTACTTCCTTCAAGGAGATGCGTCAGAACAGCATGGCCAATTACACAAGCATTCCTGCCAACATTATGGACCACAGCGTTTCCCCTTTTATGAGGAAAGGTGAGCTGGCCAGACAATTGAAGACTTTGTATCCCTGTGGCTCAGAATAAGAGTGGAGCATGCAGTTCTAGAGGGAGTGAGAAAAACGACCCTTCTTTAGGGCCCAGAGGCCCAGAATTTGGAGGAACAATGTGAGGAAGCTTTGGAGTTTTGAAACAAACAAAAAATGTCACATCTTGTGCATTAATTGCCTCAGAGCACAATTCTAACCTGGAGTTAGGCCGGCACAGTTAGGCCAGCAAAGTTTGGTTGGCACAAGGGGCACCGTATGTCTGGACCGCTCTTGGAGTCGGAGAGGCCAGCACACAGACATGCAACATCCTCCCTGAATCTGAGAGTGGTCCAAACGCACTTTACGGTGGCCCTTGTGCTGGCCAAACTTTGCTGGCCTAACTCTGCCGGCCTATCTCTAGGTTAGGGTTGCACTCTTAATAAGTGAAAGGGAAGAGAAATAGGGGCCTGGGGTGGGGAAAGGACTGCAATTCTGTTCCTTCCCCATCCATGGAATCTGATATTCCCCCCCCCCATTAGTCATCAATGTTCTGACTACAATATCTTTCCTCAACCTAGGAATTACCGGGGACTGGAAGAACCAATTCACAGTGGCTCAAAACGAGCGCTTCGACGAAGATTACAAGAGGCAGATGGCAGGAACCACCCTCCACTTCCGGACAGAGATCTGACGGCGCTTGCTCCCCTTGGGAAGGAAGCCATCTTTCAGCCAAGCCTCTTTCTGGCAACATTTGATAAAACTCCAGCTAGTTTTCTTAAGAACAAGATGGCGGTAGGTTCAGCCAAGGACTAAATCTGCCCATGTGGGTTCCCATTTGATGAGGAACAGCCCAATCCTCCTGGGTTAAGGCTTCACTCTGTAACTTCCTTCCCCAAACTGTGCCTCTTCTGAAAGGCCAGGCAGCTGCAAGCGGTGTCTAACGCCCTCGTGCAGCCATCATTTCCACACCCAGCACAATTGGCGCAATCCTAACCTGGAGTTAGGCAGGCACAGTTAGGGCAGGAAAGTCTGGCCAGCAAAAGGGACATGGTGAAGTATGTTTGGACCACACTCAGAGTCGGAGAGGCCAACACACAGATGTGTGCCATCCTCCCTGACCCCGAGAGTGGTCCAAACGCATTTTCGGTGTCCCTTGTGCCGGCCAACCTTTGCTGGCCTAACTGTGCCGGCCTAACTCCAGGTTAGGATTGCGCTGTGAGTCTGCCCAGACAGTATCATGTGATCACCGTGGCGGTGGGGCCAAGTACCAGCAGCCATACTTGTTTAATGTTCCCTACCTTTTTAATAGGCTTCCCAGCATCTGTGCTATCCATAGATAACTGAAACGGTGTATACTGAATCATTGGGCACACCTGTATAGCAAACGCCACCTCCATCCATTCTTAGTTCAAACAAGACAACTCAGACCAAGCCCATTTCTTATAGTAACAAAAAAGATGAACGTATTGAACTGCTGATCAGTGTGACGCCTGGTGTTACCAAAGATCACCATTCTTTTGAAACTAATTTCCACTGGGTTGCATCTAAGGAAGCCTTGCACAGATGGATCCACATTTCTGCTTGTGCAAGCTGTCCTCCCTCCTCCGGCTGCAGTCCCCACCAGCCCCTCCTCCCCTTTGAGAGCCCCCTCCAGTAAACATTTTCAGGGGCTATACTGGAGAAGAAGGGGATAGGATATCCTTATTGTGTTTGTATTGGTTATTGACCCAGGGTCAATAATAAACGATGTTTCACCTTTACTGCTGAGAGTGGAAGTTTTTTTTTTTTTTTTTATAAGAGTCAGTTTTATAGACCTCCTGCTCCGAGATGAAACTGGATCAGTGAGACTTGTATTCCACAGAGCTGGAACTGAGTTTTGATGTAGAGGATTGCCACACCTTTGTGCAAAGAACTACATGCCTTTGGAGGTTTATTGGATTTTCTCCTGCAAGAGTTAAGGAAGCTGGTTTTGATACGAGATCACGCTCTCCTCACATGATCTTGTTATATAACGGTTGAAACGCTGTCCAACTTTTTGCTGTGCAAGTAAGTCGGCATGTTTGCTTGTCCAGGCGAGCCTTCTAAGCTTTTGCAACTGGCCGTTTTTGGCACAGAGTTCCTGTTCAATGAGCCATTTCAGTGCAATGTTTCTTTTCTTGTGTCCTCCCACCAGCCTTTGATATGGTCGCACCAGCTTCCAAAAGAGGCATATAGCAGTTACTTGTTCTCACTAAGGCACAACTGGGTACAGCTTCGCCCCCCCTAGGAATCCGGAGTCGCTCCCTTTAACCCTCTGAGTGCTGGCCAACCAAGAAGAAAAGCTCTTTGCAGAGGAATTGGGAGGGGGGGAGGAGAGGGAGTGAAGTGGGTGGAGTCAGCCCTAATTTTAACTAGTGGAACTGAGTTCCCCCGCGTTCCCCCTGCATGACATCACTGGTACAGGCTCATATGAGAGAAACATGTAAAGATATAGCCCAATCCATACTCAAGTCAACCAGTATGCTAAACAGCTCTCTAGCCAATTTATTCAACAAAATGCAACTTGTACGAGATAAAGAGCTATGAATTGAGCACCTCTCACCTGCAGCTTCGTAATCCAAAACCACGTCTAAGGAAAACTAGCTACCCATTACCAAGCCCTTCCCAGAGAAATTGGAAACCCTAATGCTAGGGCCTCACCCAGATCCTGTTGGTTGGGCAGGGCACTTATCAGCAAACTTTGTAAGTTTCATGGACTTTTTAACAGCCCTTTTAAAAGCTTTTTAACTTTAGCGCCGGCTAAAGTTCACTGGCACAAAGAAGAGAGGCTGGAGCTGGGATACAGATGTGGAGGGCGGATGTTTCAGAAGCCTGCGGAGACGGAGGACAGGGGCAGAGCAAGGGACCAAAGGTGGGAACTAGATAAAATAGAAATTGCAGGCATGAAGTTGTTGCTGTTCCTCTGCAACACAAGACACATTGATTTTTCCAGTAGCAGTTCTGAATTCAGTGGTGATGCGGAGCTCACTAGTACCATTATCATTATACATCAGTCCTCTTTCTGTGCAAACATGCGATATGCTCGCTTATCTGCGAGGCTGCAGAATGGCTACTTACCTCCTTATCTGCGCCTCGGTCCTCATTACCCACTATGCAGACCTGCCAAAGGTTGCAAGGACCTTCAGAATGGTACCTCTGACCTGCACTGACCCCTTTAAAATGGCTGGCAGAAGCATCCGCTGGCCATGTTTAAGGGGTCCATGCTGGCTGCAGGTGCAATTCTGAAGATCTCTGCAGCCTCTGGAAGGTCTGCAGTGTTCAGATATCTTTTGGCAATTCCTGCTACAGTCTGCTGGCTTCCTGAAGATCTCTGCTGGATTCTTCTGCTGGCAGATAAGTTATCTCTTGCACCTAACCCCAGTGATCCTATAGGATCCATTATCTGCGAATTCGCTATCCGCAAGGATTTACAAGAACCAAACCCTAGCACCAAACCCAAGAACCAAACCCTCTCTCAAAACACCAGAACCAGGGGGCATCTGCTAAAACGAGGGTTGGGAGAGTTAAAACAGATAAAAGGAAGTACTTTTTTACCCAGCGGGTAGTTAATCTGTGGAACTCTTTGCCACAGGAGGTGGTGATGGCATCTGGTCTTGATGCCTTTAAGAGGGGATTGGACAGATTTCTGGAAGAAAAGTCCATTGTGTGCTATAGGCAATGATGGGTTGTAGCCTCCTTACATTAGTAGTAGGCTACTTCAGAGTACTGGGTGCAAGGGAGTGGCAACAGGATGCAAGCATCTTGTTGTCTCATGCCTCCCTGGGGCACCTGGTGGGCTGCTGTGAAATACAGGAAGCTGGACTAGATGGGCCTTTGGCCTGATCCAGCAGGGCTCTTCTTATGTTCTTAGATAATGAGACTGACTTTTTCCAAGATGCTCAGAGGGATGTAAATGACTCTTCCTGTCCTTGTTTTCACCGTAGCTATATCCACAAAACAGTCTGACATGTACCAAATGGCCAAAGTTACCCAAGTAGCTCTACAACTAAGCAGGGATCTGAAGCCCATTTCCCCCAGCTGTGATCCAGGGCTCCAACCACCACACCACACTAGCTCAGCTGGGTTTGAATCCAGGCTTGGCCATGGACTCCCACTGCCAAATCACACCACCCCTCTCTCAGTTCCTGCAACTATACAATTTAACACACTGCCATCTTTCCTATTGCTTGAGATGGTTTACAAAAAGTCAGTCAATATAGAAAAAATAAGTCAACAAAGAAAGGCAGCAGTCACTTAAACAACACCCTCAATATCAACAGCAGGACTGACTTAAGCAATTTCACTTGCAAAACCCTGCAGAGGCAAAACAGCCTTTCCAAAGCAAGGGTATCCCCATTCTTCTTCTTGATGGGATTTCTAAAGCCCCAGGGCTTCTCTTGAGAAGGCCTTGCAGATCCCAATCATTATTTTTTTGTTTTTAAACACAATGTGTATTCTGCTCTTACTTGGGATTTTTCTTGGTCTCCCATTCAAGTTGCTGTATCTTGAAGCAGACATAGATAGCATGTGAAGTTCGTTCACTGCTTCTCATCCCAAAGCCTTACCCCTACCCATCCTTCAACAATTATAACTTCTCCAACATTTCTATCATATATAAGGGATTCAGAGCAAAACCTTATGAGAAGAATTAGAACAGAAACCACATTTCTGTCTTGCAAGCCTGCTTTTGGGGGTCAGGGGAACTGAATGAGACAAGGCATTAAATGTGGCAAAGAAATTATACACATTACCTCCTAGAATAGTTGAAAGAACCCAGCCACCCACCGTTACCCAAAACCAAGGGATCCTCTCCAATCCTGCACTGAGGAGTCAAGAGTCTACACTAACTTGCTGTAAGTTGATCCATCTGGGCCAAACTATGGGGACCTGAAGCCCCCATTCCCCTCACCTGGCTTCTGGAGTCCTTCCAGGAGAAAAAGCCCCATGCAGAACAAAATTAAACACAGAATTTTATTAAATCTGACCATACCAAGCATCCCAAAGCAGAAACAGACAGAAATCCAACAGGTGCAGGGGACAAGTTTATTAATCCAAGCAGTAGATATCCCCAGCCATCTTGTGCAGCAAGCCCTTTCCTGGAAGAACTGTTTGCAGTTTGACAATCAGCTCCAAAAGAAGCTACTGAGGCTTATCGTGGCAGCTAATGGTTGAAGCCAGCCTGCTATGAAGTTGCAGCTGATTCTTCTGAAGAAATGCTGATTGCTCAGGTTTATGCTGCTTGAATTAATAAAGCTGTCTCTTGCACTTGTTGGATTTCTGCCTGCTTCTGTGTTATCAAATCTGCAACCGCAAAAGTCCATTTGTTCCACAGATCTGGTTTCTTGCCATGCCGCACCACCAATTCCCACTAGAGGGCATGGTCACTTCTTCTTGGTTTCTTTGCAAGCCACGACATAGCGCTGGGCCACATTGAGGGGTGGAGAGTAGCCATCTGCGTAGCTGGTGTCTTCAAACAGCACTGAGTAATCATCTTGAGGCTATGAGAGAAGGACAAATTACACATTACCTTACAGAGGGAAACAACCCCTAGTCCATGACTTCACCTCATCCTGAACTTGTGGATGTGCCACCGTTTTAGTTCAGAGTCAATTTGCCTTGCAGCAGCATTACTCAATTAAGCTGTGGGATGGGCCAACTCACACACCTGACCTGCTGCCAACTTGGCCAACAGGATCCATGCACTTATCCCGGGCACCTGATATTCAACAGTAGCTGCCAGCACCTTTGTGCACAGAATCATGAGGAAACCTGCTGGGCTGCTCAATGAGAAGGATCTGCTGCCGCAGGCTCAGGACCCGCCAAAGACCAAGCTGGCTGGCACAGGAGACGTGGGAAGTGAAACGAGTCTAGATGGCTTTTAAAAAGGATTAGATAAATGCACAGAATCATCTCATCCATGATGACAAACAGAAGTGAAAACTTTGTGTTCGGGAGAGGGATACTGGGGACAAACAACCGGGACATAAATTGGTTGTGAGTTGCCTGAATGCTGTCAGAAACAGAATACAATACAAGGCTGGATGGATTTTTGTCTTGAGTCAGCCAGGCAATTCTTACATTTAATGGGACTACAATAGGTGAATTTAGACGTACTGGGAAATCACAGTTTCCCACTACAAAGCTGAGCTTGCAATCCTATCCACACTTACCTGGGAGTATGCCCAGCAGTGTTATTCAGCCGGAACGCTGGGCGAGACATCTGGGTGATCGACAGCCTGCCCGTCGCATTCCGGAGCGTTACGCTGTTTGCGTAACCAATTACGTCGCTTGCGTACGGTACGCAAACGGCGTAACGCTCCAGAACGCAACGGGTGGGCTGTTGATCACCCGGATGTCCCGCCCAGCGTTCCGGCTGAATAACACCACTGAGTATGCCCAAGCTGACTATACTGGGACTTACTTCTGAGTACACATGCATGAATCAGATTGGGCTTTGTTATACACTTACGTGCTCTCCCTCCCCTCCCCTTTTTTTACACACGAGATGAAAAGTGTGAAGGCTTCCACTTTGGGCTTGAAATGGAACACGGTCTGTGCAATGTAGGAACTTGGATAAAGAAACCAGGATCAAAGCAGCTTCGGATTCGACTTTGATATCTAAAGAAAGTCACAGTTCTGCAATATGTACACAGTTCCCTATCCTTGTATGTAACGTAGAACAGTGTGATTTGCTCCAGGCTGAAAGCAGACCCTTTCCTCCTCCTCCTCTCAAATGCAAAGGAAAAGAGGAGGAGGTGGAGAGTCCAGGGCTCTCTCAAGCTCTTTGCTGTGGCAGAAAGTACAGCTTCCCATTACATCTGAATGTGCTCAATTTCAGGGACAAGTACAAGGAGGAGGCAACAGCTTGGCAGCCACAGGATGGCCTACCCTCTGCGGCAGAGAAACTGCCCCACGGCTTCTGTCTTACCCGCTGCGGTGGGGTGTGGATCAGCGCTCGGTAGAAGCAGGTGGTCTGCGGATACAAGGCCAGGACCAGCTGGTCTTTCTGGAACAAGGCTTCGGGGTCTGTTTCTGGGTTGGCCTTCCACTGGGGCAGGGGGATGATACGGCGGCGGCTCAGGGTGTGGCGCCTAAGGAGAGGAGGGAGAAATTGGGATGGGCAACCCAAATGCCTCCTGTCTCATGGGTACATGTGGGTACGTATAGGTACAAAGAATCAAGAGGCACAAGACGTGGGAGGTCTGGTTTGGCAGCAGCATGCGTGAAAACAATTTTTGTCAGTGGTTCCCAAAGTTTTTAGCACTCAAGTCTCCATGGCTATAATGGTGATTGGGCGGCAGTGCTCCTCCCCAGAAGCAGGTTGCTTAAGCCTTAATGCACATAGCCTAATCAACCCTGTCTGTTTTGTGAACAACCAAAAATTGGGTTGTGACCCACTGGTGGGCCATGGACGCCCCTCAGTTTGGGAACCACTGATGTAGGTGTCTTTGTGGATCACAAGCTGAACATAAGTGAACAGTGTGGTGTTCAGTGAACAGTGAATGCCTGCATTTATCAGGGGGGGTTGGAACCTCCTCCAGGGTTCCTTCCAACTCTAATACTCTGCGATTCCCCACAGCAACCCTCTTTTACCACCACTTCATTACTTACTCTTTCCCTTCTTCATCAATGTCATCCACCTCATACCTGGGAATAAAAAGTTGCCAGATTTAGAACTCAAAGCAATCAAAACCACAGGATCATGGAAAAATATCTGGATCCACAGGAAAGGTGGGATCCATCACTTTAACAAATGTTAGGAACCAAACACACATGCCTTTTGATGCCTTAGGCTCAGAATTAATTTCTGTGCATCTATTTTTGCATGAACTTAAGCTACCACTCACATGGCACAATGAGCAAGATAATATAGCACATTTCCCAGGGGCTTTTTGCTGGTGTTTCTCCTGCATCTTTTTAAATTGTTAGCCCTTTGGGGAACCATCTTTTGCTATGTAAAGGTGAATTTCATGCTTTTCATGATTTTTTTTTGTCCAAAAGCAGTTCATAAATATTCTCAATAATAACTTTTATTTTGGGATTAGATGGGAAGAGCAATGTTTGGGTGCACTGGTTAATCAAAAAGTGAAACCTCTATCGGGTATGCAGATTTCTATGTGCCGAAAACAGTACAATTGCAGAACTGTTTCCACCACGAAAAATAGCCTTTTCTAGAGTAGATCTGGCCTGCAGCCTGCCCTGATACTGTCATGCCACAGTCTGCTGATAGAATAGAATAGTAATTTATTGGCCAAGTATATAAACTATACCTGGAATTTGATACGGCCACCGGCTACATACATACAATACAAAACATACATGATAAACAATAAATACACCAAACAAATAAGGGCATACTTCAGGATAAACCATTGCCTCAAACTCCAAGTCACCTTATCATAATTACAAATTCAGCAGTTTAATGGCACAGGGGAAAAAACTGTTTTTGTGCCTCGATGTTTTAGTATACAGAGTCTTATATCGACGACCAGAAGGAAGAAGATTGAACAAATTATGGCCAGGGTGCAGAGGATCTGCAGCAATCTTTTCTGCTCGCTTTTTAACCCGAGCAGTGTACAGGTCTTCTATTGAGGGCAGGTGAGTTCTGATTATTTTTCCAGCAGTTCTAACAATCCTCTGGAGCCTTTGCTTATCCAGTTTGGTTGCCGAACCAAACCAAACAATTATGGAATTACAGAGGACAGATTCAATAATGCCTCTGTGAAATTGGACAAGCAGCTCTCGGGGCAGATTAAATTTCCGAAGTTGACGCAGGAAGTTGCAACATCACTTTTGGTTGCAAGGGCTTAAGCTGCTAGCCACAACGTGGACCAGAAGCAACCAAAATATGGGCCAGAAGCTCAATTCCAGACATCCATGAGTGCTAATCTACATGAGGAACTCTCCGAGACAAGCCTTCCTATGCCAGGATGTCTGTGCAATCACAGCTCTCCACAGACAGTATCCTATCCACCGCAGCAAGAAAAACCCTTGAATGCCCACTATAGCTTCCGATACGCCAAACACACTCACTTGTTGGTGGCATGATTGTAGCTCACGGCCTCGGCCAAGATCCACTGCTCGTCCCCATCAACAGCCTTGACGCGGGCTGCCACCTTGTCCCCTGGCTTGGCCACGTAATCGCTTGAGGCAGGAATGGCGCCACACAGTGGGGGCGGCCTACATACAAAAGAGAAGACGTGGGGTTATAAGGATGGTTAACGGCTAAGGACCTTAACAGGTTCTCAAGGCACACCATCCCCCCCCCCTCTCCAAATAATCACTTCTCTCCAGGTTTCCCAATCCACAGAGGAAGCGTCATGGCCGACTGCTGGAGAAGCGTCATCAGCACACCGCGACGCATGGTTTTGCGTGGTGGCTCTGAATCATTGTAGAGCCCAGCAATCTTGGCAGCTGTAGGGAGAAAGGGAAACGGATCAGGCGAAGCGGGACAGCACCCAGAAACCCCCTTGAGAACTCGTCACCCAAAAATGCCCGTTAGAAACATGACTCTAGAAATGTGAAGCCTCCTCTATGGTTTAAGGTTAGAAAGAATTTGTTCTGGTCAAGTGAGTGTCGTTCTTGATTCATTTCCAGTGCTGCAGATCAACCCGATGGCCGTAATTTTTCTTCGCTTTGTTTGTGTCCTTTCTGAGTTCTTCTGCGTGTGTCCATGATGAGCTGAGATAGCAATGTTTTGCAATGCCTTAATCACAGGTATGAAACTTCTACCCTTAAGTAGTTCCAACACCGTCTCTTCCTCTCTGTCCCACCTGAGGCTCAACTCTCACTCCAGCTAGAACTTCTGGGGCTGTGGAGCTCTCCTGGCCAGTTAATCCAATGCTTGACTCGGCGTAGTGAGTCATATCCCCCTCCTCCAGATGGCACTGGGGACATGGGACCAGCCATTCAGAAAAAAACATCAAGTGGCTGGACCATACAATCAAATGCCCATCCTTGAACTAGTGACAAGACCAAGGGCACAATCCAAACCAACTTTCCAGCACCAAGGTAAGGGCAACATAGCTCTGAGGAAAGGGAACAAACATTCCCTTACCTTGAGGTGGCCTCCATGTCTGCTACTCCACTGCAGAATACAGCACATGCCCTATTGGCACTGCTAGTGCTGGAAAGTTGGTTATGATTGCACCTTAAAGCATATTGACTCTATAGCAATCTGTTTCCCCCAGCCTCCTCTCTTTCCTAGGGATAAGAGAGCTTATCCTTGAACTACCTTCTCTAAGTCAAGCCCCCACCTCTAAGCGAAGTCACGCTCTAGGCACAGTGTGCCCAGAGAACAAACAAATGGCTCTCAATAGTCCCCTGGCTACTGAAAAGCCACTGGCCTGGCCTAAGGTAGTGTTTACACCATTTGCCCCAGTGCTTTAAGACTGGTCTTGTCACATTTGATGCAGGACTCTTGTGGCACTCACCAATACGGCGTTCTTCAAGAAGGGACTTGATCTCAGAAATCTTTTCCAAGTCCTTACGTAGGATGCTGGATAGTGGGCAAAAAAAGAACAGGGAAGTTTTTCTAAAAAGTCAAGATCCCCTTATGGGAATGTGGTGTTCAGTGACACTCACTTGCATTCAGCTTCTGCATCAGCCTTGGCTGTTGTGTAGAGGCCACGTAATTTGGTTCGATAATACGGAGATACTGAAAAGGGGAAGAACAGCCAGTCTTAACTTTCAGACCCCCACCAAATCTCTTGAGGCATCTTAAAGGGATTTCAAGCTGGGGAAAACTTTAAACCTTGAAAAGCATAGGGCAGCATTGTATTTCCCACTGGGAAATGGACCTGGGGCTGTAGCTCAGCAGTAAAGCATGCGCTGTACATACAGAAGATGTCCAGAAACTCTGTCAATGCAGACAATTCCGAGCAAGATGCAGCAATGGCATAAGGCAGCTGTATACGTTCAAAGAGACCCCACTCACTCTTGTTTTCTGTCTGCATCCTCTCGTGTGTTTTCTGGATGTTCACCAGGTTGTGTTCACTCCTTAATCGTTCCTCCTGGCGAGGAAAGAGCTTCTGGGTAATCTTACTGGCAATACAACTCACAGTTTGCATACTCCCAACCTGTCATCATTAAAACCAACTTTGTCCCTCTCTTAGCAAATGATAGCTATACTGGCCATCTGACATATAATGGATACAAAAATGGCAGCTCAACTATTATTATTTATTATTTATTATTATTTATTAGATTTATATCCCGCCTTTTTGCCCGAAGGCACCCAAGGCGGCATTACAACATAAAATATAGAAATTTAACATTAAAAAACCATTTAAAAAACAATATTAAAACAATACAATAAAACAAAATTAAAACAAAGCAATAAAATTTAAAAACAAGAAGCCCTGTGGATCATACGGTATAAAATATAACAAACCAGCCAGTCAGCCTGTCAACAATTAAAAGCTTTAGTTTTTAGGAACTAAAGGGTTCCATCCCAAGATGCTTCTGGAAAAGTCTTTCCTCTCCCATCCTAGGCAGCCCAGAAGGTGAGACTACAGGCATACTTTGGTATCCACTGGGGTTCCATTCCGGATCCCACCGTGGATATCTGAAACTGTGGCTATTGGGGCTGCCTTCTTAAAGCTAGGGGAACATCAGTGGTTGGCTGCAACAAGATAAAAAGGAGATGTGTTTAATGTTCCCCTATCTTTTTTATTGGAGTCTCAGTATCCATGATATCTGTGGGTAACTGAAACTGTGGATACCAAGTCAGTGGATACTGGGGCATGCCTGTATTCTATATCTTCCAACCCAGTTCCCTTCATTTTAAGTAATCTGGAAAGGCTACCTCATTACCTGTGTCTGTTTGATAAGCTGATGCAACTCCCCTAAGAGTTCAGCAATGCGGGAATCGGCTGATACCAAAGCCATGGAACTGAAGAGGCTGCAGAGGAAAAAAATAACACAAAGATTGACTTCCTACAAAACTGTACAGGTTGAGTGTAGTATCTCACTCTGTGGAAACCCAACTCTGCAACACACCTGCAACGATATCACCTTTTCAAAAAGGGCCACAACTAGGCTTGATACAAAGAAAAGTGTTGCAATAGCCGGATATGCTGCCCCACATTTGTATCTCTTTGCCAGAATACAGAGCAGATGTACTCAGAGCACCTATGCAAGATAACACTGATAAGTTACCCTTAACAGTAAACTACATTTTGTACTCAAACCAGAGTGGTTAAGAAAATCATTTCTTTTGCTATATGCACTTCTGAGCAAAGAATGTATTCTGCTCTACAATGTAAAAGAGACATCTAGACTTACTCCAAATCAGCAAATCTAGAACAAAGAGGCAAGAGTTTGTATATGGATGTCAGTCTGTTCTCATTTTCTGGGGAAGGATACTGTACAACACAGCTGAACAATACTGAATTCCACCCTAGAGATAATGCCTAGCTTGCCAAAAGCTTTGGGAAACAAAAATGCTCTGCAGAGAAAAAAGGCCACCCTGCAGAACACGACCAATAAACTCTTGCAAAGCTTTTGCAGAACACTGTGCAAACTAGGCAAGGTCTCTAGGGAAGAAAGTGACAATATACTAGACTCAGACGATCCCATGCCCTCAGAGGCAGGAATTTGCTATTTCCAAGAAACAACAAAAACAACTGCGGTAGAACTATTTTGCATCGACTCTCACAGTTCACTTTATTGTGTTTTTCTTCCCCCGCATTTATTTTGTTTACATTTTGAATAACAACGCTCTAAATAGAACCGAGTTCCCAGCATGCACCGCGGCTCTACACTAACCACGGAAGCCGCCTTCCCAGCATGCAACAGAAGCTGGCAGCGGGCGGGACAACGATCACGGGCCAGGAACGGGCGCGCATGCGCACAGTAAGAACCAACGTTTTCTTCCCCAGTCTCTCCCGTCTCGGCAGCAGGTGGTCTATTTCCTCTCCGCCCCCCTACCGTTCAGAGCCCGGATCTGTAGCAGGAACACGGCCTCGATGCAGTCGCAACACCGGGCAGGAATAAAATAATGCGCATGCGTGAAGGTAGCCAAGGCCGGTTCCAAGGGCAGCTTCCACACGCTACAAGTCTAACGCATGCGCATTAAAGGGACTAGGTTTGGGTTTGGACGCGTGCGTAGTTCAGGTTTCCCCATGAGCCAGGCAGAAAAGCAAACGTGGCCTTCTTTTTGCGCATGCGTACTGCACCTCTTTATCAGAGCGCCGCCTGATGATCATTGTAGTTTAATGCCTTTGTTTTTGGAATAAAGGAGCGTAGGATGCTGCCCTTGAGAGGTTTAATGGGAGTGAAGACCATAGAAACTAAGCAGGGCGATGCTGGATCAGGCCAAAGGGGTATGCAGTCCAGCGTCCTGTTTCTCATAGTGGCCCCTCTCCAGCTGCCTTTGGGCAACCCACAACTTAGATTGACTAAGTTGTGTTGGAGGCAGTTGCGTTGGCCTATGCCTAGGGCTTTTTTAAAGCTTTTGCCTGGGTTATTTGCCAGCTTGAGAGGTAATAGGTTTCTGCGTTTTGAGTTTCTTTTGGGTATAGGCCAGTTAAATCACTCTCTTGAAAAAAAGCCTCACAACGTTGGGGCAAAACGTTTAGTTGGGAAATCGTTTAGTAGTTTGATGTAACCTGGGATTCCAAAAATGAGTTTCTCTTTTGAGAGCAAAGTGCTATGAGGTCATCATGGGGAATTGTCAGTCCCCACTGCATAGGGTTACCAGATACAAATGGGGACAGAGTGGCTACAACTTTAACCGTTGTATAGCAGAGGGAATTTGGGCAGGCTGCGGATCATCATGAAAGGGTTTCAAAAGCTGCACCTGTCAAAACTCTCTCTTCTGTACAATGGTTAAAGGTATAGGCACTCTGTCCCAGTTTGTTTCTGCCAACCGTACCAATGCATATTAAACGCATTGTAAGATCCGTTGTAAGATCAGCTTTTGTTTCATTTCCTCTTGAAAATTCACTTTGCTCCCTGGCAGTGAAAACTCACTGTTCTGACTAGCATTTTTGTGTGTGAATTTTTTCTACAAAATTCAAATTGTAGGTAGAAATTGGGGAAGGGGGGAGTGAACCAAAACCAACTTCAAAACTGCTTTTAACATCCCTTCTCTCAAAGATGAATTAGGGAACATCCTAACCAACTTAAGAACATAAGAAGAGCCCCACTGGATCAGGCTAAAGGCCCATCTAGTCCAGCTTCCTGTATAGTATCTCACAGTGGCCCACCAAGTACCTCAGGGAGCACATGAGACAACTAGATACCTGCATCTTGTTGCCACTTCCCTGCATCTTCGCATTCTGAGGTAGCTTACTTCTAAACTCTGTTGCACTACCCATCATGGCCTGTAGCCTGCGATGGACTTTGCAGTGGTGGTGCAGTCGTGCCATTGGGGGACAGTCGTGCCACTGCATTCTATGGTAGTGGTGAAGACAAGTAGGCCTCCTCTTCAAGGCTCAGGAATACCTCCTGAGGCTCCTTTACCTCAGGGCTGCATTGCAGCTGCATCAGTGCTGGCAAGATGGATAGGCCTGGGCCCTAAATAATACTACCCACTCAGTCGGTCTTCCCCCTTCCTGGGTAGATCTAATGAGCAAAGCTGGGCAAGGGTCGACTGAGCAAGAGGAAGATCTCATGCTCCAAAGGATCCTGCCACATCCTCAGAAAAGAATCTATAATCTTGGCACCGATTACAGACAGGGACTTTGGCCTTGTCAGTGTGCAAGAGTTTGAATACCTCCTAAAAAGTGAAAAATAATGACAAAAAAGCAACATGCTATCATGCTATCATTTCTGCGGAATGTGCATGTGTGTAAAATAGTTATTCTTAAAAAGAATGGGAAGCCCCAAGCAGGAAGCTATGCAAAGAATTGTCCCCAAAAAGAGCATCTTAGGGACCTCCATTCCTTGTCCTATGAATTGTCTCTTCTGGGACAGCTCTAATAGATTGTGGGCGCAATCCTAACTTGCGCTGGGACGGGCAGGCCAGCAGGCCTGTGCTGTATCCAACGTACGTTAAGAGCAGGCAGGAGCCTCCCTGGGGCAAGGGCATGTTTGTCCTTGGCCATCCAAGAACCCCCCTCAGAATACACCATGTGTTTTTTTTCCTGACTTCAGTTAATCATTGCTCAACTTATAGCCAGAGGGAACAAACTGACCCAGCACTTTTGATCCTAGATAAGACTGTACAACACTGACTGAGCAACGGTTGGATGTGAAACAGAATTCAGAAGAAGGAGACCAAACACGCTTTGTTTCATTAAAATAACATGGCAAATCACTAAAATAATAGGAGCGACAATCATTCACAGCAAAGCGAATGAGAGTTTCACAAAACTCTTCATCAATCAATTAATCAATCATATTTATATACCGCTTTTCAACCCAAAGTTCACAAAGCGATTCACAGGCTAATAATAATAAAATTAAATGGTTCCCTGTCCCAAAAGGGCTCGCAATCTAAAAAAAATGCAGAACACCACCAGCAACAGCCACTAGAAGAGACACTGCGCAGGGGTGAAGAGGGACAATTACTCTCCCCCTGCTAAATATAAGAGGAACACCACTTGAAAAAGTGCCTCTTGCCCAGTTAGCAGGGGTTAAAATATAGTGGCAACACACTGATTGATTGAGAATAACTGAAAAGTGCAATCTTACGGGAAGATCTGGAAACATGCAAGAGTACCATGCATTTATGGCACAAAAGAGACCCCGAGATGGTCATGCAGAAAGGCTCTGCTGGTGGGGGGCCTGCCTCATATGGAGCCCTTCCTCTCCCCCCCCCCACTCGTTGCACAAGACGAAGAATTGGGAAAGGAACATTAAATCGGGAAATGAAAGCTAAATGAAAACATGCTGCCTCATTTTACTTGGGGAAGATAGAACACACACTGCTTTCTGGCAAGTTCACCACAAATATACACACAGGGGGAAACTGCTTGAAAAACTGACAATATAAAGAATAAGGTAATGAGAAGGTAAACATGGAAGAAGGTGACTCATATTTTCTGATTAGGTCATTTATTGGAAAATGAAACAAAGCTTCTTATGATCAGTAGTTGTGGCTATAGATGGGGGCATTTCCCCACAATACCTAATGTCAGGGCTGTGTAAAGTAAAATGAGCTGTTCTTTATTGTGGAATGAAAAGGTGTGCCCTTAAAGGGCACTGGTGGCTCACCATCGATGGCCTTTGATGGCTAGAGGCTAGTAGTTATATATTGGACCACCTGCTTGGCTGTAGAGCTGGAGAGGAGAAAAAGAACATGGAATTTGGAATGCAGGCAGTAAAGGGGGCCAAAGACTGAGCTTTGCAGTTGTCTGGCAAGCCGACAAAGAACCTTGAGGACCTGTTGCATGTGGAGAACAGATGCCTCTCTTGGGGCTTGCCTGCTCCCCAAGCTCAGCTTGTACATTTATAAATCAACGGATCTCACAACATGCCATGCAGTGGTGTAGCCTGGGGCAGTGATGTCATGACATCATGCAAAGTTGTGATGTCACTTCCGGGTTCGGAGGAGAGTGGTGGTGGCTTTGCCATGTGGCTGCAGTCCCGCCCCTTGTTCCTTCTCCAGCAGCTACCCAGCTTACTGTTGGCTTCTGCCAAGCCACTGTAGGCCTCTGAGTGGGAAGCTTAAAGCTTGAGTGGGATCAATTGATTTACAAATGTGGCTACATGACTGATGCCATGTCCCAATATTCCTCCTCACAAAGACATGGATCCTATAAGAGGCTGCGCTGTACTGTAGTACTTTCTCCCAATCTAAAATTGCTTCCCCCACCCACAAGGGACATGCGGTTAGGGGAGGCAGGGAAGGCTGAGCCTAACCTGAGCTCCCGGACATGACTGGAAATAATAATATTAATACCAGTATTTATATACCGCGCCTTTCTGGTCATTGGATTTCTCATCTGACTTTAATAATCAAGTCGGTTTATATGGGCAGGCTTTTCTCAATCCCATATAGGGGTTGTTACAATCACAAGTTCTATCTTTCAAGAATGCTACAGTCCAGGTGGTCTCCTTCACAGTCCAGCATCTCTCTGGCTGCTCACACTCCCACGCATGGCTTGACAGGCACTCCTCCGCTCTCACTGGAAGAGTCGTCATCTCCGCTCTTCTCATCAGCTGGAGAGACTCATCTCCGTCAGCAGCATATATTGGCAGTTCACGGTGACTTCCGGTTGGCTCGACCTACCGTCTGAGGTGACCTCCAGGCTAAGGAGGCAGCAACTCTTCCACTCTGCCAGACCCTCCTGCCTTGACAAGGGAAATGTTCCCTTGTCTCGTCCAGAAGCCTTTCTGAGACCTGCAGAGACTGCGTACAGCCTGTATGTGCTTCAGAAAGCTTTTCCAGAGGTGTTTTAAAAGTACTTCTGGTTTTTAGTGAAAACACTGGTTTTCGGCTTTTAAAACACTTCCATGGGTTTCTGAAGCTCCCTGAGGCCATCCACAGCCTTTGCAGGCCTCAGAAAGGCTCTAGAGGTCTAGACGCGACCGGAACCGTTTGGAGGCCTAGTGACCCGGAAGGATTATGGCAGTGGGCTTCAGTGACGTTCTGTGCCTCACCAGCACAGAAGCCATTGCGTGTCCCTACTCTCCCCACCAGTTGCTACTGCCCCGGGGGGGGGGGATAACAAGCAACTGTGTATGCCTATATTTTTCCTATTGCGAGTTATTCTTGGCACGGGTGAATTTGGTGCACTGCCTCAGTGCCATTGTTCCAATCAAATGAAGGCTTTGTATAGCAGCTTTAAACAAACATGTCTGGATATTTGATCATCGATGTCCTGCTTCACCTCCTTTTTAGTTGTGAGAAAAATGTTTTACGTGACACCTGCTAACTCCGAAGGTGGCATTCCCCACCTTACCTGTTTATCTCTTAAGACAACCCTGGCTTCTGATAGGACCACATGAACCCCTGGGAAAGTGGAGTGTTTCAATGACACACACAAAAACATACGGGATAAGTCACCTTGGATAGGAACAATAACATTGAGTCAGTCTCTCCTCGTGATTGTGATTAAGTCTGTTTGTGTGTCTTGGGCAAAAGCCAGACCTCAGCAAGACGAAAATATATGAGAGAGGGGGGCCCGCTGAGGGAAAACCTGAGACACCACTCAGACGGATGCACAGGGCAGTGTGTCAGAATCAGGACAAAAAAACTGGTCACCTAAAATGAGGGATGGGAGGAAAAATACCCTAAAGGCAGGAATTCCTTCCATTTCTGCTCAGTGTAACCAAAAAGAACAAAAAGGAGGTTTCCTCAATTTTCAGTGATTGCAAACAAACACAGAAGGGCTATATTTTCATTTTTTAAAATCACTGCTCCTTGCTCCTGTTTTTTGTTCTGTTGTATATTTTATATTTTTATGGTTAATTCTTTGATTGTTTTTATGTATTTTAAAGTTACTTTAGCCACCTTGAGGGTCCTCCAGGGAGAAAGGCAACTTAGTAAGTAAGTAAGTAAGTAAGTAAGTAAGAAAGTAAGAAAGTAAGTAAGTATTAGCGTTCCAAGCCCCACTGGGCCAGTCCTCTCTCCAGTAGCTAAGAGGGTGCAGGGAATAGTATAGCAATTGCACCGGGCAACAAGCTTTAGGAGGGGCAACAAGCTGAGCTTGACACTCATGGCCAAAATTGTGAAAACTTTGGTAAGTACGAATAAGGGCCTTGGGTGCCCTTTGGGGAGAAAGACAGGATATAAATCCAGTAAGTAAATAATACCATCATGTATTGATGATGTAATACCATCATGTATTGATGGCCTTTGATGGCTAGAGGCTAGTAGTTATATATTGGACCACCTGCTTGGCTGTAGAGCTGGAGAGGAAAAAAAAACATGGAATTTGGAATGCAGGCAGTAAAGGGGGCCAAAGACTGAGCTTGTATAATTGGAGACATAATGCTGAATGCAGTGAAACAAACCACGCTGAAATATCTGTATTCAATCAAAAGTTATGGCCAAAACCAAAAAACTTTTTATTTATGCATTTACTTAATAAATTTGATTTTGTCTTTGGGGGGTGGGGCTACAAAATCTTCTTTGTCTTAGATAGCAGATGCCTTAGCTGTGCCACTGCCCTTCTCCCAATATAGCATATTTCATAGACTTGGCATGAAGATTAAAGAGGGGGCAAAGATTGTGTGTGTGTAGGGGGAAGGATTAAGATAAAATCTGAAATCTGTTTTTGCAAGACCGTTGCAAGAACTTCTCCTTTTTGCAAATAAAAGAGCTATTGTTTTAGGTACTTTTCCACTGAATCAGCTCATATTTCTAAGGCAAGGAGCAAGCCCACTCAGGGAGACAGATTTTGATTTTCAATATTAGTTCTTTGATCATGATATATAAAATCTGTAAAATAAAAGCATAAGCCTCACTCTCTCACTACCAGGCAGGGAATGAACCTAATTCGTAATTACATGCCTACGTGGGTGTTTTGACAACGCGCATCCAAACCTGCCAGTCACATGGCACCCATGCACAGGGCACAGGGATTGCCCACCTGCCCACTTAGCAGATGTGGGGAGCCTTGGGTTAAGTGGGGCAGCTGCCATGCTGGGCAGAGCTGTCTGTACTTCCTGTGCTGGGTATGAATGCATGGAATGGGGTGGGGGAAATGAGAAGCCCCTAAGCAGACATGGCTTAGCATGGAATAAGGGCAGGAATCTAGTCTGTGGTTGCTGCAATAGGCATTGTGGGTTGTTGATGTGTAGTTCACAGGATGAGGTGATTTTTTTCATGGTGACATTGTAAAACAGATGCAGTTTGCAGTGGTGTGGCGAAAATTGCCCAATCGGAGTGGTGAGACATTGTAAACAACTGGCTCTCCTGCTTCTGACCACGTAGAACAATTTAAGGTGGCCCCTAGATGTAATATACGGATTACGCCTGTAATATATCAACCAGAAAGAACACAGAGAAGAGTAATTGTTCCATAGACAATGCCTTGAAGGTGAGAAGATGCCTCATCTTTACTACTCCTTAACTTCCACGCTGCCACAAGACTCTTTGGGTTTGTTGAAACAGACTGATACCCCTGGAAGGAGAGCACATTGGCCCATTAGTCCAGCATGTAATTTGTCTGCATCAAGTAACTGTGCATATATGTTCAGAAAGCAATGAGAAATTTCTCCAGATGCGGAGAGCAAGGTTGGTGCTTTCTGCCAAAGGCAGTACAGGGCACAAAAAATTCAATCAATCAATCAATCAATCAACCACACACACACACACACACACAGAGAGAGAGAGAGAGAGAGAGAGAGAGAGAGATGATAAGGCCTCCTTCTTCCCTTTGGGGAGAAAAGTTGGATTAACATACTATCAATACTGTCAATAAATAAACTCTTAACACCCTGATAGATTCCTTACAGAGAAATCTATTTTTCCTGTATATCTTTTGCAAGTACAGTTAAAATCCTTTGAAACTGGTTTTCATTGCGAGCTCTTCAGCAGGTTGGTAGACATAGGATAAAGGTGCGATGGGGGTGGGGGAGTCACTGGGTTTTGGGAAAGGAGGGAAAATGTTAATGCAAAGGGGGTAGGCACAATCTGTGTTTTGGCTAGTTGCATCATGCTGTACTTTGGGATCGGTTGCCTGTCACTTTAAGGGGTGGAAGAAGATGATGCAATTGTGGGTGTTGTTGGAGGGAGTAAGATGTGTATATATATATGCTCCCAAACAACCTGCAAGAGACAAACAGCAGCACAGCAAAGGCTAACTAACTGATCCTGTTCTTTATTTTTCCTCTGCCAGCTGTGGCCAAAGGTTTGCCCCATCATGTCGACAACTTTTGTCCAAGCAGAGAAGCTACGTCCAACCCCTTTTGAGGTGGAATACTTTGACCAGTACGATTTCTACAGTCTGACCGACAAATACAGTGGTAAGTGCGGTCACAGAGATTCCCCAACGAGGGGGCATCGCATGCTGGAAAAAGGGTTCCTGTGGTTGGGACAGAAGCTAAGATCTGGAGTGGGTTGTAGATGCACTGGTATAGTTACAAAGGGGAATTTTCCGTTTCATGGGGGGAAAGTGTGAGCAAGGCAGCAATTTGATGCAATAGCAGATAAAAATGATGCTATGATAAGGAGCAGCAGGGTGTGGTTGATCCCGTGTGCAAAATTGCTCCTCTGCCTGCTGCATTAATGCAGGAAAATAGCCAGCGTTCTGGTAATTTTCTTTACCCTTCCTGATTACCCCTGCTTCTTTCCTATCCCACATACCTGTATTAAACCAAGCCAGGTCTTTACCGTTCTTTAACCACTTCTAGCCAGAGGCAGATCTACAGGGAGGGCAAAGCTCTAAGTGTTGCAAGAAGCCTTACCCTGTCATGTAAATCCCTCCTCTCCCTTGCTGCTGTATCCAGTAAGCAACGCCAATGTTGCTTTTCCCTGTGAGGATTGGCTAAAACGGTACAGGAGAGGAGTGATTTCCACTGCAAGGTAAGGCTTCTTGCAAAACTTAGAGCTTTACCCTCCCTTAGATCTGCCTCTGCTTCTAGCAGTGCATGCTAAGACTGATGGATAAATCATGTTACTAGTCCACATTATAGAGTCATGACAGTCCCTTACTCCTGCTAAGGGATTGAGGAGGACAGGAAAGGCTGTTGAAGGGTGACTAATCTGCATCAAGTGATTGTGTGAAGGTTTTTAGATAGGTTGGGCTGGCCACCTAGTATAGTTCAGCTACATAGAAAGACACCCATGCAAGCCACCCTTGGACCTGCTTTATACAGGTACTGCCATGATGATTCTCATGATTGGTATAGCTGGAAGAGGCCAGTGTTGGCTGTCTTTGTATACCACCTGGGTCCACCCCTGTTCACATGTTTTCCCTGTAAGTACAAAAGTAGCTGTGGAGTGCACATGAACTTCAGCAGAAAAATGACTGGAGGGCAAAAGGCAGTGCCTTTCTCCTCCCCACCCTGCACTGTTCTTCTGTGACCCTATGAGGCTGTTCCTGGTTCTAAAAAAAATCAGAGGACAGACTTTCACAAGACTGCATGCCACCCATGTCTTTCACAAGGCATGCATGTTTCCCCATGTACGTGCAGGCATGCATGCAGGCCAAGGGCAAGCCATGACATCTCCCCACTCTGGGCCAGGGATGGTGCAAGCCAGTGCTTTGGCATGCTGAGTGCATTTAATACAACCAGCAGATGAGATTGGGAAGTTCGGACGTAGTACACACGTACAGCTAAAGCCAAGCCACTAACAGACCCCGTCTCTCCAAAACAAGTCCAGCCAAGGGAGGGCACATGCGGTATGAACTGTAAAGGGGTTAGGGAGGGGCAGGCTCTCTTCTGCAATCTGCTGACTAGACACACTGTGAATGAGGAAGGGATTTGTCCAAGCTGTGACAGACCAAGTGGTGTCGTTGAAAAGTGGGAGCTGCAGCCTCTTTTGAAGGAATAAGAAGAGCCCCACTGGATCAGGCCAAACGCCCATCTAGTCCAGCTTCCTGTATCTCACAGTGGCCCACCAGATGCCTCAGGGAGCACGCGAGACCACAAGATGCCTGCATCACGTAATCACTTCCCTGCATCTAGTGTGCTGGAGAAATCCATGCTTTCTGTGCTCAATTAGCAAGGCAGTCATTAAGCCCATGTTGCAACTAAAGACACATTACAGTTGCCCCTAAGCATAGGGTTCTCCTCCTATGGAGAACCATAGATTCTGGCTCCCATAATAACTCCATCTTCATACATTTGAGCCTACATCGATGCACGTAATACATTAATGCTGAGCCAGTGGAGGGGGAGTAGCTACAAGAAGAGGGCTGTCCCCCCCCCCAAATTACTTGCAAGGTTGAGCCAGGGCCAGCTAGTCAGTGGGAAGGGATCTTAATTGTGGGCCCTCAAATGATTAATGGGCTGCCCTTTGCTTGAAAATACCAGGTGGCTCCTCCCGCAAAGGCCGGTCCAAGAAAGAGGCAGAGGATCACACAAACCGCCCAAGTCCCGGTGGCCATGAACGCAAGATCGTCCTGAAGCTGCAACGCACAGAACAGAAGCGCAAGGGGACGGCAGCCAAGAAATGAAAAAAGTAGGTGAGAGGCCTCTGTGTGAGACTTAGGAACATGGCGGCCAGGCATGGCAGTGGAAAGGCACCATCCCAATAGCTGCAACTTATGTGAGCAAGCCAGAAACGTGGCCACCATCCATCCTGGTGTTGGGCTTCCTCCTCATGCAAGGGAAAAAAAAAAATCAAAATACTAAAAACTGAGAGAGGTGCACACATGCATGTGGTTTTGTTTTTGAATACTCAAACTAACCACTTGGCCTAAGTGAATGCAGCTCAGGCTTCACACAAAATGGCTGCCACAAACTGAGGGGATTCCCTCGGAAGACATGGCCAAAGCACACTGCTCACATTCCTTTTGTTTCCTTTCCCCTTCAGCTCTGAGTCTCCTCACGTTACTCAGGTTCCGGACACCACGGCAATGTCTATGCGGATATACGGAGACAGATGGACGCCACACAACATGGTGGTTTCGTCTGCGGCTGGAGGAATGAGGTCTACCATTCCAGTTGACCGAGCGAAGGAGGTCAAGATGGCTGCAGCTCACCCCACAATGCGGGGAAGAGAGAACTGCAGTGGTCACTGCTCGTGCCTCGTGCGGGCCAGTGGGATAGTGCTGCATTCTTAGGCTAGGAACGGAAATAACCTTCTTAAGCCTGCCATTTTTAATATCTTACCCTAGTGGGAAACTTTTCACTTTTAAAAAATGAATGGCTCTTATTGACATTGAACAGGCCCCAAGAAAGCCTTTGCCCATCTCTCATGGGGTAGAATTAGATAATGGGTGGGATATAGCAAGATCGTGGCTATGTAAGTTGGGCAGGCATTGAAACAGAAGTGTGGGTGGGGGGAAGGTCGCAGGAGAAGGTCCTACTGTTGGAAAGGCAATATGGTCACTGTCAATGTATTTTCAGTGCTAAATAAAGACTCTTAGCAGTTTCCTCATGACCATTTTGACCAGAGCTGGGCTGTGAGCCCCTGTAAAGCTCACAGTAGCTTTACAGCCAGACAATAGGGCAAGGAAGGAACGATATATCAGGGCTGAAAAACAACTTCTGGTCTGAAAGGAGAGCCAAGGCAGGGTCTATAATGAACTTTATTAAATGCTACAACACCCCACCACTAATTTCTGGCACATTGGAGACAGAGGATCCTCTCAGGTCTGGTTTGGTTGAAGCTCCAGAGAGGGGGATGATTCACTAGTCAGTCATGGTAACCAAGAAGCTAGGCTTAAAAATATACCTTAAGACTGATTTCAGGCTGCATTCCTCCTGCAATATATCAGGCCTTCATGCCAATTAACAAGAGATGATTTCTCTGAAATGTGCTTTAGTTGAGGAAGAGGGGAAGTAAGTTGACTAGCAATGACACCCCTTCTTCAGCATTTCTGGTTCTTTTCACATTCTGAAACAGAGCACTTCAGAGTCGATCGTTGGCAGGTAAAGTATTATCATTTACTGCCACCAATACAGGTAATTTCCAGTTTGTGTGAGGTAGGGAATGGGGTGACACAGGTGCATACACCTCCATTGTAGTTAGGAGCATCTCTACTGCAATCCCATTTGAGGATGGGCCCTGAGGAGCTACAGTCCAGATAATTTGACTTTAGGGAGCTGCAAGCATTACTTAGGGTGCAATCCTAACCTGGAGCTAGGAGGGCACAGTTAGGCTAGCAAAGTTTGGCTGGCACAAGGGCCACTGTAAAGCGCGTTTGGAACACTCTCAGAGTCAGGGAGGATGGTGCATGTCTGCGTGTTGGCCTCTCTGACTCCAAGAGTTGTCCAAGCATACTTTATGGTGGCCCTTGTGCCAAACTTTGCTGGCCTAGCTCCAGGTTAGGACTGCATCCTCAGAAACATTAAGCCACTCTCAGTTCAGGCTTCTGGGTTCTACCCGAGTCAAATATTTCTTCAGCCAGTGGAGAGAATGGTTCACTTGACTATGGAACGCTTTTTGTTCCTCAAAACACAATCCGTATCTAGTGCTGTCACCAGCCCACTACACGGGATATATAAACGGCTGCAGCGATGTAGCTTCTTGTCATCATCGGTAGCCATTCCCCATCACCACTACATAAACATAGATAATACAATACAGGTACTTCAGACATTAAGAATGCAGTGATGGGGAATCAACTGAGTTAGATTCACCCAGGCAGCCTCTTGCTCACATTCACCACTTCCCCCTCCTGCAGAAAGGGTGGGAGCAGATGCCCAGCATACACCAAAGAATGCTGGGTAAATTACAGCTTATAAAACTCATGAGTACAGGAAGATTTCACAGTGTTAAGTAACAGCAGTGGTAGGGCTGTAAATGGAAAGGTGGAAGAGGCAGTGGCTTCAACAAAGGGGTCCCCTCTTCCACCAAGGAGCTGGTATCGGTTATTAAAGGCACTTGTTAGTGTGAGATGACGACGACATAGGCACCTACATGCCATAGTACAGCATCCAGAGAGGTTCAGAAATATGAGGTACAGCACTCTAAATGGTAGATACAGTTGAGAGAGAAAAGGCATCGAAGAGCTTGTCCAAGGCCTGGCCGCTCAGTGTGAACAGGCCACCCTCAGGCTATATGGGGTTACGCAGTGATGCAGAAGTAATGCATCACCCCATGAAAGGAGTAGCAGTCACAGTCCTAACAATACGGGCTGCCATCTTAATGAAAACGCCTGAAGTCTTTATGGCAGTGGCCAATAGAGGCGATTTCTAGCCTGGAGTGGTGTTAGAGACTTCGGTGCATGGCAATACAACTGTGTAGGATAGGGAGAGTGGCAACCCGATCAGATTGCAAGGGCAAGGTAGTGTTGCTGTTGTCCCTTCACAAGGACGGAGGTAACAAATGGCCAGAGGCCCCATCCAGTGAGGAGTATAGCCAACCAACAGGAAATGCGACAGATACGTCACTGTCTTGTCACGTGCATGGCACCCCAGGAATGGTTCATCGCAGTACAGAAGATCACAGGTTGCCATTGCGTTCCACTCAACTGCAAAAAGAGTTGACCGGTTGGGAAAAATGTTGCGAGCTGAGAAGGTACTGAAGCTGGGTGGAGAACTGGCCCCTCAGAAGGTTCACAATCCCTCTCCGGGGCAGCTTAGAGGGACAGGGCAATTTTTAATGTGCTATGTCGTCAAGGGGAACGGCAGTCTCTTTAGCAAACACTGAGAAGGAGTTTCAGCTCAGGTCCTGCTCACCGATGCTCTGGCGTAGGTAATCCTCATACAGCTGCCTCTGCAGAAAAAAAAAGAGTTTAATTTGTAATGTTTGGTAGTAACTCATTCCTTCTGTCCCATTATCCACAATCCCTGCGGGGTAATCTATAAGCAGAGTGTCCTTGCTACCCATGTTCCTTTGGCATAAATAACCAAACTCTGTGCTTTAATCCCATGCCACCATATCCAATTTCCCACAATTCCCCAGAGCCCTCAACCTTTTTTTCCAGGACAACGTCCAACACATAGTCTCGTCGGTCTTCCAGCTGCCGCTTCTGTTTTTTTGATAAAGTGGGCTTGGTCCTGGAGGGTGGGGCAGAAAAGACAACAAAATCAAGGAAAGAAGACTGCTACTAGCGGCCTGGCAGGTGTCCTCTCTGCACAGGGTGCCCTTAGTGGGAAAGCCAGGAAAGCTTCTTACCTGAAAGTACAGCTGGCCAGGAAAAGGAGGAGGACTGAGAGGCAGAGAAGGCCAAAGAATACTGTTAAGGTCTGCTCTTCAGGGACAAGACTCCAGATTGAGGCAACAGGGCGCTGAAAAATAAGGTTGTGTGTAAAGAGTCATAGCTGGCATTCACAGAGAAAGCTGTTATTACCAACACACTTGCGTGGCTGGTCGAGTCTAAAACATAAAAATGTTGCTCGAGTCTTCAAGTCACGAATTAAAACACATTGTGGGATTCAGTCCCAACGCCCCACTTTCAACTGTGGAAAGCTTCTTCGGGGGTTACCAAGTCATATTTTATTGTACTATATTAACTAGGTGGTTTTTCCTGCGCTGGCACAGAATTGCAAAATGGCCAGGAAAAAACAAACAAAATCACACAGCTCAAACTGTAGGCATGCAATGGAATAAGGCTTGACAGGAACACTGCGAAAGAATGTTGGGAAATGATGCTTTGGGGGCACAGCTGAGCAGTGACCTGAAGACCTGGGGGGGGAAAAGGACTCACCATGTATAGCTCCAATGCCTGGCTCTGCTCCTCTCCGAGCAAAAGAGTCCACAGCTGTCGAGCAACCGCAGTACCAAAAAGCAAGGTCAGCAGGAGAAAGATGGGCAGCAGGCAGCCAGCCAGCCCCAGCAAGGTCCCCCGAAAGCGAGCCCGGAAGTTGCTGCTTCTAGTCTCACTGCATGTGGAAAAGAGGAAAGAACACAAACATCTGGGAATGAGAGGGAAGTTCTGATGAAAGTGCAAAGCAACCTATAGCTGTGAGGCTTAGGAAGGTCCCAAGGTTGCAGAACTCCAGTAAGGAATCACTCAGACAATTAGTGTAGCAAGAACTTCTATATTTCCAGAAGTAGGCTTCTTGCAGCAAAGAACAGCAAACAAATAACAGATACAGTAAAGCTGTTCAAATAGCAGCTCCAGCAAGTTCTGCAAACAACTTCTGCAAGTCCAGCAGCAGCAACACACCCAGAGAGAAACAGAAAGCAGAACTAGCAACAAGTGTTCCTGGGCCTGATTAAATAGTCTCCAACATTCCACCTGAGATCACATGATCTCGTTACCGGGCTAAAGCAGAGTCAGAATGACTTAGCACTTTACTGCTGGTCTGCAAGGCCTAGTGATAGGCCTTTCCATTCAGGCCTGTAAATTCCAAGGGCCTTACTTCAATATCCCAACAAGTTCTATTGACCACTATTATGTCCCACAATGCCCCAGGGCACATGTGTCCCATTACACACACACCCCCGCTCCGAGAAGTGGCTATTTCTTGACCATTTGTATTAACAGTTCCGTTCATCATTTGTAAGGAAGATAAACACCCCTGAGCAATCCTGTCCCGAACACAGTTCAATACTATTCAGTTCTATACTTGTATACAAGCTATACTTGTATCCCACCAGTCTTCCAAAAACTCAAGTGTAACTTTTAGCCACACAACTATCTGTGAGATAATCGAGGCCTGGGAGGTAGTAATTTGCTCACAAATATCAATCTGTATTAACCCGGTATGTATTCGCTGGAGCCCAGGTCTACTCGGTCAGGTAGACCTGGGCTCCAGCGAAGGTGGATACATACCAGGTTAATACCGTATCAATCTTCCAATGTCTGATTTGTAGCTTGATTTTCCTTCAGTCATGAGCCTCGTGTAGTGCAGGCTGCAGTACCAGAGTCAAAAACTCTCCCCATAATCTGAATTCGATCCTGGTGGAAATTGGTTTCTCAGATAGCTGGCCCAAGTTTGAGTCAGCCTTCCATCCTACTAAGGTCGTTAAAATGAGTACCCAGCTTGGGAGGGAGGAAAGTAAAAATGACTGGGCAAGGCAATGGCAAACCACCCCATGCAACTAAGGCTGCAATCCTATCCACACTTTCCTGGGAGTAAGCTCCATTGACTATAATGGGACTTCTGCGTAGACAGCTAATAGGATTGTGCCCCAAGTCTGCCTAGTAAATGTTGCAGTGTGATGTCGCCCCCATTAGTCAGTAATGATTCAGTACTTCGCACAGAGATCTACTTTACTTACTTTCCTTCAGTCAACTGTTTTCATTTTTTCCTAAAATTATACTTCACCCCAGAGCACAATCCTAAACTGGAGTTATGCCAGCCAAATTTGGCCAGCTCAAAAGCCACTGTAAAGCTTCTTTGGACCACCCTTGCGATCAGGCAGAACGATGCACATCTGTGTGCTGGCCTCGCTGACTCCGAAAGTGGTCCAAATGCGCTTTACAGTGGCCCTTGTGCCAGCTAAACTTTGCTGGCCTAACTCCAGGTTAGAACTGCACCCTCAGAATGATCACCCCTTTCCTGCTTTGCCATCAACCAAGAAGTCTTTCTGTTTTTCTGCCCGTGATCTGAACCACCCCCTTCCCACCAATTCTTCCTCATAGTCTTCCCATAGCTTCTACCCATTTCCCAGAATATGAGCCTCTGGTCCAATGAACACTTCCATTCGCCTCAGACAAGAACCCCACTCCCACCATCATCTCCCACAATGCCATGCTGTTACCTGTCCTCCTCTAGCAGCCGCTGGGTGGCCTCATCGATGAGGTGGCAGTCCCGCTCCAGGGCATTGAGAGTGTGTTGTACCGTTTGACTGATGGTTTTCTCGATGCTTCGGCAGATCTCCTCTATCTGATTAACACAGCGGCTTGGCTGAGGGAGAAAGACTGGTTGCTCAGCACTTCCGGATGTTTTGACACTCTACTTTTTTTACAAACCAAAAACGTGCCGCTGCTTGGCATGCATTTATTTTGAACTGCCCTTTCTTCAGAGAACCCTCTCCGTCCCCATTTCATCTTCACGACTGCCCTGTGAATTAGGTCAGGTTGGGAGATGGTGGCTGGCTCAAGTGAGCTCTTATGGCTCAATGGGAATTTGAACCAGGGTCTCCCTAAACTTAAGGCCAGTGCTCTAACCATTCCACCACACCGAGTTGTTTTCCTTACCCTTCTCTCCCTTTTAATAGCTCTGCGTTCCAGAGCCAGCCCAGATCACATTGCCTCTAAAGCAGTGGTGTCATCCTGGCGGAATGGCCCGGTACGCCGTCCCACCAGTTCTGTGGATGGGCCCGGGCCGCGCCGCCTCTCCCGAGGATGGGCGAGATGCTCCTGGGCCCTCCCTCCCTCCCTCGCATCCCAAATCGCTCTGAAATGGAGCGATTCGGGCGCTGTGAGGCGCAGGGAGGCGTGGCTGCCCTCCGCCATAGGGGCGGAGGGCTGTCAATCATCTGGGTGTTCCGGTTCCTGGGGCGCCCGGATGACGTTTCTGCTCTAAAGGCCGCCGCTCACCTTACTAGAGTTGGGGATATAGATTGTGGGCATATCAAAGCCACACTTGTTTAGTCCTGGCCGCTTGCAGAGCTCCTGGACGATCTGCATCAGCACCCTCTGCCAAAGAGAAGCGGAGACCAGTGTCAAGGAAAACCCAGCCCTCAACGGGCCTCCTTCCCACTGGAACAAGTGCTCTGTCTCCCAGTTGTGGTGAATTGCCTCGCGCCTTGCCGGTACCTGTCTGTCGCCCTCAGCACCCGCCTCATCAGCCTTGCTGAGGTAGAAATGCAGCTTGTCGCCGTGGCCTTCGTTCAGCTTCTCCACAATGTTGAGGGTGCGCTTGCAAAGGGCCTGTCCCATGGGATCGAAGAAGACCAGGATGAGGTCACAGAGTTGGCCTGAAAGCAAGAGCGTAAGGAGATGGTGGGGTGAGCGGGGAAGATGAATGTTAACATACAGTGGAAGACGCCTTGTGTTCAAATATCAGCCTCTCCCCACCACAAAAGTCCTTCATTCTCCCACCAATTCTTGTCAGAGAGAAATGCCAGCACTTGCAATCCTCTTCACAGAAAAATGTTTTCACAGCTTCTCTTCTATCTTTACTAATGACACTCATTTAAATTGACTATAATAATAATAATAATAATAATAATAATAATAATAATAATAATAATAATAATAATA
>JAJKFI010000130.1:2053040-2064790 GCA_029204185.1 Lerista edwardsae | reverse complement strand
GCAGCCTGTCACCTGGGTTATGACCTCCATCGCAGAGACTTAAGTTACAGTACCTGGGTGGAAATGCAGGAATCGTCTGCAAAGTATCCATCGCAGAGTGGGCAGGGTGGAAGAAGTTGACAGTTATTTGCCCTCTGTTCAATTCTAATGGGTGCATTTAATGTTTACACCAGTTCAAACTTTGGTACATTACACCAACATCAGGAGTATGTCTATCAATTGGAGGGAGTATATAGGAGTATATAGGATGTGGCACTAGTGAGCTCCTTTCATGTTTCATTCACAGCCTGCCATTGTCTCTGTGCTGCTTTGGGCTTGCACCAGCTGTCATTGTGTGGGCATCAGGTGTGTTGGCATGAATTTTCACCAGCACCAGGGTGAAGTTGTTGATGTAGCATAGAATGAATTTCCCCCAGTGTCTGAGAGTTTACTGCATACCCTATGCTGCTCTGGTTTTTTTTTTTTTTATAAAAAAAAACTATAGGGTAATTAAATACCATTATCAATATGAATTATTATTGATAATAATGAAAGTGTTTGTATATTAAGAATAACCCATTCTTTTCATTTGACTGGAATTTATTGGTAAATGAAAAGACTTCCAAGATGATGCATTCAACTGAAAATAAAAGTCCACACACAAATTTCCTTTCGGCTAGCTCTTACTTGTTGCTTCGGGGCTTAATGTATTCCATACAGATGAAAATGATTCAGGCACAAATTTGTCAAATTTGCCGCGAGGGCCAAGGAGTGTTTATAGCTGTGTGCGGAAAGTCAGGCCGCTGCCTGCCAGTTTGTGGGCACAGATGTCATCCACCCGTTCACTTTGGGCCACAGTAAAGTACTTCTTCCAGTTTCCTACGGTGCCTGCAGGTGGGGAAAACAATCCAGGACAAGTTCCGTGATCTCTTTTCCTCTGTTCCTTCCTTCTGTTTTAACCTAGCGGATTTCAATTTTTTGCTGGATCAGTCCAATGGCCCATCTAGTCCAAGTTTCCTATCTCTCACAGTGGCCCACCAAATGCTTGCATCCTGTTGCCTCTCCCTTGCACCGGGCATTCTGAAGTAGCCTTCTTCTAGAACTAGGAGGTTGCACATCCCCATCACTTCTAGGGCAACATGTTGCCTTCTGCACTGGGCTACACTTTCATTAGCTACACCTCTGGTTCCCAGGCTTCCACCATCCCCACCCCAGGTGGGTGACCCAGGCTTCCTCTGATCTGCCATCCAGGAGACCACACCACATATCCCGGTGGCCTTCTGCAGAAGCTTATAGTTTATGGTGGTATTTCCCTGTTGAACATTCTGGTGCCCCCCTGGGCGAGATTGTGCCCCCTAACCCATAAGAACATAAGAAGAGCCCTGCTGGATCAGGCCAAAGGCCCATCTAGTCCAGCTTCCTGTATCTCACAGCAGCCCACCAGGTGCCCCAGGGAGGCATGAGACAACAAGATGCTTGCATCCTGTTGCCACTCCCTTGCACCCAGTACTCTGAAGTAGCCTACTACTAATGTAAGGAGGTTACAACCCATCATTGCCTATAGCCCACGATGGACTTTTCTTCCAGAAATCTGTTCAATCCCCTCTTAAAGGCATCAAGACCAGATGCCATCACCACCTCCTGTGGCAAAAAGTTCCACAGATTAACTACCCGCTGGGTAAAAAAGTACTTCCTTTTATCTGTTTTAACTCTCCCAACCCTCAGTTTTAGCAGAGGTCCCCTGGTTCTGGTGTTTTGAGAGAGGGAAAAGAACATCCCTTTATCGAACATCCCATCCCTCTATCCCTTCAGTGCATAATTTTGTATGTCTCAATCATGTCCCCCCTCCTCCCCCTGCTTTCACCACCGCTCACAACAGTTCCACAAGGCCCCTCTCTTATCAAATGTGACTAGGAGCGTGGTCTCTGCTTCCCACCTTTTCTCATGAAGGGACTTTCAGTGTGGTCCATGATGAAAGAAGGCATGGTGCTGTAATTAGCCATGGGGTTCGCTTTCATGCTCTCAAATGATGTATGCTGCACAATCTGGTTCAGAGTAGGTTCGGAGAGATCTACAGCCAGGAATTGGGCTACCTTCCGGATTTCCCGTTCAGGGTCCTAGGGAGAGACACAAGATGGGGAGGATTCTTGCCATTTTATACTGGAAGGAGAGGGTCGTCGTCTGTCTGTTCCTTGCTTGCACAAGACACTGCTGTCAGAAGCTCACAGCATCCGAGTCCCTTCTCAGTGGTAAAAAAAGACCTACCTTGGAGGGGTGGATGCCTGTGTGAGAGAAACAGCTGCTCACCTCCTTCATGTCTTCATAGAACAGGTACAGAATCGGGTGACGGTCCTTGGCTTCCCACCAACCACGAACATGGTCAAACCACGAGCCCCAGGCAACTGAAAAGAGGTGGAGGAAATGAACGGTGACATCTGGATTTGCCCTTCTTCCTGCCCCCCCACCCCCGTTCACGCACATGCATAGCTTGAAATGTGTCTGTGCTGGAAAGAAAATAGGAGATGACTTTGCAGATGGGTATCAACACAGGATTCTGATAATCCCCAGTGGATTGATAAAGCAGGATGCCCCACTCCTCTCGCCGGCCATAGGCAGAACCCAAAGAACTCATCCTCCTCTCCAGCATTCAACAGTTTCCTTGGAGCAGTGTTGCTTTTCTATGGTTTTCCATCTCTAGTCTCCACTCACGTTTCCCAGTAAGGAAATCCTCCAGATACTCTTCCCAGTTTCCTATCTCTGGCATCAGCTTGGCCATGTGGTGGAAGTGGAAGTAGGAGACGGCGTTGTCCTTGGCATTCCTGGCCACATAAATGATCTGCAGAAATACAGCAGGGAAAAAAAAAGAAGAAATAACTTGGGAATCTGAGCTCCAAGTCTTTCACTTACACACCCTACTTCAACTGCCAAGATTCCCCACTCCTGTTTTTTATTTTTCCCCAGCTGTATATCCAGTGGTGTTATTCAAATGATTTAGGAACAGGAACTCACTTTTGATTGGCACTTGTCGGGAACCCAGAACCCAGAACCCAGGGCATCTCGTTAGGATCTGGAAAGCCCGTTCTGGTCCGTTCCCCCTGAATGACATCACTGCCTTCGCCCCCCTAAGAACCCGGAGTCGCTCCCTTTAACCCTCTGAGTGCCGGCCAACCAAGAAGAAAAGCTCTTTGCAGAGGAATTGGGAGGGGGGAGGAGGGAGAGTGAAGTGGGCAGAGTCAGCCCTAATTTTAACTAGTGGAACTGAGTTCCCCCGCGTTCCCCCTGCATGACATCACTGTGTATATCCATATTTGGGGGGGGGGGGAACACAGTGCTGAGACTCAAACCTGTTTGGAAGTCAAAAACTCTCACCACACCAGTCTACCACTTGGATCAGTGAAAGCTGGTGGTTGTACTTCCTCATTAGTAAGGGCAGGGCACTCTGCTGATGCTCAGAGGCACTCTTGCCTTTCATTATGAATTAAGATGTTCCGAGTTTGAGCCAGGAAACTGAAAAGTGGCCCCAGAGCTTTTAGTTAACTTCTCTTGACCTTGCAATTCTGCTTCCAGAAGGAAGGGGGTACAAGTTGAACCGGGAGATGACATTTGATTGTGCGTGGAGAGGGCATTGCCTCTGCTTCCTCAACACCTGGAAAAACCATAGGGGATGCATTCAGCCTCCTGCTAAGAAATCCTTCACCCCCCCTTCCACTCCTAGGTTCCCTATCACACTACTGCCACTGTCCTACTTGCCTGTGGGAATGGGTTTTGGAAGGCACATCTCTATGAAGGGCATCCGGTGGTGCATAGGTGCCCGAGCACATTTTTCTGCATCTCCTCTATGTTGGACCATGTCCACAATTTCCTGAATCCAAGTGGTCCCTAGTGGGGAGAGGGGGAGAGGTAGCAGTATTGATCTTAGCATTCAGCCAGCAACTCTCAGCCAGCAAAGCTTCAGAATCTTCCCTCCCCCTTCCGTTTACCTTCTCACAGAAATCGCTGCCAGTTTCTCCCGTAACCCCATTTACCTGCTTTGGGATAAGTGCAGATCAGGAGGTCATCCGGTCGGGCTTGAAAGCCCCATATGGGGTCCCAGTTATCCAGCATGTATGAGATCAAAGGGACTCCCTCAATCTCCACCAGTGCTGTGCGTTTCCGATACTGGGGGTCCAAATTCACCCCCCAAGATTTGGGATCCATTGCCTGGCAGGGCAGCAAAAGGGATTATAGTCAAAAATTGTATCTCTCTCTCTCTCTCTCTCTCTCTCTCTCTCACACACACACACACACACACACACACACCCCTACCTCTTCTGGAGTCCCTACCCTAGTCTTTCTGGTGCCATGAGTTGGCACTAAGGAAAAATGTCATACCCACCTACTATTTGCTTTCTTCCCCTACAGTCAAACTTCGTCTCCCCGCTGTCACTCTTTCGCTTCCTGAAGTTACTACTTGATCCAGGAATTGCACCAGTATTGTGTGTTTGGGAGGGAGTCACAAGCATGTTTTCCTCTCTGACGTTCCTTATATGCTCACCATGACCTTCACCTGAACTGAGCGTATGCTGCCCAACAGATTTAACCCTATGTGGGAAGAAGAAGTGCACGCGTGCATGTGTTGGAAGTCAATCAAAGGCAGTGGCAGAGAACTCTGGCAGCTGCCCACATCAGGGCTGGCTTTAAGCCAATGTGACCAATGTCATCACATTGGGCCCCACACTTTGGGGGCCCCCGCACCAGTGCAGTGAGCATATTGCTTGCTGCTGCAGTCAGGATCTCTTAGGACTGTATATAGGCAGTGATGTCATGCAGGGGGAACGCGGGGGAACTCAGTTCCACTAGTTAAAATTAGGGCTGACTCCGCCCACTTCACTCTCCCTCCTCCCCCCTCCCAATTCCTCTGCAAAGAGCTTTTCTTCTTGGTTGGCCGGCACTCAGAGGGTTAAAGGGAGTGACTCCAGATTCCTAGGGGGGCGAAGGCAGTGACGTCATTCAGGGGGAACGGACCAGAACGGGCGTTCCAGATCCTAACGGGCTCCGTGGCTGGTTCTGGGTTCCCGACAAGTGCCAATCAAAAGTGAGTTCCTGTTCCTAAATCATTTGAATGACACCACTGTATATAGGTCAGTGAGGCCAGCAGAGCAGCTTTACCTTGGGCCCTCTCAGCTGCCCCAGCTTCTGAAGTGTCCAAAATGGGCCTTGTCACGTCCATCTCGGGGGCTGGACCGCTGCCCCAGGTCAAGACGAGGGCACAAATAACCCTTCTCAGCCTTTGGGGGGTCTCTTCACAGCATGCTTTATTTGGGTTAGTGCCTTCACATTCATCGGGCCCTGTGACGTCACAGGGACCCGGGATGGTTCAGAAAGAGTGGCGTCGGCGCCCCACGCCCCGGACCCCCCCCCATCTCTGCTGGCCGTCTCTTTGGCCCAAGGAGTGGACACTGGTTGCGTTTGCTTTGGGGAGGTGTCCTGGTGGGTGGGCCCAGAGCCTATGCTGCACAGGGGAGCTCCCTTAGTCGAGGCCCGGTGTTGCCACGGGGCCGGGGTCACCCACGACAGGGTTGCTGAGTGGGGGGGGCTGGGCCCCGTCCTACCGTGTTCCCTGCTGGTCCCGGGGCTCCCTTGGGCGCAGGCGCCCCCCAACCTCTGTCCTTGGTCCGTGCAGGGTCCTTCACCCGTACTCCAGAGGGGCAACGGGGTGTCCTTCCAGGTGTGGGTCTGGTGGCCCATAAGGGGAGGGAGATCCGCAACCGCCCTGGGCCACCCACTCAGCCTCCCAGCTAGAGCAAGAGCGACCTCTCCCCAGCATGGCTGGGCTCCTTATGAGCTGCCCAGGCCTGTTTATTATAAGTCCATGGCCCAGGCAGCCAGCCAGGCCCCACCCCTTCCTGTGAGGGCGGGGCTTTCCCTGGGACCTCCCCCAGGGCTGACATCATGGGTTGGCTGGTTACCAGCACCTGTGCCGTTCATCGAGTTATTATACATAGAGAGGGCATGATGTCACATACTTGAAGCCATGGGTATAACCCCGCCCCTTTTTCCCCTTTCCCATTTACATGATGATTTACATGTTTTTTCCCCGCCTTCCATTTTCTACGGTAATATTTTTGAAATTCCGAACATTAATAGAGTTTGTTTTATGGGGGGGGGGGTGAGTGTAGAAGTTTAAAAAAATACTCTTAATAGCCTAGAAGTAAAAAAGGTAAGCAGCCCTCACAAACTGAAGTAGATATGAAGAGATAAAAGGAACTCAATCCACACACAACCTTCAGCGGTGATTTTTCGGGGGGGGGGAGAGTAGAAGTTAAAAAAAATACTCTTAATAGCCTAGAAGTAAAAAAGAATTACTCTCCTATTGACAACTACTTGTGTTATACATTGAGAGATTTTAATGTAATTTTCCTACATATTTATCTAATTTTTGCCCACCCTCCCCCTTTTTTTCTTTCCTTCCCGTTCACACTTTATTTCTGCTTGTATAGATTTCAAAAAATAAGCCTGTCAAAGTAGTGCAATCCGAGTTTACATAGGCAGCAAGCGGCATTTCGTCCGGTGTGTTCAGTAATATAATTACGCGGAATTAAACCTTGGAATTGCATATTAACTCATAATTAGGTTACCACTGATGTTTCTCCACGATCACACGTTGTTATTTTGGTAAGTTTTTACTTCAGGAGTAAATAACTAACTCCTAAACATCATGCGAAAACCCATTGGAAATGCTTGGAATCAGAATTGTTTTGAGTATATTTACGTCACCGCTAACCCCGCCCACTAGCTTCAGACTCTCCCTATGCAAATAACCACCAGGGCCGGGCCCTGGTGCCGTTTGCTTGAGGCCTTGAGAGGCTCAATTCGGTCTGCTCTTCCCTGCTCCAGCCTCTGGCCTGGCAGGCCAGGGGGATTCCTTGCCCGGGGTCCCTTGATGGCCTTGACCCAGCCCCTTGGCTGGTCCTGTGACCCCCGAGGTGACAGACCTCCTGGAAGCAATTGGCAGTGACGTCACCCTGTCACCACCAACTCTTTTCAGGTGCCACATTTTGTGTATGGCACCACAAGTGCTCTTCTTGGGGAGTGTGGGGGGGGGCACAGGAATGCACCGCATTGGGCCCCGCCACTCCTAGAGGCGGCCCCAGCCCACATCATTTTCACCCCTTAAAGCAGAGAACTCAGAGGCCCTGCGTGATATTGGTTGACCTTTGCCTGGTGTATCACCTTTGCCCGGTGATAAAAAGGGCAGGGCCCTTACGTGATCACCAGAGCAAAGAACTTTGTGACTCTGTTTACTGGCGATATACAAACATTCAGGAGCCTGAATGACCTCCTTGAGCAGACCTCCTGCCCACCTAAAAAAACCCACAGTATAATCAGAAGCACAGGCATCGAGCTAAATGACATCTTAGATGGGTAAATGTGTCATTTGATCCTATGTGAAGTTAAATTGCAGCTATGGGGAGGGAAGGATCAAGGCTGTGATATCCTTTCCCTCGTTGCTCAACAATCCCAGCAGAAATCGGGCTCTCGAAACCCACAGAGGGAAGCTTTGATTGGCACCACAACCGCCTTGCCTTCTGCTCAGCACCGAATCCCCGTGCACGCACCTCTGGCTGGGCCTGGCTGGGTCTGTAGGGCAGCAGAGACACCAGCGGTCAAGAGCCTGTCGCAGCTCCACCTCCCTTCCTCCGTGGCCTTCTGGCGTGCAAGACAGCGCTTGGTGCAAGGGCCCCTTGACAAACGCGACAGTGCCCTGTCCCTCCCTCTTCCCTCCCCCACAAAGCCGGTTCTGAACCCACAACGGCCCGCTCCTTCCCAGTGCGCTTTTTCTTGTCTCTCCAAAATGCATGTGGGGCGCCTTGTGCTCTGAGCCTTTCCCAGTTTGCTCCGGTCACCTAACAAAAACTTTCAGAATTTTAAAAAGGGTTCTTTTACAGGATTTAAACAAGTCATTATAGTCTATAGACAATCGCGTTTCCATACTCACTCACTCACTCTCTCTCTCTCTCTCTCTCTCTCTCAGCAGACCGCAACTCCTGAGTGTTGGTGTGCCCTTTCAAAAAAAACAAACCCCAAACCTCTTTTCCCCACCCCTTCTCAGCCCTCTTCGCTCTCTCTCTCTCTCTCTCTCTCAGATGGGAAGGAACAGCACAGTAAGAGGCCTGACCGGAGTTCTTCAGGAACGGGCAGCCCAGTCGTAACCTGCACCTAACCTATTGCCCAAGATCTCCTACAGGCCTCTCTGCCTGTTCTCATCTGACCACTAAACGAAAGTGGTTTGTCCAGACATGTTACATTAACATCTTTTCACTTTCACCTCTGGTAAACTGGTTCTGCAGATTTTTCAGTTCCTTCCAAAACCTTCAGGATCTGTTAAATTAAATATACTGGCGGCAAAAACATACACGCACACAAGACACTAGGCTATGTGTTATCGTGAAAAAAGCTAAAACAAGCAAATGCATTAGAATACGAAAAAGCAAAATGTAGATTGATATTTAAAGCAACAACAGTGGAAAACTTCTGGAAATTCCATGGACAAATGTAAAGATGATAGATCTGAAAAGGGCAAAAGAAGATACAGAGAAAGCATTTCAAATGTGAATGTGCAGGTTGTTTGATTTATCATGGTAAGTTGTATTTTTTTATTTACAATAAAAGGGTTGAGGAGAGAAGATTCTTAAGAATTTGCATGCACCATGGAAAGAAAATCATCTTTCATCTAAACCGTTTGGGGACCTCAAACTTGTGTTTGCCCCAGTCACATCTGTTAGGTGTAGTTCGGAGTAGGATGTCATAACCCTGTCCCTATAACCACACTTCAGATGTGACTGAGACAGGCTCATGTCAGAAGACGAAAAACTGCTGCCTTGTACTGAATTCTACTTGTACTTGGTCTGTTACCTTCTTTGAAATGCCAGTGAATGCTTTTATTCAAGTACAAATACAGTCAATCCTCATTATCCGCTAGGGTTCAGTTCCTGGAAATCCTTGCGGATAGCAAATTCCCAGATGTGGGAGGAAATCAAACCTAGAAGGTGATTTCTCTAAGCCTCTGTCCCTTTAAGAAGGACAGCACTCCCAGATTGAAAGGTCCGTTTCTCCTGCGTGCATTCCCCTTTCTAACTAAAGCGGAGTCTGCAAACCCCCTCTGGTCTCCTGATCCCCCTCGGCGGGATCCTGCTATAACTTACTCAAAGATTAACGTCGACGGACGAAAAGAATGCCAGCTGGACTTTGATGGAGATTCCAAAAGAAAAGTTTATTGCAATAAGACGCAAACAGGTCGCAAACGTGTGTGCAAAGGGCACCCTATTTTGCTTGCCAAAGTGTAAGAAACGCAATTTTTATATGTTTTCATATTCAGATAAAGTGAAAATAAACATCCAATTGAATTCAGCTGCCTAATCCCACCTTGATCATTGGTGCATCAGAGGTTGTGGGACCTCTGATTGGTCCAGAGTGGGTTTGAGGAACTCTCCGAGACATGTTAGCCCACCCGAGGGGTGAGTGGCGCCCTGGAAGAGGACCTCATTTCAACATTAAAAAAAAAAAAATTGGGGACGAACCATAGCTCCTATGGGATCAATGGCGTTAGGTGCAAGGGGTACCTTATCTGCCATCAGAAGACTCCAACCAGGGCTGGCCTTAAGCCAATGCGACCAATGTCGTCGTATTGGGCCCTGCACTTCGAAGGGCCCTGCACTAGCTTAGCAAGCAAATTGCCTACTGCTGCAGCTGCTGCATGGAATTCATTCATTCCATGAATTGTTTTGGCTTCTTTGGTCAAATGTGAACTGGTCGAAAAATGCATCTTTGGGGATTCTGCAGTTACCCCCTCCCCCGGCAGCCCTGCCAGTAATGGGGGAGGGAGGGAGAGCAAACCCATTCATTTCTTTCCATCGAAATTCATTTGCAAAAACAAACACTATTTGAAAAAATGCGTGTGAGTGTATTTTTAAAGGCTTACACATATAAAATGTGGTTTAAATTGGATGGGCCTTGATTGAAGAAGATTCATGGTTTATTTTATTTAGCGCAGATAAAATCAGTTGGCACATTGCGATGAACATCTTGGTGAAAGATGCATAGATGAGTTCATAGTTCCATTTGGAAGGTCAGGCTTGTATCCCGCATTTTCTGGGCATAGATGTCATCTAGATGCTCATTCTGAGCCACTGTGAAGTGCTCCTTCCAGTCTCCGACTGTGCCTGCAAGTGGATAAAAACAATAATTTTTTTAAAAACTCCCCATGTCTTGATCTGTCCGGGCATGCTCATGAACCAGTGATGGTGCTACTTGCATTGGGGGAGAGGGAGGTGGGAATGCCGACCCATTTCTGTTCTGCTGGACTTAGAATCACTCCACTGCATTCAGTGCCAGTTGTGGACCAAACTAATGGGCCACCCAGGGGCAGAGAAGGAGGAGCGATGTCTCCTCCCCTGACTTCCTGCCGCTAGCACCGCTCCGCCACACCCCCATGCCATCCCAGGCTCTATTTTGCAGCTGTACAGAGGCCAGGGAGGCCAGGTGGGCCGAACAGTCCTTGCCTCTGTGAGAGGTGGGCCATCTTGTTGCCGCCCTCTTCCTGTTTGACCAGTGCACTGCCCAAAGCATTTGCCCCACCCTTCAAAATGGTCGGACCACCATTATTCAGTGCTACCACTGAGCCTGACCTAAATTCAGCGGCGTCATGCAGCCGGAACGCTGGGCGGGCTGCCGCTCACCCGTTCCTCCCGCCCAGCGTTCCGGCTGCATGATGCTGCTGCCTAAATTGGAACAAAACTTCCCCACTTCTTTCTTTCTCCTTCTTTGAACACTGCCTGGTGAGATTTACAGCGCAATCTTAAGCAGCGCTGGAGCAGGCAGGCTGGCTGTGCCCTTGCACGCAGGGAGGTGCTAGACTCCCCTATGGGCTCCTCAGATCTGCGCCTGCTAAACAGACTGCATGGCCCGAATCGGGGCCAAGCAGCCTGGGGAAAGGGCTTAGGATTCGGCCTTATGGGCTAATCCCAAGTCCACCTCCCTCACAGCTGGCACAAGGGCCACTGTAAAGTACATTTGGACCACGCTCGGAGTCAGGGAGGATGGCGCACGTCTGTGTGCTGGTGTCCCTTGTGCTGGCCAAACTTTGTTGGCCTAACTGTGCTGGTCTAACTCCAGGTTAGGATTGCACCCTGAGTTGCCAACTGATGGGGGGGGGAGCAGAAGGCCAAATTGTGTCGTTCCTCCCCTGAAGCTCAAATACTTTGGCCACCTGATGAGAAGAGAGGACTCTTTAGAAAAGACCCTCATGCTGGGAAAGATTGAAGGCAAAAGGAGAAGGGGGCGGCAGAGGATGAGATGGTTAGATAGTGTCACCGAAGCAATGAACATGAAATTGTTTGAACTCCGGAAGCTAGTGGAGGACAGGGAGGCCTGGTGTGCTGTGGTCCATGGGGTCGCGAAGAGTCGGACACGACTTAGAGACTGAACAACAACAACAGCCTTCCTGGCCTTCTTATAAAAGAAAACAAAGGTTTCATTGTGCCGATGGCTGAGTGTTGGGTGGATTGGTGGCCCCTGATAGTCCATAATGACCAATTGATGGCTGTTGGAGATTAGGAGCAGGGAATGTTTCATTGTGTTTGAATGAGATTCCCAGTACAGTTCAGGGAAAGTGACACCCATTGCCTCTAGCAAAGGGAAGGGTGCTGGGGTAGGGGGTATCTCTTTGGCAATCAAACATGAGAGAGAGAGAGAGAGAGAGAGAGAGAGAGAGAGAGAGAGAGAGAGAGAGA
>JAJKFI010000130.1:2028447-2040892 GCA_029204185.1 Lerista edwardsae | reverse complement strand
GAACAAAAGAAAAAAAATTACATATTGGAACCCATTGCTTTTTATTTGATTAATTAATGAGCTTAATTAATGCTATGTAAATATGAAGTTGTAAAGGGCGGAGCAAAAGAAACAAAACAAAACAAAATGGAGCCAGCCAGCCAGCGACGGAACCGGAACAGGGGTAATGGACGGTCGCACTGCCAAGACACAGCTGGGCATGCATATAGATTCATATGCATGCCCGGCTGTGTCTCAGCAGTGCAACCATCCATTACCCCCAGGAATTTCATTTTTACCCCAATTGGGGTAATTTACCCCTGTTCCCTGACCACTGGTCTAAGCAAACTGGCGAGTCTGCCTCAGCTAGCAGCACACAGTATGTGGCCCCAGGCCCTCGGCTGATGACTTCTCCAGCCCTGTCTGGTTGGTTGGGATACCCACACCCTTTGCCCATCACATAGCTCCTGGTCCGTTGACCCGAATCCCTTATCCCCCCGAATGGTGGGTTTTCCAGGGCCCTCCACCTCTTTGATTGCTGGCATGCTACATTTCTCGCAAATTAATTGCACAACACACTGCCCAGCTTGGCAGGTGAAGCTGTCTTTCCCTCTATTGTGTAGTATTACCTTCAGTTCGCCCTGATAGTCAGGGTCCACCATGCCCCCCCAACACCTGTATTCCCTTGAGCGCCAAGCCTGATCGTGGTGCAACCCTCCCATAGGTCCCGGGGGGTACTGCCACCCCAATCCCCAGGGGAATGGCAATCTGCTCTCCCACCCGCTGATTTATTTCTGTTGGCGTAGCCAGATCCACCCCTGCACTATCAGGAGAGGCACGTATGGGCAGGATGCCATAGCCATGTGTCTTCCAAACTTTCAGGCATGCCGCTAGGGTAGGAACTCTTAACCCTATCGCACGTTGCAGGGGGGATTGCCCTCCTCCAATGGGCCTATTATTCAGTTCAAATTCAGCCTGTTCAAATACAGCGCCCCACCTCTTTAGTGTGTGGTCCGGAGTTAACTGCCTGATCTTTTGCTTGAACAGCCCGTTCATCCTTTCTACAAGCCCTGCTGCCTAGGGGTGATACGGGATATGGAATACCCAGTGTATTTCCCACTCATTGGCCCAGTCCTGTACGGCAGCCCCTGCAAAGTGGCTCCCATTGTCACTCTGGACTTATACTGGCACCTCATGCCACCAGATCAATAATTCCATTGCTTTGATGGTGGTTGTTGGGTAGCCCTAGCCCCTGGGTACACTAAAAGGTACCCAGAATAGGTATCGACCATCACAAGGAGGTATTGCCATCTTCCTGACTGAGGTAAGGGACCAACATAGTCCACCTGCCAGATCTGTCCTGGCTCCTCCCCTCTGTGGAGGTGGCCCATGGGGGTTGGAGCAAGGGGAATGCTCTTTACCCTGGAGCACACCCCACAGGTCAGTACCGTTGTGTGGGCGGCATCAACAGAGCAGGGAATGCCTCGTTGGAGTGCCCAATCCCTTGTGCCCTTCATCCCCAAGTGTCCCAATTTCTCATGGGCCCACCTGGCTAATACCCACAGTTCATCCTCCTGATCCTGGGCTGAGATTGTGGCTCGAACACGGGCCAGCTGGCCAACTACCTGGTTGTATTCTGCCTCTTTGGTCCCGGTGGAGTGACTGTCCATGTGCCGCACATACACTGCCAGGTGGGGCAGGCACTGGTCTATCTTCACCCATAGCTCCCGACCCCACAGCGGACGCCTATGCAGGGTGAAGTCATCCCTCTTCCACTTGGGAAACCATGTTGTCAGCCCCCTGTACACAGCCCAGGAATCGGTATATATGTGGACTGTTTGATCTTGCTGCTCTACCGCATGCTCAACCACCATCAGCCCCGCCATGAGCTCTGCATACTGACTGGATTTTCCTGTTCTGGCCCGTGTTACTGTAGTCTGCCGCCCGGGGTTCAGGGGGGGCAGCCTGCCATATCTGGCTCCCCCCACTATACCGTGCGGAGCCATCAGTGAACCATGTGGTGTCACCCTCCACCTGCTCACCTCCTTTATGGGGGCCTCCCCTATTGGTTCTATCTCTACCATCTCCACCTCTTCTCCCACTGGGGTCATGGCCAGTACCTGTTCCTGGAGGGCACTCACTCCCTGAGGGCCAGTGCGGGCCCTCTCAGAGATGTACCACTTCCATTTTATCACTGAAGATTGTTGGGCCCGGCCTATCCTTGGGCTGGCTGAGTCATTTAGGATCCACTGCATTATTAGTATACCAGGCCGCATTACCACCGTGTCCCCCCCCCCCAGTCAGTCTCTCTGTCTCTACCAGGGCCCAATAACATGCCAATAGCTGACGCTCAAAGGGGGGATAATTGCTTGCTGCCCCTGGTAATTTCCTGGACCAAAATCCTAGTGGAACCCCCTTTCCCTCCTGCCCCTTTCTGCCACAGGCTCCACATGGCCACCTCCTGGTTGGCGGACACCTGTAGCTCAAAAGGGAGCCCATTTACTAATGGGCCCAGTGGCATTGCTGTGGCCACAGCGGCCTTGGCCACAGTCAGGGCGGCTTGTTGTTGTTCCCCCCATTCAAACCGGGCCTTCTTCCTTGTCACGGTATGAACTGGCCGGAGTATCTGGGCAAGGTGGGGAATATGCTGTCTCCAGCAGCCCATCAACCCCACTATCCTCTGGGCCTCCTTCTTGGAAGAAGGAGGGGGTAAGGCCGCGATCACATTCAGGACCTTATCTGGGATGGACCTCACTGGCCCAGACCATACCACCCCTAGAAACTGGACCTGTTGTGCTGGCCCCTGGATCTTGGTTGGGTTGATCTCCCACCCCCGGTTCTTCATATGGGTAACAAGAGTGACAAGGCCCTCCTGCATAGCCTTTTCTATGGGACCTGAAACCATTATATCATCAATATAATGGGCTACAAATAATATGGGGCTGAGACACATATGGGGCGTTGCCTCAGATCCCGGGCCATGTCCACTAACTCCTGCTGTGTACGATCCCGGACCGTCCTCACTGTCTGTACAGGGGCTCCTACAGGTCCTTTCACCTTATTGGTAATGAGTAATTGGTATTGGTAATTGGTATTGGTAATAGTGGGCAATGCTAGCCCACTAGGTTCCTCCTCCAACATGTCCATGCTGGTACTTGTGGACGTTACACAGGATGTATCCTGCCCTGGGGAGGGACCTACAATGTCCTCTCTGCTACCCTGCCTCTTTGCCCCAGGCCTGAGTTTATACTTTAACTCAGTCAGGCGCTCTGCAAGTACCTCACTGAGACTTTCTGCTACCCTAGCAGCCTTGTGGGCCTTTGCCAAGGCCTCAATGTATGCTGAATTCTTCTCCTTTTCACATAGGAGGGATTTTTCCAGCCTAGCAACCTCAGCTCTCCAGGTTCGTCTCTCTGCATTCTCCCTGGCAGATATACTAAGCCTTCTCAGGGAGAGGATGCTGAGTTTAACCACTCCCCCCATACACCACACTACTCTCATCAGTGTCCAGCCCATACTGAAGGCCATCCAAGCCCATCAGAATGCATCTGGGATATTCACTTCCCTCAAGGTAAGGTCCAAGACTTCCCATAACCATCCAGTCTCCATTCTGCCTGTTCTCTGGCTAGAACTTACTGCAGACTTTCTAAGGGAAACTAAGTGCCCTGGGTTTGAACCAGAGGCGAATATAGGGTATGGCACCATGGGGCACGAGCCCTGGGGCGCCATAAGGTGGGGGGCACTGTTGGCATGGCGCCCCAGTGCCCCACCCGCAAATTTGCAGCCCCCCCGTGCCCCAAGGTGCCCCGGCAGCTCTCCTCTCAGCTTGCCGCTGGGGCGCTTTAAGCACTTGAGTGGAGGCCCGGGGAAGGAAGCCGCCACCGTGCGCCCCAAGCCAGGAGGCGCGCTGGCAGCTCCCATCACGGCCTGCTGCTGGGGCACTTTAAGCACTCGAGCGGCAGCCCAGGGAAGGAAGCCGCAGCCGTGTGCCCCGAGCCAGGAGGCATGCCGGCGGCTCCCCTCCATTCCGGCACAACAAGGAGGCAGGGCTTGGCTTCTGCCCACCATGGCGGACAGAAGCCACACCCTGCAATGTCATGATGTCACAACATTGTGATGTCATGACGTTGCATGCCGTGGTTGTGGTTTCGCCCAGGTACGCGCCTGGTTTGAACCCCACTCCTGGTACCAATTGTTCTGCCAGAAACTCCTGCTGGGCCTCCCTGAGGGCCCTGATGCCCACACTAGGCTGACTGGTTTCCCCTTTAAGCAGCCCTGGTGCAGTAATGGAGGGAACAAATCCGGGCCTTATCTCTTTAAGCACAGCAGCCACACCACTCAACGTCAGTCCCAAGCCAGAAAGTCCAGGTCCAAGTTGCACCAAGCCAAATCAGAATCCAAGTTTGTAATCAGTAGTCCATGCACATGGGTCAGATACAGGTTTATCTTATCCGCCCCGTCCCACCAAACTTTGGTCCTACCACACACCCCACACTGCTGTGCTGCTCCTGCCTCTACATTTATACATCTGCAGGCCTATCAGAGACTGTTGCTAGGCAGCAGACTATAGCTAATCAGACACACCCATCTGCACCTGCTGAGTGACTCAGCACTTCTGTCTCTAACCAGCCCTCATTAGCCTGCCTAGGTTACAGCTGTGCTCCGAGGACAGCAGGCTTTCTCGGATTAACCCTGTGTGCTCTGGAATCAGCAGGGAGGGCACTGCTGACACCACAAGAAGCAATGCCTTTCTGTCAGGAACAAACTACACACAACAGTGTGACACCTGTGCCTTCAGACTTGGGTCTGCCTCGATCCTGTGAACTGTGATTCAATCCCCCTCACATTGACAGGAGGAAATAATAAGCCTTCCCCTTTGCCTTTCTTTCTGCCCTCCCATGCAGCAGCTGATTTTTCCCAGCTGACCTCACCTGCTTTTCAGGAGGGGAGAAAGAGCTTGAGAATTTTGTGGGTATAAGTGAGGAGGGCGTAAAGAATCAACCGTGGGGGGGGGGTGTTGAGCTGGGCCCAGGTGTGTATCCTACCTGTAGTGCCCCATGGTGCGAGCCATCAGGCAGTGGCGAGGTGCCATTGCATGTGGTCTGGGAGAGACCGCATGGTTTTCGGCCCTCCTGCCCGCCCACACATCTCTTACGCTCAGAAATAGAGCATTTCTGGGGTAAGGGAGGCATGTCTGTGATGGGCGGGGTGACGTGGGGGGCATGGTTTCAGCGCCTACCATGGGGCATGCTCGGGCCTCTGGGCCTCTCACGAAGCCTCCCAAAAAGTTCCAAAGGCTAGCTGATAAGAATTGAGGCACCAATACTGTCAGTTTTTGATTTCTGACTGAGGCCTGCATTAGTTCATTTTTAGACAGCTTAGACACCTTCAAGATGGAGTTAGGCCTGTTAAGATGGCGTTAGGCCTGTATTTGAGTTGCCAGTTCTTTACAGAGGGGAGGGACAGTTCAGTGCACCCTTCCCAGTGGCGGCTCTATAGGGAGAGCAGAGCTCTAAGTTTTGCAAGGAGCCTTACCCTGTCATGTAAATCCCTCCTCTCCCTTGCTGCTGTAGCCAGTAAGCAATGCCAAGATGTTGCTTTTCCCTGTGAGGATTGGCTAAAACGGTGCAGGAAAGGAGTGATTTCCACTGCAAGGTAGGGCTTCTTGCAAAACTTAGAGCTCTGCCCTCCCTGTAGAGATGCCACTGACCCTTCCCTGCATATTCTTCTTGTGTCATTTAGCACTTCTGTCTTTGAGTGCTAAATGACACACATCCCCATTCAGTTTCGATGTGATGTGGAGCAGAAGACAGGCTGCCTTCACAGAATGTGAGTTGGAAGCCATCTTGGGAGTCATCTGCTCCAAACCCTCCTCAGTGCAGGTAGCTGCTACAGCACCCCTGGTAGGTAGCCCTCCAATCTCTGCTTGGAAGGCTACAGTAATGGAGACTCTATAACTGCACAATGCAGACTGGACAGCTCTTACAGGTAAGACATTTTTCTTCACATCTATCTTAAATTGATGTCTCTGCAGTTTCAACCCCTTGCCCTTGGTTCTCGCCCTGCCCGCAGGAACCACTGAAATAAAGTCCTGTCCTTCTTCTGTGTGTCAGCCCCTCAGTTGCTTGACTGTGCAAGAGCTCCCAGACTGGAATGCCCTATTGGGTGCTTCAGCCAGCCCTGAAAATGGAAATAATCATGAGCAAACTCACTGAGGACACAATCCTAACTTAACCAGCATCAGGGTAAGGGCAACGCAGCTCTGAGGTAAGGGAACAAACATTCCCTTACTTTGAGGAGGCCTCCGTGACTGCCCCCCAATTACAGGATGCAGCACATGCCCCATTGGCAGTGTTGGAAAATTGGTTAGGATTGCACCCCAATTTGATTACAGTGTATTTGCATAGGAAATCTGGCTACCTCTCCATGTACACATAACACTCAGTTGGACAGGGGTTGATTGAGGATTTGTGACCTTCTTGTAACAAACACAGATAAAACCTACATTTGGGTGAAAGTCTTGGTGAGGGGTGCAGAGGTGAGCTTATAGCTGTGTCCGGAAGGTCAGGCTGCAGTCTCTCATTTCCTGGGCATAGATGTCATCTACCTGTTCACTTTGAGCCAATGTGAAGTGCTCCTTCCAGTCTCCAACAATGCCTGTTGGTGAAGAAAACAATTCAGAAAAAAACAATGCACAATGGTTTTGTTTGGCATGCTCCTTTCCTTGAAATGAACTGGAAGGTGATAGGATTCCACCTTACCTCTTTTCATGTGGACCTAAACTCGTCCCACATATAAAACATGAACAGAACAGAACTGAATTTGGCCTAATAGGAAATGCAGCCGTCCTACCTTTTTATCCTGCTTCAAGTACTGCCTTGAAGCAACCTTGAAGTACTGCCTTGAAGTACTGCCTTGGATTTCAACCTTGTTATATTACCTAGATAGCTGCAGAGGGTGGGTGGAGAGACCACTAAACAGTCGTACAGCATCTCAATTCTTGGCCAGTGAAAGTGCAAATTGCCAATTTTCCTAAAAAGGATTTATACCTAATTTAGCCAGTCAACATTCTGGGTAATATACCAGATTCTTCTGAATCATGCCAACTGGCAAGAGCTCTTTTTATGTTTATGTACCCTTCCCATATTCAAGGGTAATTTTATTCTAATACCCTGAATTTTACAGCTTGTCCTTGGAAATGGGATCAAGATATCTCCACAGCTGTCTTCTTGATGCCATGAAAAATCGAGCAGGTATTGATAAGGATTGACTGTGGACAGAGTTTTATAGCCCCACGCAGCATGCCCTATAATCTGACTCGGGAAATCCCTTTTAGGCTGGGTTGGATGCACTGTGATTGGCTGCCAGATGTAGATTTCCTCCCAAAACCTTGTTCCTTTTAAAATTGCTCCATGCCTTTCCTAAACACAACACTTTGTTTCTTTTACAAAATCACTCTAATGCTCCAGCCCTTTTCTGTTGCTGCTTTAAACTTTGGTGAGTTTAGTTCCTGGGCAGATTAGAATCTAAATTGAGAGATTCAGGTAGGACTTGCCCTCGCACCTACTCAGATTTGCATCACAGGAAACCCTGAGGGAAGGGAGATATTCGGATGTCCCTGGCACGAATTCTTAATGGCTGTGGAGTCAGCATCCATTAAATAAGATCTCCAGTTCGACAACACTGGAAGTCTCCGTGAGCGGCAGACCTTGAGAAGTGTGACTGATAAGAGCTGTCTCCAGCTGCCTGTGAGAGAGGAGTTGTGCTGGCCAGCTGTTTCTTTGGTGGGAGCAGAGAAGCCATTTATCAGCCAGCAGGAAGGCAAACGTGTGGCCAGAAAGAAGGACTAAACCATAAAAGTTCCATCTGTATGTTGTTGTAGTTCTTGAAAGATAGAACTTCTTTGTAATTTGTAAAAACACTTTGCGGGTTTAGAGATAAAGCCTGCCTATGTAAACCGCCTTGAATTAAAGCCAGAGGAACAATCTAATGGCCAAAGAAAGGCGGTATATAAATACTTGCATCATCATCATCATCATCATCATCATCATCATTATTATTATTATTATTAATTGTGTGTGATTATATAAAGAAATCTCAAACATCAAATAATTTCATTATAAAAATGAAATACCAGTAAATTAAACTCAGTTGTCAGGTGTTTGTAAACGCTGGTGTGCCAGCCAAAATATCATGGCGTGTCCTAGGTTTGCCAACATTGTCCTAGGTTCCCAGTAGCCCCTGGGGCAGGGCAGCCACATATTAGTCACCAGTAATCTTAGTTCATTAATCAGCAGTGGCTGTTCTTTCAGTTCATTAGTCAGTGACTCAATCACTAATCAGTCAGCCAGCCAAATTTCGGATAGCTAGATAATAATCTATATACGGTATATAAAGAAGTGTGTGTGTGTGTGTGTGTGTGTGTGTTCCGCATAGGCTCTGCAACACCTGGAGTGATTGGCACGAAACTTGGCATGCATACACCTTGCAGCCTGGTGACAAACACTGCAGGGGTCGGGCCCCCCTAGCGCCCCCGGGGGTGGGGGTACACGGGGGTCCCCGCATGAAAACGGTCAAACACAGCCAAAATCGGCGTCAAATCCGTAGTTTCCGGGGTTGCTGAGATGAGCGGTGACGCTCCCAACGCCGTTGGAGTCCGGGTTCAGCCCCCCCCCTTGACGGGGGGGTGAGAAGGGGTGCAAAACAAAACATCTGCCATGCCCCGCTGTGACGTCTGGACCGATTGGCGCCAGACTTGACATGCGGAAGCCTAGCGGCCTGGCCACAAACACTGCAAGGGTCGGGGTCCCGTAGCGCCCCCAGGGGTGGGGGTATGCAGGGTCCCCTGCGTGGAAATGGTCTAAAATCCATAGTTTCCAGGGTCACCGGGACAAGTGGCGATGCTCCCGCCGCCGTCAGAGTCTGGGTTCAGCCCCCCTCAACATGGGGGGTGAGAAGGGGTGCAAAACAAGATGTCCACCATGCCCCACTGGAACGCCTGGGGTGATTGGCACCAAACTCAGCATGCGCATGCCTTGCGGCCTGGCAACCAACACTGCAGGGGTCAGGCCCCCCTTGCGCTCCTGGGGGTGGGGGTATGCAGGGCCCCCCACATGAAAATGGTCAAAAACGGCCGAAATCGGCATCAGATCCGTAGTGTAGAGCGTAGAGATGAGCGGCGATGCTCCCGACGCCAGTGGAGTCCGTGTTTGGCTCACCTCGACATGGGGGGTGAGAAGGGGTGTGAAACAAAACTTCCGCCATGCCCCGCTGGAACGCCCAGAGCGATTGGCACCAAACTCGGCATATGCATGCCTTGCCACCTGGCAACAAACAGGATGTGGGTGCGCACGGGGCCCCATGTGAAAATGGTCGAAAACTGCCAAAATCGGCATTGAATCTGTAGTTTCTGGGGTCACCGAGGCGAGCGGCGATGCTCCCGACACTGTTGGAGTCCGGGTTTGGTGAGAAGGGGTGGGAAACAAAATGTTCACCATGCCCTGCTGGAATGCTTGGAGCGATTAGCACCAGACTCAGCAGGTGCATGCTTTGCAGCCTGGCAACAAACACTGCGGGGGTCAGGCCCCTCTAGCACCCCTGGGGTGTGGGTGCGCAGAGGGCCCCATATGAAAATGGTCAGAAACGGCCGAAATCCGCATTGAATCCGTAGTTTCCGGGGTCGCTGAGGCGAGTGGCGACGCTCCCGATGCCGTTGGAGTCCAGGTTTGGCCCCCATCAGTGTGGGGGGCGAGAACGGGTGCAAAACTCATAATCTCTGGAAGATCATTTTGTCACCCGGGCAACGTCGGGTAACAAAAAGCTAGTAATAATAATAATAATAATAATAATATTCTTTATATACCGCCTTTCTAGGTCATTAGATTGCTCTTTTGACTTTATTATTCAAGGCAGTATACATATGCAGGCATTTCTAAACCCAAACGGTTTTTACAATCACAAATAGTTCTAATCTTACAAGAACCGCTACATTCAGATGACACTTTCAAGTCCAGCCTTCCTTTCTAGCCGCACGACTGCCTTCCTGCTGGCTGATGAATGGCATTCTGCTCTTCTCCTGTCTCTCCACCCTCTGCTCTCTGCCAGTCTCTCCTTCCCCACTCCAAACTCCCTGCTGCTACACCCACACCTGCCTGGCAATCCAGCTTCTAAATTTATTCCCCAGGTCCACATCATCCTACTGGGCTGGAGCTGTGAGCAACACCATGGCAAGCAAAGGCTCTAGGGTTAACCCTGTAATTCCCAGGATTGTGCAGACAAGGGGTCACTGCTGATACCATTCCCTGTCTCCATTCTCCTGCAATCTTCTGCATTTTCCTTTACACCTCCCTACCCCCTTTCCCTCCTTGGACATGATGTGGGACAAGTCAAGTGCCTATTTTTGGAACCTGTCTCATTTAATGGACTGTATGAGTGTCTGATGCTGAAAGCTTTAAGCAAGAACACCACCCTTGTAGTGTAGCATAGTAACCAGCAAACAGTAAAGGTTCTGGCAACAGTAAAAGCAGCCAGCAGCAACTCTTGGTGAGAAAACACTTCTTGGCTAAAGTCCAACTGTTGAGAGCCTCCTTAACGTGGCTCTGTACCCCAATGTGGTTATTTTGGCCCTATAGGTAATACTTGTGATTGCTATGCTCATGATGGTCAGATGGAGGTGTAACCAGATACACCTAATGCAGGACTTGTGAAGGGGTAAGACCAGGATGTGATGGGAACAGGTATGGACCATGGAGGGGGGCAGTGTTGAGAACACCTTCTCCTTCCTTTACACATGTACAGGTCTAACCATTTTGGATTTCATCCTGGGAGTTAAGAATTGGTGCCCTCAGTGTTTTTTGATGCAAATCTGAGTATCTGACAAAGGGCATGGCAAGGAAAAGTCCTGCCTGAATCTCTCAATTTAGATTCTAATCTGCCCAGGAACTAAACTCACCAAAGTTTAAAGCAGCAACAGAAAAGGGCTGGAGCATTAGAGTGATTTTGTAAAAGAAACAAAGTGTTGTGTTTATTATTATTATTATTATTATTATTATTATTATTATTATTATTAATAATAATAATAATAATAATAATAATAATAATAATAATAATAATTGGATTTCTATCCTGCCTTTTTGCCTGAAGGCACCCAAGGCAGCATTATAACATAAAAATACAGTCAAATATAAAAGGCACAGGGCAGTTTTAAGAGGAACAAGGTTTTGGGAGGAAATAGTGCTTTCTCAGCGGAAGGAGAAAAGGGGGGAAGTGTTGAAATGTTGCAGAGAAAGTTAAAGACTGTACCTGCCTTTGTCTTCTGTATCTATTGTCAATCTTATCACCACTACTATACTCCAGGATTTGGTAAGGGCTATTCAAATGCAGACTCCCTTCCTGCCACCATTGAATGGCCTTCATCAAGATGATTGGGTCAGGAGGAAGGTGGGGAGGGAAAGATTCCAACTCTTAAGGTTTGCATCTTCCTGTAAGTATTTACCACACTGATAACTGTTTGCCAACTGGTCAAATGTATCAAGCAATCTAATGTGTCAAGCACTCATGGCTAAATTTGTAAATAGTATTCTGGTTTAAATGTCTCCTTTCTGCTTTTATGTAAATACCTCCTTCCTGTTTAAATGAGCCAACCCTATTGTAATCTTGTCTTAATATTCATACCATTGTTACTGCTAAATGTACTCATGTTTGCATCTGACTACCCTTTGTACCCCTTTGTACCCCTCCTTCCCTTCCCTGACCCTTGGTTGGGGTCACACTGGAGGGGAGGGAGAGCAACAGCAAAGAAGGACCACCAATCAGATGTCCCACATCATCAAAATTGCCAATAGCAGATTACCAATGTTTTTATTTGTTGTTGCCATTTCCACATTTGCATGTTCAACTGTATAACTGATCAAGCCCAGATGTACAAATTACACAAGTTCTGTGGTCTCCATGGAAGCATATTGCACTTGAATCCATTTTATTAATGCCCAGCACATTAGTAAAATGTATTTCTCTTTCTGCAACATCAGTCCAGCTGGCATTCTTTTACGCCAACATTGTTTTTTGTTAAGCTATAACGGGAGGTCCTTAGAGTGGTTAGGGACCGGGTAAGCAAAAAAGGTTTTGCTTACTTTGACAGGAATGGAGAATGTACACCGAAAACGAAAACCTCAACATTTGGCAGCTCCAGTCTCGGTGCTTAAAGAGACAGGGATTCTGGGGAAATCTCTCTCCTTTGGGTGATTTCCTCCCACTTTAGACATATGCCACCACAATAGGTGGCATATTTCCGAGCAGACCCACAGATAGAAGCAGGGCAAGTTTAAAAAAAGTTTATCGTTCATTTGTGATGGGAAGGGCCATCCTGGTCTTGATCTTACCCAATGGATAGGGGTGTTTGAAAATGGTGGTGGTGGTGGTATTATTATTATTATTATTATTATTATTATTATTATTATTATTATTA
>JAJKFI010000130.1:1987808-2028437 GCA_029204185.1 Lerista edwardsae | reverse complement strand
ATTATTATTATTATTATTATTATTATTATTATTATTATTATTATTATATTTTTATTTTGCAGATTTCATGGTTTGAAAGGCAGAAAGTGGAGTCATGCATTTATTTTGAGTTCTTATTTTGTGTTCTCATTGTATTAATTTTAAATGCTTATGGCCATCCTCCTTGTCTCCGAGAGCGGTCCAAACATGCTTTACAGTGCATTTGCAATGTTCCTGAGCTGTGCCAGCCTAACTCCTGGTTAGGATTGTGCCCTAAAAGTGTATAGTATCAGCCACAGTATTATTTCTAACTGGAAAAGTAATTTTAATTTCTGGAAAGTATCTTAAACACCAAAATGTGGTGTTTTGTGTTTTTATTTGGATATTTTAATACCAAAAACGTGGTCTTTGTGCTTTTATGTGTTTTGACAACAATAACAACAACAACCCCTACCAACAGTTTAAAATAGCAAGAATTTTGAGAGAAAGGGACAGTGAAATGCTAGAATTTTCCACCGGATGGGACGCTAAAGGCATATGTAGTGGAACCTGTACCTTAAATCAGTGGTTCTAACATAAGAGCCCCACTGGATCAGGCCATAGGCCCATCCAGCTTCCTGTATCTCACAGTGGCCCACCAGATGCCTCATGGAGCACACAAGACAAGAAGATACTTGCATCTCGTTGCCACACCCCTGGCCGGGACCCCCTTTTTACAATGGCACTCGTGTCAGGACCCACTGGAAGTGATGTCATTAGCTTGGAAGCGATGTCAGAAATGCATCAAGCAGGAAGTGAAGTGAAGCTGGAAATGATATCATCAAACAGGAAGTGCTGTCATTGTGACACAATAAAATGACACTCCTGGAATGCAAACTGCTGCAATTGCACAAAACATCCCTGACGGAAAGCAAGGTTAGGACAAAACATGTAAAAGCCCTGAACTAAAAACAAAATTTTAAAAACTCTCGCTTGAAAATTCAAACTGTTAACACTCACAAACGGAACATAGCAACAGTACGGTCTGCAGCTTTCAAGATGGCTGCTCCCAGCTTTCACTGACCCACCTGACATCAGGTTGCGATCCACCATGTGGGTCCTGACCTACAGTTTGAGAAACACTGCCATAGATTTTAGGAAGGCTGGTTTCAAAAAGCTCAGAGAAAGGTTTCATACAATTCCATGGGTAAGGGTCCAAGACCCTTGGAGTTCCTAAAGAACCAGTTGCTGTAGGACCAAATGAAAATAATTCTGATGTGAAAGAAGTAAGAAGTAAGTAAGAAGCTCACTTTCAGAGAGCAGGGAGAGGAGGGAACTCTGGTTTAAACAGCTCTGTCAGTGCTGGGCCAGATGCAGGATGTGCTAAGGAACCCCATATCTGTTCATTTCTCCCCCCCCCAACTTGTCACTTGGCTTTTAGTTGGTGTCATCATCTGGCCAGCTTTGCTTATCATGCCTTGTGATGGTCCGCCCACACCACAGCAGAACTTTATTCCAGTACTTCAAATAGGACTGTTCCCACCTGAGCTTGGATTCACGATTGCTCTCAACAGACCCATAATGCCCCTGTCCCTTCAGAACTGGGATTGGACCCTAATGACCATTCCTCACCTTTTCTCATGAAGGGAGACACAGCTTGGTCCAAGATGAAAGAGGGCAGGGTGCTGTAATTTACCATGGGGTTTGTCTTCATGCTCTCAAATGACGTATACCGTACAATCTGGTTCAGAACCGGTTCTGGAAGATCTCGACACAGGAATTGGGCTACCTTTCTGATTTCCTGGGCTGGGTTCTAGAGAGGGAGGGAGGGAGGGAGAGAGAGGATTCTGGTTCTTTATGCCTGAGAGATTTACAAAGGTGCTTGCTGAGTTTTTTCACACGCACTGCTGTCAGTGACTCACCACACTGGAATCACTGCTTGGAGTACAGGCATGCCCCAGTATCCACTGATTCAGGATCCATGGTTTCAGTTATCTGGATACAGGGATGCCTATAAACCAGCTGATTGGTCATCACAGTCCACCTGACCAGGTCAGAGGGCAGGTAGGGATGCATTGCTGGTTGTAAACTATCCAATCAAATACAGCAGTGGCATCATCAACCCTTGGTTTCTTAAGGTCAAGCACGGTTGGGGGGGCTCCAGCTTAGCTCCTTAAGAGTTCAGATCAGTGTGTGGCCGAGCCCTTACCCACCTTCTGCGGATCCGAGAAGGCTGATGAGCTCTTCAAGATGAACTTAGCTGGCACAGTTAGGGAACCATGAGATTTAGGGCACAATTCTAATCTGGAGTTAGGCAGGCACACTTAGGCCAGCAAAGTTTGGCCAGCACAAGGGCCACTGTAAAGCACATTTGGACCACACTCTGAGTCAAGGAGGATGGCCCATGGCTATGTGCTGGCCTCTCTGACTCTGAGAATGGTCCAAACATACTTTACAGTGTCCCTTCTGCAGGCCAAACTGTGCTGGCCAGCGATGGGATCTGCAAAATGAGAAGGGGAATGCTGGGCAGGACTTAGGTGGGACTTACACATGATTGGCAGCCCGTCCGCAGCATTCCACAGCTGCCCTGCCCTCGGGGGGGGCTCCTGCTCACCGTGGAGGATGGGTGGGGGGCGCGCTGGGTGCCTGGGCGAGCAGCAGTGGGGCGCGCCAACCGGGGGCAGCCCCCCCCAAGGCCGGGGCAGCCGCGGAACGCTGCGGATAGGCAGCCGATTACGTGGAAGTCCCGCGTAAGCCCCACCCAGCATTCCCCTTCTCAATTTGCAGATCCCATCGCTAGTGCTGGCCTAACTCCAGTTTAGGATTGTGCTCTTAGACTTGTTTTAACACAATTCTATGGCTGCGTACTCAGAAGTAAATCCCAATGGGTTCAATGAGACTTAGGCTGCAATCCTATGCACAATTACCTGGGAGTAAGTCCTACAGAATTCAACAGGAGTTACTTCTGAGTAGGCAGCCATAGGATTGTGCTGCTACTGACGAGAAAGCATGTCTAGGATTGCAGCCTTAGGGCCCAATCCTATCCAACTTTCCAGTGCTGGAGAAGCTGCAATGCAGCACCAAGGAAAGGGAACCAATGTTCCCTTACCTGGAGGAGGCCTCCCTGACTGCCCCTCCACCGCAGGTTGCTACACAAGCCCTGTTGGCAAGGCTGCACCAGTGCTGGAAAGTTGGATAGGACTTGGACCTTAGGGAATTCTGTTGCTTATATGTTTCCCTATTTGCATTTTTACCAATCTCTGCACCATGGCATTGCCATGCCATTACTTCATTTATTACATTACATTTACATTACTCAAGCCTACTTGATTTATTCTTTCTTCCTGATACTATTCAAATGCCCACATTTGTTACTCTTTTCACATTTAAACTCTCTATCTGCCTGCAGCTGGTTGATTTTAATGAGAGCCTTGTTCCCATCCTCCCAGATCTTGGTTGCACACCGTAGCCTAGTTTGGTTGGCCTTGGCCACATTATTGGGAGGTGGGCTTTCAAGGATGTTCCCCCTCTCTCTGGCTCTGTCTTTGAGATGGCAATGGAATCTACCTATTTTGGCTCTAGCATAGGGGAAGATCTGGTGGAAGGCAGGAGCAGGAGGAACCAGCACCCAGTTGCTCACTTCTTTCATGTCTTCGTAGAAGAGGTACAGAATCGGGCGCCAGTCCTTGCACTCCCACCAACCACGCACATGGTCAAACCACGAGCCATAGGCAACTGCAAAGAAAAGAGAGCATAAACTGTGGCCTCCTGATTCACCTTCCTCTCTGCCCGTATAATGTATTGCCTGCACATTTTAAATGGTGAAAAGAACATAGTCAATCCTTTTTATGTGCGACCTCGCTTAACTGCGAGGGGCAGAATTGCTACTTTCCTTGTTATCTGCGACTGCCCTCGCAGAAGTCGGCAGAAGCATTTGCCTTCCATGTTTAAGGGGTCCGTGCTGGTCGCAGGTGCCATTCTGAAGATCCCTGCAGCCTCTGGAAGGTTCAGCATCCAGAGATCTTTTGGCACTTCCTGCTGCACTCTGCTGGTTTCCTGAGGGGTTTCTGCTGGATTCTTCTGATGGCAGATAAGGTACCCCTTGCACCTAACTGCATTGATCCCATAGGATCAATGAGTCATTATCTGTGAATTCACTATCAGCAAGGATTTCCAGGAACCTAACCCTAAAGGATAATGAGAAGTGACTGTAATTGTTTGCAGCTTCACATGACTATCCGCTCTTCACAGTACTTTGCTAACTTCCAGTCTCAGAGCACAATCCTATGCATATCTACTCATAAGTAAGTCCCATTGTGTTCAATCTGGTGCTTACTCCCAGGAAAGTGTGCACAGGTTTGCAGCCTCAGTAAGAACCAGTAGGCTCCAACTACGATTTCATTAGCAGGAAAGTGAGGAAAGGGGACATGGCCCTCTCCCTGAGAATATGCAGGAGTTCTCAAGAAGTGTCTCATTCCCCCACCTCCACCACCCCATTTTTCAACTTTAGTGTCCACTCACCTTTCCCTGCAAGGAAATTCTGAAGAAACTGATCCCAGGGTCCAGAATCTGGAATCATTTGGTTCATTCGGTGGAAGTGGAAATAAGAGACTGCATTGTCTTTGACATTTCTGGCCACATAAATTATCTGCAACCAAAAAATAAGAAAACAAGAAGAGCCCTGCTGGATCAGGCGAAAGGCCCACCTCGTCCAGCTTCCTGTATCTCACAGTGGCCCACCAGATGCCTCAGGAGGCACACAAGACAACACACATCTCGTTGCCACTCCCCTGCCTCTGGCATTCTGAGGTAGCTTACTTCTAAAGTATGAAGGTTGCACTGCCCAGGAGATCATGAGGGAGAAGCATCCTGGGAACTATTTAAGCAGGGCCTGGGACTTCATTGTGGCTCAGGTTACGCCCAGCGTTGTCATTCAGCCGGAACGCTGGGCGGGAGAAACGGGTGAGCGGCAGCCCAGCATTCCGGCTGAATGACAACTCTGGTTACGCCCACCCCTTCTGCCAATTCACTCCGTTGTCCTGACCTTGCAGTTCTGTTCCCAGAAGGAAGGTGGAAGAAGCTGGACTGGCAAGTGGGATTTGAGCGTACGTGGCGAGGGCATGGCATCCGCCTCAGCTACACCTGAAACATCAGGGGGTGGTTTTCATACCAAGAAACCATTCACTCCACATTTCACCCATCAGCTCCCTGAAACTGACCCTTATCATTTCTACTATCACTTACCTGAGAGCAGGGGTTTCGGAGGGAAGATATCTATGTAGGGAATCCGCTTGTAGATGGGGACTTGGGCACATTTCTCTTGGTCTCCTCCATGCTGAATCATTTCCACAATTTCCTGGATCCAGGTGGTTCCTAGTAGGGTAAGGGAACAAGAAATAAAAGTCACATTAAGGACCCAATGCTAACCAGCTTTCCAGCACCAGGGTAAGGGCAATGCAGCTCTGAGGTAAGGGAACAAACATTCCCTTACCTTGAGGAGGCCTCCGTGACTGCCACCCCCCATTGCAGGATTCAGCACGTGCCCCAGTGGCACAATTAGGTCAGTGCTGGGAAGTTGGTTAGGATTGCACCTTTAACCCCTCAGTTCAGCTGGAGACATTCTATCTTTACCACTCCATAGCTGCTGTCATGGCAACGCCATGCAACCAGGGTGGGACGCCGCCAAAGAGGATTAGGTGACCGGTCCCAACAAGATCTTGGGCTCTCTCTTGAGCCTTCCTGATTGCCAAGGAAGAAAACAACACCCTGAGAATAAAGTTGGAGCCGGCACACGAGGAGGGAGGGCTCACAGAACACGCTGTTCCTGAGGCTGGTCCCAAGGCATGAGTTGTGGGGCCTGGAACCACCCAGGCCTTCTTGATCTGGCCTTAGTGCCACAGCTATGTGAGAGGGTCCCTTTGCCGGCTGACCGTGGGACGTACCCAACACGTCCCTCCCCCCTCTACCATATTCTATATATGAATATTCCCCCTCTCTACCAATTGCCATGGAAGGCCCCTCACTCTAAGAACATAAGAAGAGCCCTGCTGGATCAGGCCAAAGGTCCATCTAGTCCAGCTTCCTGTGGCTCACAGTGGCTCACCAGGTGCCTCAGGGAGCACATGAGACAACAAGATGCTTGCATCCTGTGCCACTCCCCTGCACCTGGCATTCTGAAGTAGCCTACTATTAACGCAAGAAGGTTTTACAACCCATCGTATCCTATAGCCCATGATGGACATTTCTTCCAGAAATCTGTCCAGTCCCCTTTTAAAGGCATCTAGGCCAGATGCCATCACCACCTCCTGTGGTAAGGAGTTCCATAGCTTAAGTACCCGCTGGGTAAAAAAGTATTTCCTTTTGTTGTTGTTTAGTCGCTAAGTCGTGTCCAACTCTTCGCAACCCCATGGACCACAGCACGCCAGGCCTCCCTGTCCTCCACTAGCTTCCGGAGTTCACCCAATTTCATGTTCATTGCTTTGGTGACACTATCTAGCCATCTCATCCTCTGCCGCCCCCTTCTCCTTTTGCCTTTGATTTTTCCCAGCATGAGGGTCTTTTCTAAAGAGTCCTCTCTTCTCATGAGGTAGCCAAAGTATTTGAGCTTCAGCCTCAGTATTTGTCCCTCCAGGGAGCAATCAGGCTTGACTTCCTGTAGGATTGCCCAATTGGATCTCCTTGAAGTCCAGGGGACTCTCAAGAGTCTTCTCCAACACCATAATTCAAAAGCATCTATTCTTCGGCGCTCCGCCTTCCTTATGATCCAGCTCTCACAGCCATACATTTATCTGTTGATAAAAGAGACTCTGAAGAGACCGCTGCCACTCTGAACATCAGTGCCTAGTCGGGGCTGTACTTGCATAGAGGAACCATCACAGACGTCAACACCACCCAGCATCAGTGCCCTGTCTGGGCATCAGAGACTTTGACTACCTTCCCCCTCCATAGGACTCAGTGCCCTGCTTACCTACAATCCTAGCCTGGAATTAAGTCGGCACAGTTAGGCCAGCAAAGTTAGGCCAGCACCAGGGACACTGTATGTTTGGACCACTCTCGGAGTCAGAGAGGCCAGCAAACAGACATGCGCCATCCTCCCCGACTCCGAGAATAGTCCAAACATGCTTTACGGTGGTCCTTGTGCCGGCCAAACTTTGCTGGCCTAGCTGCAGGTTAGGATAGTACCCCCACCGTTAAAGGGTCAGAATAAAAGTATTTATTCATTTGTATATTTGAAGAATTGCTATCCCACCTTTCCCATTCTGAAACAAAGGCCCAAGGCGGCTTATGTCGGTAGGCTTGTCTAAACTACCATTTTTCAATGTTTTTTTTTTTAAAAAATATACAGTATTCTGTGATTCACCGAATCCTCAGTACTAGATGGAGCCTTCACAGTGTGGTTCTCTCCTCTGGCTGGGTGCCATTGAGCATCCCCCTCCCTGGGAAGGAACCCCTTGGTGACATATATGACAGCCGCTGCCCCCCATTGCTGTCTTCTCACAGCTATGCAATATCTTCTGTCCAGCAGTGTCATCCTGGCGGAACGGGCCGGTATGCCGTTCCGCTAGTTCTGCAGATGGGCCCGGGCTGCGCCGCCTCTCCTGAGGACGGGAGCGCTGTTTCTGGGCCCTCCCGCCCTCCTGTGCATCTGAATCGCTCTGAAATGGAGCGATTCCAGGCGCAGGGAGGCGTGGCTGGCCTCCTCCCTAGGGGCGGAGGGCTGCCAATTATCCGGGCGTTCCGGTTCCTGGCGTGCCCGGATGACATCACTGCTTCTGTCTACTCTGATTTACCTGCTTTGGGGTAAGTGCAGATGAGAAGGTCATCAGGCCGGGCTTGAAAAGTCTCTATGGAGGCCCAGTTCTCTGCAGTTGACTTGAGCAAGTGGACTCCCTTAACCTCCTGCAGTGTTGTGCGCGTCAGCTTCAAAGCTTTCAACACAGATTCAAGGTGCAACATCTGGCAATGCATTAAAATGGATAAGCTGACATCATTATAGCCACACCTTCCGCAGCATGGCTGGTGCCCCTGATTCACATCCTCATCTGCCAAGCCTTGGCCTTGGGTTAAAACTAACAGCCTAAATATTATCCCCCGGATGTGGGATCTGGTTTGAGATCCGGCAGCTGTCGATTCCACCTCACCAATAATAGGGTTACCAGATACAAACTGGGACACAGTGGCTGTAGCTTTAACCATTGTATAGAAGTGGGAATTTGGGCAGGTGCAGCTCATCATGGAAGAGTTTCAAAAGCTGCACCTGCCAAACTTCCCTCTTCTGTACAATGGTTAAAGCTATAGCCCCTGTGTCCCAGTTTGTATCTGGTAATCCTAATTAATAACAGATGGATGCCCTAATCCAGTGATGTCATCTACAAACAAGATGCCGGAACACTGGGCGGGACTTACGCTCTGATTGGCTGCCCTTTCGTAGCGTTCCGCCGCCTGCCCGCGCTGCCCTGGCCTCAGAGGGGGAACCGGCTCATCGCAGGGGCCGGGGGGGGCGGCACAGGGTGCCTGGGCGAGCAGCAGTGGGGCGCACCAACCGGGGGCGCCCCGTGCGGCGAGCAGGCAGGCAGTGGAATACAACAGACGGGCTGCCAATCAAACGTAAGTCCCGCCCAGCGTTCCATCTCCGCGGGAATAGATGACACCACTGCCCTAATCCTATGCAGGACTTACATCTCATGATCTGCTAGCATAAGGCCCGGCCACTGGCACAGCAGCTCCTTCATTCTGCAGGCAATACCTCCAGCACAAAGCCCCAGAGACCAGAGGACACCTGCCCTGGCATTTCCACTGAAAAGGGCTAAACTAGGTTCTTTGCCACAGCAAGACTTAACACACACCCTCTGCGGGTGGTGTACCTATCAGGTTCCCAGATCTTTGGAACAAATCAGAAGGGGTGATTGCACTAGAGCCTCCAAGTGAAATCCTGCTGGCCATCACTGGCAGTGAGCTGTTTTCCGGTGAGTGCAGCAAGGCCACCCTTACCAGGATTCTAGTCTGCTAGAAATTCAGAGCTCTGGAGGACTGCAATGAAGAGGTAGAACAAATGACCAGGTGACAGCTAAGACTCAGCAGGGATAGTTTGGCCAAAACAGTTGCATAAAGCAGTGGTCCTCAAACATTTTAAACCAGGACCCACTTTTTAGAATGGCACTCATGTTGGGACCCACCGGAAGTGATGTCATTAACCTGGAAGTGATGTCATGGCCAGAAGTGGCATCATCAAGCAGGAAGTGCCGTCAGTATGACATAATCAAGTGACAGTCCTAGAATGCAAATTGGCCTTCTGGGACTGCAGGAACTGCACAACCATGTAATGAAACATCTCTGACAGAAAGCAAGATTAGGACAAAATAGTATGTAAAAGCTCTGAACTAACAAAAAAATTTTTTTAAAAAAACCTCCCTTGAAAATTCAAAACCTCGCAAAAGGAATATAGCAAGAGTAAGGCCTGTAGTTTCCAAGACAGCTGTTCCCAGCTTTCCGTGACCCACCTGACATCAGGTTGTGACCCACCAAGTGGGTCCCAACCCACAGTTTCAATAACACTGGTATAAAGAAAATGCTTCTTTGGCAATACCGGAGGGTCCTGGTGCATTCATTTCACATCTTAGAATGTCATCACATTGTAGCCAAACCAGACAGCAACCATTTTGCGTTTCTTGGGCCTAATTCCTCTGGCCTCAGAGGTTGCTGTTGCTGGGAAATTCTCATGCGTTCATGAGTTCTCAGTGGCCTGTAGAAAGTAGCATTTCTCTCCCTCTCTGTTTCTTTGAAGTGCCTGTGCTGTTCCTGCTGTCGTAAATCTTCAGAACAGCATGTCAAAGATAAAGGGCTAGCTACAAACTAGAATAGGTTTTGCTTCTCAGAGTCTGCAAGTTCTCACTCCTAAATTCTCTCCCACCCTCTGGATGTGACTCTTCCCTTTGTTCTTGGGAAGATGAGCTGGCGGGGAGAGGACAAGAAGGAGGGGTGATTCTGGACTTTAAAAGTGCATTCAATTTTATTTATTTATTTATTTTTTTGCCTTTCCTTGTCAAGCCAAAAACTTGGCAGAGAGAGGTCCTTTTTGCACAAGAAGATCTAGAAAGATCTTTAACTTTCTCTCGGTGTTTTGAAGTGCCAATATTTTTCCAAGCGTCGTTACCCACGATTGAAAACCAATTATTGGAACCAGGTCTAAATTGGCGACAACATGACCAAGAATTCTTGGCTGAAGGCAGGTTGATTCCAGTGTCAGCATCCATTACTCCAAGGGGACTGTCATGGAGGATACCTGTATGGACTATATGCACCTATACGCCACGATTGTGCAATTTTTAAATACTAAAAATTGTCCAGGGGAAGGGAAACCAAACATATAATCAGGTAATGTCTCTATTCAGAGTAAACTATTCTCCAGAACTCAGCTGGGCTGAATTTTGTGTAAAGCAAAGTGTTTTACTTCTAAAGCCCGCAGATTAGAACAATCTTAAATACTAACTCAACTGTTGTTGTGGCTTATTAAGAAGGAATTCCCTCTGTTTTGGCCCTCCGTACTCCAGTTTACATGTAATGAAAGGGTGTTAGCAAACACTCCTAAGCAGAAATGCGTTGTGCTGAGCTAAATGGATAAGATTTGTGTGCTTGTCCTGTTCTGTTCTGGATAATCAGTAGCATCTGTAGGTAGAAAATTTGGCGCAATCCTAACCTGGAGTTAGGCCAACACAGGCCAGCAAAGTTTGATCAGCACAAGAGCCACCGTAGAGCACGTTTGGACCACTTAGGGAGGATGGCACACTACTGTGTGCTGGCCACTCTGATTCCGAGAGTGGTCCAAACGTACCTTACTGTGTCCTTCGTGCCAGCCAAACTTTGCTGGCCTAACTGTGCTGGCCTAAGTCCAGGTTAGGATTGCACTCTCAGTATAATTGAATGATAGCCCAATCCTAAAGCTGCCCAGGTCCCTTAGAAGAGCAAAATGGCTACCGCTACATCCTATGGGAATCCGGGACTGGTTCAACAGCCATTTCATCTCTGCAATAGAACAACAGCTTGCAAAACAGAAGCTTGCATTCAAGGTTCTACTGATATCGAACAATGCACCTGTTCATGTTCGTCAGGACCTTGAATATGGCCACCCAAAAGTTGAAATCCTGTTCTTGCCTGTTGTTGTCCTCCAGCCTTTGGGCCAATGCATTAAGGCTTTCAAAAGCCATTGTACCAGGTGTTCTAGCACAATGCATACCAACATTTGGATGCGAACCATGACTCCCCGATGATGGAGTGTTGGACGTCCGTCAGCCTCTGTGATGTGATAAACTATGTGAAAGTAGCATGGGAAAACGTTTCTCAGGCTACAATAAACAATTGTTGGGGGGGGAGGGAAGCCTAGCTGCAGTGCATCACTAATTTCGAAGGCTTTCCAAGTGCTGAGGCACAAATACAAAATTTGCAAGCTATCATGAGCTTAGCACGAAGGACTGGTGGCAACTGCTTTGATGACATGCGGGAGCAGGATGTTGCTGAAATTTTAACGCAATTTAAACCATTGAGCATTGAGCAATGAGAAGTTGGATGCTTTAGTTTTAGCATCTAAAGAGGTTCATAAAGACAATGATGATGACGACGACGAAGCAAAAGATAAAGAAGGTGATCTTAGCATAGCAAAATTGATAAGTGGGCTTCATAGTTCAATTAGTCTTCCAAGGACTCTAAGTGTCGGATCCTTCAGTGGTACACAGTCCCAAGTTTAAATGCCAACTTGTGGGTGCATTTCATCCATATGCTGAGTTATTAAAAGAACTGCGATGTTATGCCAATTGGGAGGAAGAAATTGCCATTGCCACAACATTAGATGCTGAAGACGACATTAGACGCTTAGACATTAGACATTAGACGACATTAGACGCAACATTAGACGCTATCGCCCAGCCCACGGAGTTCAAGGTAAGATTCATAAATGTATATAGTGCATAGCAAAGAGGGTTTGCGGGAATCTAACCCCATTTTTCCCATAGAATCCATGATTCAGTAACCACTGTGTTCATATCTGCTGGGTTTTCTAGGAACCTAATCCTAGTGGATAATGCGAATTGACTGTTTCAATCTATTCTTCAGAGCTTCCTTCTTCATTACCCTAAGTTTTTTCTTATAATAATAGGAATAAATATAAAATAATCCCCTCATATGACAGGCTTATAAGCCTCTCATTCCACTATGCATGGCTCAATCATCCATTCATTGATTTCAGAATATTCCTTGGACTCCATAACCATTTGAGTTTTCAAGTTTTCATCTTTTAAAGGAGAAACATCGAAGTGCAATAACAAATGTGGTCTAACCTACTTCAAGATTTGAAAAGCCAATGTAACATGAGCCCGATCTGATATAGCAATAACATCTAATTCACATGCTCTAATTTTGGGAAGCAAAAAAGTTGATATCAGAAAATAATCCAGTTGAAAACTATTGTGATGAACTGAAGGAATAATGTATACTCTTTATCACATGTATGGAAAGGACATACGCCAAAGGCCCATCTAGTCCAGCTTCCTGTATGTCACAGTGGCCCACCAGATGCCTCAGGGAGCTCACAAGACAAGATGCCTGCATCCTGTTGCCACTCCCTTGTATCTGGCATTCTGAGGTAAACTTCTGAGGTAAACTTCTGACGTAAATTGAAGAGAATTTGCAATCCTGTCTGTGGGGAAGGAGCTATAATAACTTGCAACTCAGTCTGGGCCTTAAGAACAGAAGAAGAGCCCTGCTGGATTAGGCCAAAGGTCCATCTAGTCCAGCTTTCTGTATGTCACAGAGGCCCACCAGATGCCTCAGGGAGCACACAACAAGATGTCTGCATCCTATTGCCACTCCCTTGCACCCGGCATTCGGAGGTAGCCTGCTTCTAAAATAAAGAGGTTGCACATACCCATCACGGTTTGTAACCTGTGATGGACTTTTCTTCTAGAAATCCACCCAATCCCCTTTTAAAGGCATCCAAGGCAGACGCCTTCATCCCATCCTGTGGCAAAGAGTTCCATAGACTAATTACCTGCTGAGTAAAAAAAAAGTGTTTTCTTTTATCTTTTCTCCCAACACTCAATTTTAGCACACCAGGGATCAAGTAATTCTTCCATATAAGCTTTACATGTTGATCTCACCATTCTACATAGGGGAGTACTCTGATCTGTTTGGATCCAATATATCATTGAAATCTCCTCCAATGAATAGTCCCAGGACACAATTCCCAGTTGCCAAAAAAACTAGTGAAACATAGCCAGAAAAATCAGAATTCGGACCATTTAAATTAATCACAACAATTAAGCCAAACCAACTCACCACTAAAAAAAATAGATCAACCCTCTTTATCCGAGATAACTTCAAGGATCTGAAAAGAACACATTGGAATCAATACGACCCTACCTTTGGCACAAGTGGGAATATCCGTAAGGGATGCCTCTCTGATTCAATTGGGAGCTTACCAACATGGAGTTGAGCTTGCCAGCATTCTCATTGTTCCATGACCATGCATTTTTATACCCAACTCTGATAGCATCTATTTAGGGCTTGGGTGGATCTCCAGCATAATTATGTTGAGCAATTTTTCAACAATTTATGATCATTTGATGAGCTGTCCAGATTAGGCGTGGCAATAGTACCTTGCTCAAGGGACACATACCTGGATGGCTTAAACAGCAAACCAGATGTGTCCTGCCTGACCCTAGAGCATGCCTCTTTCAGTTCAGCTCCAGGACCCTGAAAAGGAACTTTCCCCAGGTACAGTATGTATAAAGGATAAACGTAAGAAGGTTTAGCTGAGAGGGTTAATGCCTCCGTTTGCTCAAAGATAACAGCTGAAGATCTGAAGGTCGTGAGCTCGAGACTACCGGAAGTCTCTGTGAGCGGCAGACCTTGCAGACTGCGGCTGATTAAAAGCTGAGTTCCAGCTGCCTCGTGGGAGGAGGAGTGTGCTGAAGTCAGCTGCGTCTCTGGTGGGAGCAGGGAAGCCTCTTATCAGCCAGTAGAAAACAGACGGGTGGCTAAGAAAGAAGGCTAAATCCAGAAAGAAAGATCTATATGAGTGTTGTTCTTGAAAGATAGAACATTTCTGTAAATTGTAAAAACCTTCGGGTTTGTGAATAAAAGTCTGCCTATATAAACTGCCTTGAGTTACAGTTATTAGAGAAATCTAGTGATCTTAAGAAAGGCGGTATATAAATACATGTATTGTTATTATTATTATTAAAGGTTTCCCCACAACTGAATGGTCTAGTCGTGACCGACTGCAGGGGGCAGTGCTCATCTCCGTTTCTAAACTGAAGAGCTGGTGTTTGTCCAAGGACAAGCTTCTGTGGAACACTGTTATGGAACGGAACCGAAGCGGTCCCTATTTATCTACTAGCATTTTTATGCAAGCCAACTGCTAGCTTGGCAGGAGCTGGGACAAGCAACGGGAGCTCACTCCGTTGTGCAGTCTCGAACTGCCAATCTTCCAGTCAACAAGCTCAGCTCAGCGGTTTAACCCTCAGCGCCACCACTTCCCTAGCTTAGTTACCTTAGTTACCCTATCTAGTTACCTTTACAGTATGTATGGAAGCACCTAAAAGCCATTGTTCAGTGTCAACATCGCCTTGTATACAGATGGTGAAAAAACTGGCTCTCAGTTGATTAAAGCAAGTTATATCTACTGCCAGGGCCGGCTCTAGGAACAGTGGGGCCCAATGTGAGGCATTCCTGTGGGGACCCCCACCCACCCCCCGGGGTCCCCCACCCACCAAGAAAAGCACTTGTGGTGCCACCTGGCATCTGGAAATAGTTGGTGGTGACATGATGATGCTATTGCCAACTGCTTCCAGGAGGCCCTTTTTGGGCTATTGGGAGGCAGGGGCAGGTGAGAGGGCCCAAGATGAAGCTGCTCTGCTTGTCCACCGACTTACAGCCCATAGAAATCCCGGTTGCAGTAGCAGGCAATATGCTTGCTGCGCTGGTGCGAGGGACCCCCAAAGTGCAGGCCCCAATGTCACAGCATTGGTCACATTGGCTTAAGGCACTGGTGTCATCTAAATGATTTAACAACAGGTACTCACTTTTGAGTGGCACATGTCGGGACCTGCCCACCGGAAGTGACGTCATAAGCCAGAAGTGATGTCGTGGCAAGAAGAGACATGAAAAAAGCCCTTTTTGAGGCCTCAGACAATTTTAAACTGACCCAACAGTTGCAACAGTATTCCACAGCACCCCCAGAATATGTTAAGGAGGCCTGGCATCATGTTAAAGTGACCCAACAGTCCCAAAACCCCAGAGCAGCTCATTTTTCAGTGGCAAGGCAAGGCAAGGCAAGGCTCCACTCGCTGCCTGCCTGCCTGCCTGGCTCTGAGAACGTGCAGGCAACTCAAACATGCAGGATATTCAAACGTTGCAGGGGGCAGAGTCAATGAGTGGGCGGGTGAATGGGCGGGGCCAACCGTAATCCTCGAAACCGGTACTCGCGTACCCCTGCGTATGACATCACTGGCTTAAGGCCAGCCCTGTCTACTGCTTGAGTCAATATTTCTCACACTGTGGGACAAACTCAGTGCAGCCAACTGGGCCAGAGCCATTTTCCTCCAAGCTGCAGAGGTGTGTATTATATAACTTAATTGTCTCCGTGGCTGTGAAATAAAAAGCCATAGAGGCAGGAATCAGGAAGAGATTGCTGCACGTCAGCTTCCCCCTTCCCATCTTTTCTGGCTGCTCATTTTAGAAGAGGGTTGAGAAGCTCTATTCCAGTGTTACTCAAATTGTGGGTCAGGACCAGAGGCATACCAAGAGAGGGGTCACAGCACTAAGTTTTGTAAGCAGCTGCTCCCCCTCCTCTTCGGAGCCATTCCCGTGGTGGCCAGGCCATTCTGGATGGGGCTGTACTGTAAATCATTTCACAGTCAATAAAACCAGTGGTTTTGTAACAGTTTACTTTTCAAAGGTAATCTTACACATTTTGTTTATTTTCAGGCTTACATGCATGCAATTTCATAGTAAAACGTGCTCAGATTCATTTGGCCCATTAAATCATATGCACTTTTAAACAAGTCATATGCACATTTTGATTGCTTTCCAATCTACCATAGGGAGATAAAATCTATAATAAATTTTATTTCCATCTCAAAAATTCTACAGACCTTGACTGTGAATGTGAAGCCCTGGAAAAAGAAAAAGTGTTTAAGAACATAAGAGCCCCACTGGATCAGGCCAAAGGCCCATCTAGTCCAGCTTCCTGTATCTCACAGCAGCCCACCAGGTGCCCCAGGGAGGCATGAGACAACAAGAGGCTTGCATCCTGTTGCCACTCCCTTGCACCCAGTACTCTGAAGTAGCCTACTACTAATGTAAGGAGGTTGCACAATCCATCATTGCCTATAGCCCACAATGGACTTTTCTTCCAGAAATCTGTCCAATCCCCTCTTAAAGGCATCTAGACCAGATGCCATCACCACCTCCTGTGGCAAAGAGTTCCACAGATTAACTACCCGCTGGGTAAAAAAGTACTTCCTTTTATCTGTTTTAACTCTCCCAACCCTCAGTTTCCAGTTGGGCCCCGCAGCTCCTGATACAGCAAAATTGTCTTAGGGCGCAATACTAACTTGCGCCAGTAGGCCTGCACTGTATCCAGCGTATCCAGCGCAAGTTAGGCAGCCTCTGGAGCCTCCCTGGGGCACGGGCACGTTCGTAGGCTCCAGCCACCCCTGATGGTCTTGCTCAGACCTGGGCCTGCTGTTTCTCAGGCGCAGCTCCCAACAAGCTGCGCTACCGGAATTTGGGCCGTGTGCAGTGGTGTCTGTTGGAGTTGGGACAACTCTGTCTGCTGTCTAGAGAGGGCACTCTAATGTCCCAGAGGGAAAAATCTGATGTCCTGTGGTTTGACCCCTCTACCTGTCCCTCTCTGTGATACCTGCAGAGGGTGTGGCCTTGACCTTAACTTCCTTCCTTTGCACCCTGAACTCTGTCTCTTTTGTATCCTGACCATCAAGGTGATAAGATGTGCATAGCAGGGGCTCTCTGCCCTCCGCCATCTTGAGCACACTTCCACGCATGGCGATGCAGCTGTTAGGGCATTGCCTTCTAAGTATTAGATGTACCTCTGATCCTAATCAGATGCTGTAGATATGCAACCAATGGAACTGTGAGTAAACTATTCTTTTTGCATCTTTACCAAGCCTCTGCCTGTGTCTTTTGTTACTAGCAGTCAGCCTGGGGTGAGGGAGGTTCCCGTGGGTGAGACTAAGGGGGAATCTGCTGCTAGCGTTACTCTGCTTTCCCCCATCACCAATAAGAAGTAATTCCAATAGGTTATGTGGCCCAGGCTTTACGCACTAAGAAGCCCTTAATTAACCTGGAAAGAATTTTTGATTTTTGGGTTCTCTCCCCACTCACTTCTAAAAGGCTGAACTTGCTTGCTAGTAAATGATGGCAGAAGGATCAGATGTGGAAACCTTAGCCTTCCAACCAATGGTCAGGCTAAACCCCAAAACTTTCCAAGACTGGCTTCATAGAATGAAAACAGAAATACAAATGTATGGAGCCTTGTCTGCCTTAAAAGACCCCCGCCCAACTACTGGAGAAGCTGCAATTGAGAAATGGGACCAGGCAGATGGGAAAGCAAGATGTTTAATTCTCAGATCGTTAACAGAGCTTCAGATGCCTTACGTGCGAGAATGCAATACTGCCAAAGAGATGATAGAAATTCTTACAGAGACTTATGCAAGAACAGGAATGAAAGCCCAATTCAGTCTGATTAATGATTTGTGTAATCTCAGATTGGAAAGAAAGGAGGACTGTGACAAATACTGTAGCAAACTAACCCAGATCTTTAATGACCTGGCGCTAACAGGCATGGTTCTCACAGAGCACCAGCGATTATCATATTTGGTCGGGTGCTTATCCGAAAGGGTTTTTGGAAGTTTTAAAACAGCAGTAGAATCCAAAGAAAATAAGGTTTATAAAGATATTTTGAAAGAGCTCAGATCAGAATGTTACCCTTATAGAAATGAGGATGTCTCTGTCTCTGAGACTGGCTCAAATTACAGGGCTGAAAGCAAGCTAAGCAAGAAGGGAAGGCTGGAGCAGGGCCGGCTTTAAGCCAATGCGACCAATGTCATCACCTCAGGCCCCGCAGCAGTGCAGTGAGCGTATTGCTTGCTGCTGCAGTCAGGATCTCTTAGGATTGTATGTAGGCAGCAATGGGATTCACAAACGACCTGGGGGAACACTGGGCGGGACATACGTGTAATTGGCAGCCTGTGATTGGCAGCCCGCGCGATTGGCAGCCCGTCTATTCCGCCCTGCTGCTGTCCCCGCCGGCCACGCGAGCTGGGCCCGCTGCCCCTGGTTGACACGCCCCACCACTGCATGCCCGGGGACCCAGGGAGCCCCCCAGGTGAGCAGGTGGCCCGTGTGGTGGCGGGGAAGGCAGTGGGGCGGAACGGACGGGCAGCCAATCGTGTGGGAGTTCCGCCTACGTCCCACCCAGCGTTCCCCCAGGTCGATTGTGAATCCCATTGCTGTATGTAGATCAGTGAGGCCAGCAGAGCAGCTTTCCCTTGGGCCCTCTCAGCTGCCCCAGCTTCTGAAGTGCCCAAAATGGGCCTCCCGGAAGCAATTGGCAGTGACGTCATCCTGTCACCACCAACTCTTTTCAGGTGCCACATTTTGTGTATGGCACCACAAGTGCTCCTCTTGGGGAGTGGGGGGCCCTGTGGGGAGTGTGGGGGGCCCCACAGGAATGCCCCGCATTGGGCCCCGCCACTCCTAGAGCAGGCCCTGGGCTGGAGCCTCCCAGGTGCAAGGGCACATTTGTGCCCTTGCAGGCACAGATCTGAGGAGACGGCATGGCCCGAATTGGGCCCGTGTGGCCTTGGGATTCGGCCTTGGATTTGGCCTTATGGCCAAATCTGCCCCCCCTCCTGGGCCGGAACGCCTGCTGGCCCCCCCCCAGAGCCCGCCCTCCCCCTGCCCAGAAATGCCCCCTGCCGACTTGCTCCCTCGGCCTGGCTCATCTCGCCTCTGCGCCTGCAGTGCCAGTCTCAGAGTGAGAGTGCTGACGCAGAGGTGCCACTTGGCACGCCCCCACGTTGGCACTCTGCGCATAGCGTCAACTCTTCAGGGCATGTAGGTTGGCGCTCTCAATCTGTGTCAGTTATGAGAGTAACTCATCGCACACACGCACGCACGCACGCACGCACGCACGCACACCAGCTTCACTCCCCACTCCTGCAGTGAGTGTTCCTTTCCTTTGATTCCTGTTCTGTCTTTCTTGTTTTTGGAGGTTTCTGAATGTCCCATGAAGGAATTGAACTTTGTACATGTAGGAGAGAGCCCGTGCATATCAAAGCGGGGTGGGGGGCATGCTCTCCAGGCTGCTGTTTCTTTCTGGCATGTTCCAGCTGGAATTTCCCTGAGCCATTGCGTTGCCAACACTGCTCCCATACACGCACATGCAAATCTACAACCCTGGGTCTGGGTTTGTTGAGGCCAGCTTGCGGGGAATTTAGGCTCAGTTGCCAATGCACAGGGGATGCAGGGAATGGCTGTTGTGGGGCCGCTGACTGGATAGTGGATTGAACCACCTCTACGAGCCTTTAATTAGGCTACCACTAATGAGAAGGGACATGGTGGCGCAGCGGGTTAATCCGCTGCTGCTGGGCTTTCCAACCGGAAGGTTGGGAGTTCAAGACTGCGCGACAGAGTGAGCTCCCGTTGCTTGTCCCAGCTCCTGCCAACCTAGCAGTTCGAAAGCACCTAAATGCAAGTAGATAAATAGGGACCACTTTGGTGGGAAGGGAACGGCGTTTCGTGTGCTACGGCGTAGTCATGCTGGCCACATGACCACGGAAGCTTGTCCTCAGGCAAACGCCGGCACTTCGGCTTAGAAATGGAGATCAGCACCGCCCCCTACAGTCGGTCACAACTAGACCATTTGGTCGTGGGGAAACCTTTACCTTTACCTAATCAGAAGACAGAGTTTCCAAATAATGTAGGTTTTATTGAAAAAATGTGGGGAACAAAGAAGGCAATTCTTACTAAAAGCACCACTTGGTTAGAACAGTAGCATAGCCAGGGAGGCGGCGTGGTCAGTATTGCAGGTGCCACAAAATGCTGTGTTAAGTGGCTCCTCCCACTTGCCATCAGAGCCATTCTGGGCAGCGTCAGCAGCACACAGGAGACACTGACAAGTCTCCTGCTGCCCAGAATTAGGGTTACCAGATACAGAGCTCAATCCTATACCACCGTTGCGCTGGCACTAAGCTCTTACTCCGGCTGAAAGCTGTCGCAAACGTGCTGTCCAGCGTGTCTGCATCAGCGCTATGGCGCTGGACCGGCGCAAACAGCTGTGCCAGCCAGTGATGTCATGCACCCACTACGCACCGCTACGTGTGTACCGGTTCCTAGAAGTTGAGCTGGCCCCACCCACTCGAAGCTGGCCCCGTCCGCTGGTTGGCTCAGCAACTGCGCATGCGTACTGCATGCTCACAGTCGTTGCCTGCACTTTCTGTGAGGAGGCAGGCAGGCAGGCAGCGTGGTGGCGGCGGCATCATGACATCATTTCCAGCTATGACCTCACTTCCTGCCACGACATCACTTCCTGCTTATGACAACACTTCCAGTGGGCAGACCCCGACAAGTGCCAATCAAAAGTGAGTACCTGTTCCTGAATCATTTGGATGACACCACTGGTGCCAGCGCTCGGGCACCGCCACAACTGTCAGCAGCGCCAGCCTTGCGTCAGTCAAGTGTTGGCATCGCTCGGTCAGTGCTGGGCCTCCACGAGGGCATTCCAGAGGCGTGCCGGGGAGTAACTGGGCGGGGACGGAGGCAGTGACACAAGATGGCCGTAGTGCTGTATCCTAATGCCTGTCCCCAACCAGGGCGGCCCCAATTCAGGCCGCTTCTGCGCACGTACCTCTGCACCTGCAAAACAGCAGGCGCAGATCTGAGCAGGCCCATAGGGGCGACTGGGGCTTATGCGGGTGCAAGGGGAAAACCTCCCCTGGTCCTGCACGTTGCTGCTGCTGCCTCCTAATACAGCCCTGTTATGTCAGCCTTACTACGTTGGCCTTACTTAGGATTGTGCTGACAATCCGGGACAGAGTGCCAATACCTTTAATCCCAAAATCATGTGTGTTCATAGGGAACCTATGTGGAGAACCCCTAGGAATATGTTGTAAAACAACATTTGGCTCTTGCCTCGCTGTGCCTTGATAGGATGTCAAAGTTTGAGTCATTGTTCGTTGCCCTTTGATTGCTCAGGTGAGAACAAGGAACCCTGCCACCCGTTTTTCCTCTTGAGCACAACCACATGGGGAGCCATTCTGCTCCACTGAGCAGAAAAAACTCATTGGGGTTCAAATTCCATGCTTGGCATGGACTTATTATGTGATAGAGGCCAAGGTAGATTATTCACTTTGAAAGCAGCACGAAAGCTTTGGGGTGGTGGCGCCTCTGTGTGGCAGCAGAAGTGTACACAAGGGCCAATGTTTATGTATCAGAGCAGTCAGTTGGTAGCACTAATTGTACATTGACTCCTATAGACACATGCAGAACACGCATATAGGTTTCAACCAGTGTTTGATGCCCAATGGCTTCGCCAAACCATTGGAATGTATGCTAGGATGTGCCCTAGTTTTCAAGGCTGGCATCACAATATTGTCCAGTCCCAGTATCTAGGGTGTAGCCTAAGAGACCTTCTGGCACTCACTGCTCTGTTCCAAATGCTGTTCCCCCTCACCTGATGCTGTGCCAGTCGCTGCTACCAGCCCCACCCCCTGCTCAACTGGTGTTAACTGATGCTGGAATTTCCTACAAGAATAATTTCCTTTTCTATCCTATCGTTTTAGGATTGCCAATTGCCCAGCAAAAAAGCATGCTGGGTCGCTCCTGTGCCTCCAACAAAAGTTGCCTGAAATCAACTGGGAAGCTTTTCACAGCAAGGTGATAAGCACAACAATTAGCTGCTAAGATCTTTATAGTAAGGTGACCAACTTTTTTACAATGAAAAGGAGGACACAAATAAATTGAAGAAAAAAATATCATAAATAAAAGAAACATTTTATTCATTGCAACAATAATACACCATGACTATAATATGATAAATGCATAATAAAAACATTTGTAACATTTTATATTGTAATTATGCTTACATGTAAATAAACTTGTAAATAAAATTATACATATTTGGAAATTATTAAATAGATAATGAATTACTAAAACATGAATTGTGCTTACCTGAGTATGATTGAATATTCACTGAAAGAAAGAAATAATTACTGTGAGTCTACTGCTTGCGTATGTGCCGTGTCATGTTTCGGTAAGAAGTAAACAAAGCCACTTGCGCACAGCCCTCTCTTTCAAGGTCTCCCGTGCGGAGCGCATGCATCTCATAATGGCATCTCGCCGCACTGTACCGAGTGTAAATCACAGGCTCATATGCCCTCTAATCAGTTCCGGGCCCCTATGAGTCGGTGATTTTTTCAGCAGCATGTGACCTTAACCACAACAAGGCTCACAACCACTGCTACTAGGCTGGGCCCAAAGTTAACAATACTTCCTCTTAACCTTAAAATTCTCCAGGCTAAACAAGTCCTAACTACAGGGACCTTTTTCCAATGAGTAACTTAAAATTTGGTAAGCGTGCCACTTTAGCCACTGAATCTTATCTGGTTCCAAAGCCAACCAATTGTTTCCTGGGGAGGGGAAAAAATTGAAGCTTTTCTTTGCCTAGGAATAGAGTTGGGTCAGTCAGTGATGTGTGGTGAAGGCTGGGGAGGCACTTCCTGAGGTGCCGCAAGGCATTATGGGCTATCTGGAAGCCATAGCACCTGTGCAATCAGAGCAGAAGCTGAGCAAGAGCTTGGCCTCCCCTGCGATTGTGCAGTGTAACCCCTCAGAAAGGGGACAGAGGGTGTGTGTAATCACAGGGGAAGTTGAAGCTATTCCCCTTGGAGTATGAGGGTCTGTTTCCCCTCCCAGTATGTTCTTGGTGTGTGGGGGGACAACAAGTTATTGGGATCAGAACCACGGTGGGGTTGACATTCCAAAGGCTTCTTACCCATCCTATGTTTTTTCCACATTTTGTGCCTGTTTACCAAATGAAAGGGAAAATCCACAGAGCAGATGGCAGATTGTCAGGCTTTTGTCTTTTGGCCTTGAAAGGTCAAATGTCCCCTTAACTTTGAGGGGTCCTCCGTGACCATGATTGCCCCATCACCACACGATAGGATCCTGTAGAGAAATTAGGAACATTTGAGGTCCTGGCTGGTGCGCCACCCTGGGACAGGACCGCAGGCTGCCACCTGCCCATTGTACAAATCGGTGGTAAGACCACATCTGGAGTACTGCGTACAGTTCTGATCGCCGCATCACAAAAAGGACGTAGTGGAACTGGAAACGGTCCAGAAGAGAGCATCGAAAATGATTATGGGGCTGGGGCACCTCTCTTATGAAGAAAGACTGCCGCATTTGGGGCTCTTCAGCCTAGAAAAAAGATGCCTAAGGGGGGACATGATTGAGACATAAAAAATTATGCACGGAAGGGATGGAGTCGATAAAGGGATGTTCTTTTCCCTCTCTCACAACACCAGAACCAGGGGACATCCGCTAAAACTGAGTGTTGGGAGAGCTAAACCAGATAATATAAAAGGAAATACCTTTTTACTCAGCAGGGCGTTAATTGTGGAACTCTTTGCCACAGGAGTTGGTGATGGCATCTGTGCAACCTCCTTACATTAGTAGTAGGCTAATTCAGAGTGCCGGGTGCAAGGGAGTGGCAACAGGATGCAAGCCTCTTGTTGTCTCATGCCTCCCTGGGGCACCTGGTGGACCGCTGTGAGATACAGGAAGCTGGACTAGATGGGCCTTTGGCCTGGTCCAGCAGGGCTCTTCTTATGTTCTTATGCCCTCCTCCCTCCCTCCTTCCTCACCTGGAGCCTTGTGCGACTCGAGGCTGCTCTGCTTACTACAGCCTCCAGAAAAGTTTTAAGCATTTCTTAAAGTTAAACGCTAAAGTAACGCTACAAGGCTGTAGTAAGCAGGGGCGGATCTAAGGGGGGGGGGCAAATCTGTAAGTTTTGCAAGAAGCCTTACCTTGCAGTGGAAATCACTCCTCTCCTGCACCGTTTTAGCCAATCCTCACAGGGAACAGCAACATCTTGGCATTGCGTACTGGCTACAGCAGCAAGGGAGAGGAGGGATTTACATGACAGGGTAAGGCTCCTTGCAAAACTTACAGATTTGCCCCCCCTTAGATCCGCCTCTGGTAGAAAGCCTCCAAAGGGCCCGCAGACACCCCATGCGGCCTGCCTGGCCCTTGGGAGGGCCTTGGACGGCAGTCAGCGGTAGTGCCTCTGGTGGGCAGGTGGCAGTGGTGGCAGCAACTCTGCTAGGCCCACCCCGATTGGGAATCTTCATATATCTTCAACTCTGGACCCAGCCCAATTCAGATGCTGTATAATCTGGAATTCTAAAACAGCCCAATCCAATAACCAACATTCTAGGCCAATGCACCCTCAACCCAGCCCTGAGCTAAGGGAACAAATGTTCCCATAACCTGGAGACGGCCCCATGGCTACAATGGTGCTGGAAAGTTAGTAAGGGCTGGGCTATAATAAAGAATTTCAATTGCTAAAGAGCATCCAGGACGGCACTGGAAAGCCACACAGCAGACCTGGGTCCACTGTTTAATGCCACTGTCTGGGAGGGTCTCTCACAGGTACAGAGCAGCTGTCTATGCAGACAGATGCTGTACTGGGCCGGGAGGTGGTGGCTTCAGAGTGCTTTGACACTGGGGCAGTGCCTATCAGTGTGCTCTCACTCACCCCGCCCCCTCGTTTGTCTATCCAGATTACTAATCTCAGCATGGAACTTTAGACTCTTACCTGGCTACTGTAGATGAGATCAGACAAGATCAATGCCTCTTAGTTGTCTAACCTCCAGGTAAACCTTTCTACCTCCATCGGCCACAGTAGCTTCATGCCCCAAGGTAGAAACCCCAGAACGCCTTGTGGCTGATGGGTGGCATTGCTTTGTGACCCATTTGTTGGTCACATTGCGCCCCAGAATGCATTCCAGGTTCCAGATAGCGCCCCACAATGCCTTCTGGCACCACAGCTGGTGCCAGCCCATGTCCCACCAAAAATCAGATCGTGGCCCACTTGGCCCTGACAGCAGTTTGAATGGTACAGTTATCAGGTGATTCTGCTCTTTGCTGTGATAATTGACCACCTCAATCTACCTCGTGGAATCTACCCATCTTTCACCCACTTTCCTCTCAGAACCCAGGTTGTCACTCCTTACAGTTCTCAGGCATCCAAGAATTTCACTTCCAGTTTTGAAAACCACCTAGTTTATTAGAGCAAATGGCATGAAGAGAAAGTGTTGTCTGTCAGAAAATATCTCAAGGGGGATACACGACATTTCTGAGTCTATAGTTCATCCCGGAAACGTAAAGTGGTTCCTTCCATCTTGCGCTGGTAATCGGCATCAAATGCCTCCCTTTGAGCCACCGTAAAATAATTCTTCCAATCGCCAACTTCGCCTGAGGAAATGCACAAAAGAGCAGAGGGTTGTGGGTAACTGCATCTTATCATCAAGAAGACTGAAACTCGGGTCACAAATTTCACTATACCACGACCTTGGGGGATTTGTGGAATCTGCATCTCTCCCCCAGCTCCAAGAGGCAGGGTGACCTTTTCTGAAGGATCTTCTTTTCTAAGGATGAGCTCTCTTTCTGCTGTGTCTAGTATCCCCGCTAAAGGACACTTGATTGCCTTCTGCTGGAGGCAGAGAAGAGGTTCCCTTCTTAGGGCATTAGTGGGGTTGTCCTATTGCCCAGAAATATGCTCCAAGTGTGAGTCAAACAAGGAAAGTCACATGATGTTGCTATCCTCTATTTTGGAAACACTACTGGAATCACTGGGGTGGAGTTGGGATGGGCTTCTCAAACTAGGATCCATGCCTTCTGGGTTTGTCCTTACTCACCTTTCCTCATAAACATGCTTATTGTTTTGTCAAAGATTGTCTCAGGAACAGTTTCATAATTGGCCATTGGATTGTCTTTCATGACTTTGAAGGTGGTGTGATGGGCAATCTTCTGCACGATGTCCTCAGAGAGGTCAAGTTCTAGGAAATCCTTCACACGCCGGATCTCGCGGGCCAGATCCTGGCAGAAACATACAGATTGGCATGAGTAGGATACAAGACAGGCCATAACCAGCACCCGGACAACAACTGGGCCTGTGCAAACACTGGAACATGTTGGGTTCTCAATCTCACCCATCTCTTGTTCTGAAAAACGGGAGGATTGTTTGGTGTCCTTTAGCTTTTTTATTTCTCTCTGTTTCAGCTCTTTACTATTGTGGCTATAAAACCCCCATTTTATTGCCTGACTTAGCAATATGACCAGAGGCCCAACTCCTTGACACGCCCATATTCCGGATCCTGTAATCCCGTCAGCACTGACTGACTTCCCCTATTGCTAGGACCACCATGACTCTGATTATTATTGTGCTTGCCCCAACTTCCTGCTGTCAATCCTCAGCCACACATTGTTGGCTTTCATTGCAGTCACATGAGGAACTATTAGCAGGAACTATTATTTATTTTCCACATTTTATACTGTTTTTTCCTTCAAGGAGCTCAGGGTAGTGTATATAGTTCCTCCCAGTGGTGTCATCTACAAATAAGGAACGGGAACGCTGGGCGGGACTTACGCGGGACGTACACGTGATTGGCTGCTTGCCCATCCCGTTCCGTGGCTGCCCTGGCCTCAGCGGGGTGCCTGCTCGCTGGGGGAGACGGGTGGGGGGCGCGCCAGAGCCTGGGCAAGCAGCGATGGGGTGCACAAACCGGGGGCAGCCCGCCCAAGGCCAGGGCAGCCGCGGGACGAAACGGGCGGGCTGCCAATCACAAGTGGTTTTCCCCATTGCCATCATGATGAAATCAATTCTGTTGCAAAAGTGTACCATCATGCAGGAAATGAATGCGATTAAAGCACAGGTTGCAGTTTGTACAGCTGACCCTCCCCCAATCTGGACCTCTCTGAGAGCTCAATCCTAACCTGGAGTTAGGCAGGCACAGATAGGCCAGCAAAGTTTGACCAGCACAAGGGACACCATAAAGCATGTTTGGACCACTCTTGGAGTAAGGGAGGATGGCGCACGTCTGTGTGCTGGCCTCTTTGACTCCGAAAGTGGTCCAAACACACTTTACGGTGTTCCTTGTGCCAGCCAAACTTTGCTGGCCTAACTGTGCCGGCCTAACTCCAGGTTAGGATTGCGCTCTGACTTGCAATTCTTTAGTTCAGCTGCATCTTCCATCCTTTCATACTTCCCCTTCCATACTTCCCTTCTGTTGACTCTCTCCTCCTTGAACATTGTGAAATGTGTTACTCAACAAACACTCCGTTTTATTTTTAGCATTACAGAATGCGATCATGCAACAAAGCACCTCCAGTAACTTTATACTATTTTGGTCAAGTTGAAAAGCATTTGCAACCTGATTGCAAATTCCGTACTGCTAGTAAACTGGAAATACTAGTTATGGGTGTGCGTGTGCGTGTGAGAGCGCAATCCTAAATTGCGCTGAAATGGCAAGGCTGGCGGGCCTGTGCCATACCCGGCACACCTTAGGCACTCTGGGGAGCCTCCCCAGAGCAAGGGCACATGCGCGCCTTTGCCCCAGGGGAGGCTCCAGCCTCTCCATAGGGTTTCTCGGATCTGAACCTGCTGTATAGCAGATGCAGAGCTGAGGAAGCCGCAAGGCCCAAATCGAGGCCTCACAGCCTGGGGACAGAGCCAGCCCCACCCCCCTCCCCGGGCCGGCATGCCACATCCTGCCACATCCTGTGGTGATGGCATCTGGTCTGGATGCCTTTAAGAGGGGATTGGACGGATTTCTGGAAGAAAAGTCCATCGTGGGCTATATGCCATGATGGATTGTGCAACCTCCTTACATTAGGCTACTTCAGAGTACCGGGTGCAAGGGAGTGGCAACAGGATCCAAGCATCTTGTTGTCTCATGTGCTCCCTGAGGCACCTGGTGGGCTGCTGTGAGATACAGGAAGCTGGACTAGATGGGCCTTTGGCCTGATCCAGCAGGGCTCTTCTTATGTTCTTATGCCGACCCTCACCCAGTTCCTCCCGCCTGCCCACCCTCCCTCCTCCCAGACCTGCCCGCCTGCTAGCAGAGTTCAGCTGGCGCAAGGGCATCTCGACGCCAGCGCTCTTGGGCTGATGCCACTGCTAGCGTCAGCCCAAGAGCTCTAACACCGATGCAGGGGTATCTGTCGGCACCCCTGCATCAGCGCTAGTGATGGTGTACCGACGCTAGGAAGTAGCGTTGGTGCAATGTCACTTCTAGAATTATGCCCTGAGTGTGTGTGCGTGTGTCAGCATTTCCTTGGCAACTGGGGCCCAATTGGAGAAGGGGGGGCGCCATTTGGTAAACTGTCATCTCAGGTACCAGATGGACCAGCTTTTCCCTTTGGGGTATCCAACATGGAGAGACACACATGCACACAAACCACTACACTGGTACGTGTTGCTTCTTCATTTATGCACCCCTTTCAACATCAGTTCCGGGCCCTGGGCCCAAACAAAGCTTGCAGGCATTCTGGAGCTGGTGTGTTGAAAGGGCATCATATAAGAAGTTGCCCAATGCCACAAAAAGCTTTGCTTGCAGGAAAGGAAGTGGCAAATGAAGCTCTTCAAAGCACACTTGCCTATAAATCTAAATGATTTACTACTGGCCTGCACTACTGGTCAGTGGCAGATCTAGGGGGTGGCGGGGGGCAAGAGCCCTGGGCGCCGTCTTGGGGCTGTCTAGGGGGGTGCCAGTGGCCCCCACAACATTGTGTGGGGAGACCTGGGCTCCGGAGCCCAGGTCTACCCATTGGGACCAGCTGCGAGTAGACCTGGGCTCCCTTGAATGGAGCCCAGGTCTACCCGCAGCCATTTCTAATGGGTAGACCTGGGCTCCCTCGAGCGGTCTACCTGGGGCTGTTTCTGGTGGGTAGACCTGGGCTCCCATGGGGGCGCACTTCTATTGGGTGCCCTGGGTGCCATTTTGACTAGGTCCGCCCCTGCTACTGGTATAAGCCAATGTTAATCTATGCACAGTAGGGTTTGGGGCAAAGCAATGGTGTGACGGCACCCCCTGCGTCACTGTGCCCCCAGCACGTCCGCCCAGCCCCCAGCGCCCCCCCCCCCACCACCCCAGCGTCTGTGAATGCTCCATTTTGAAGCCAAACAGGTGCATGAGAGGGGTGGGTGGGTGAATGTGAATGTGTGGGTCAGTGCCCATCCACAGACATTGCCCTGGGCACAATCCTCTTGAGTTTTGTTTTTCGTTAAGACTTTCCTATGGCGGTTTTTGTCCCTTCACATACAAGGAACAGCTAACCAAAAAACATGAATTGTCTCTTCTAGCTCAGAAGGCATGTGTGTCTACAACTACTGTAGTCTCTATTTGCAAATGATGTTGAAAGGGAATTTTCCTAGTTCCACATTGATGAGGGATGAGATTGATTTTGTCACAAAAAAAAATTGTAATAAACACATCCCTTGCACCTTGCAACTTTGTACACTAGATCACTTATCTACCCTGTAATCCAGCAACATACTGGTTAATATTATTCTTTCTTCACTGGATTTTTCTACTTATTCACTTTAGTTGATTCTTACTCCTTTCTTATTTCCAGAACAGTGTGTTCCTTGTGAGATGAGTTACTCAGCAACTGATCAGCATTATTTTTTTAACATCAGAAAATGTGATTTTTTTAAAAAAAGAACACCCAGTAAAAATAATCACAACATGCCCACAAAAATATTAAGAAAATGAATAGCCTGATGAGCACATGTGGGCTTTGACTCTTTCTCTTTACCCCTTCCACTTCCCTCTGGTGCTTCCTCAAAAACTCTTTTCAACAGAAGTTCACCTTAAACTTGCAGGCATCCTGGAACTGGTGTGTTAAAACGGAATCATGTAGGAAATTGCCCAATCCCAAAAAGATGCTGGACATGCTGGAAAGGAAGCGACAGTCTTGCACAGAAGCAGAGAAATGACGATGTGCTCATGCACATACAGTACCTATGTTAGGGCACAATCCTAACCTGGAGTTAGGCTGGCACAGTTAGGCCTGCAAAGTTTGGTTGGCACAAAGAACACCACAAAGTATGTTTGCACCACTCTCGGCGTCAGAGAGGCCTGCACACAGACATGCAGCATCCTCCCTGACTCCAAGCGTGGTCCAAATGCGTTTTACGGGGGCCCATGTGCTGGCCAAACTTTGCCTAACTACAGGTTAGAATTGTGCCCTTACTCATTTGTGGCCTACTGGTGACCTGAAAGAGGAAAAAAGGATAAACTCTCTTCCTATTTACAAAAACATCACTGCCTGATTGCCTGGAGGTAATCGTTAGTCGCCACAGGCGATCAAGTGAGTGGCTTCAATGGACAGATTAGATTTTTTTGCTGGGTCTATCTACACTACAGATGTATATTGGTTTTATACTAGTTCAACCATCCGAGTTTCCCTCAAAAAATTCTGGGAACTGCAATTTGGTGAGAGTGCTCTCCGTCAAACTGACAGTTCCCAAAACTCTTTGGAACAAGGGAACCAAGGGAATTCAGTTATATATACACCTAAATATACACTGGCTTATGATTCCTGGATTCATTTAGGCTGCAGTCACCTACCCTGTACTGATTTAAAAGCCTAAGGGCATAATCCTAACCAACTTTCCAGCACTGGGTAAGGACAATGCAGCTCCAAAGTAAGGAAACAAGAATTCCCTTACCCTGAGGAGGGCTCGTTGATTTCTACTCCACTGCAGAATGCAGAACATGCCCCATTGGCATAGCTATGTCAGTGCTGGAAAGTTGGCTAGGATTGTGCCCAAACACTCTGGTATTTGTTGCAAAAGATAGAAGAACAACACGGTCCTACACGATTTGAGTCATTCAAAATATACTTCAGCAGCTGCGAGGGTTGCCAAACCCCACCCCACCCCAAAACCAATCTGCAATCTCCCCGAATCTGCATCAATCTCTAGGCGACTACAGAAAGTCTGGTAATCCTGGGGTTTTTAAAAGGAATTTCCAGCATTACATCATGTTGGGGAAAAACACCATACAATCTCCAGGAATAGTTTCAGTCACAGTTGGCAATCCTAGTAGCTGCAATTTGTGCAATGGCAGTATTTCCTTTTGTCTGTCCTAATTCTCCCAACACTCAATTTTAGTGGTTGTCCCCTGGTTCTGGTGTTATGAAAGAGGGAAAAGAACATCTCTCTATCCACTGTATCCATCTCACGCATAATTTTGTAAGTCTCAGTCATGTTCCCCCGTCAAGCACCTCTTTTCTAGACTGAAGAGCTCCAAACACTGTTGCCTCATCACAGAGATACCTCAGCCCAGTAATCATTTTGGTTGCTCTTAGCCAGCATGCAAATCATTGTGGTCTCTCAGCCAGAGAATCCTGGCTGAGGACTGCTGAGATCAAAATGACAAGAGAGAAATTCCTCATTCAAGTCCCAATCATTTCAGTGGCACTCAGCCAAGATTCACTTCCTTTGGCTACAACAACCCATTGCTTTATATGCACAAAGAATGCACACCTCAAGCAATGCACAGCTAACAGGAAAAGGAAAAGCAGTTTTTGATTGCAGATGAGATTGTTGGAACAACATATTACATAACACCTTTTTCAGACCTCTTAGCCAGCATACCTTCTGGGGTTGAACTGTGCCAGCTGATTGGGCGTCCAAGCCCACGTGGCCAGATTAGAGAGCAGATAGGGATGCCCAGGTGGTCAAAAATTGGATGAACCTATGAGCTCATCCAACCTACCTAGGTTACTTGAGATCAAGCCCAAGGATGCTTGCATGTGTTCCTGATTTGCTACTCTTAGCGGGAATCTAAGCCTGGCCAGTTCCTGCAGGACGGCCGGCTGGGGAGCAGGGAGGAGTTTGGATGTGGCTGTTAGGCTGCACCCAAACCCCCCCATCCCTGGGCTGCACAGCCCCGATTCAGGCCGCTGAGGCTAGTTGGACTCCGAGGAGCCCCATAGGCTCAGTTGGGGTTTGCCCCAGGGTAAGGGGGCAAACATGCCCTTGCCCCGGGGAGGCTCCAGTGGCTTCCCAACCTGTGCTGGATACAGTGCAGGTGAGCCAACTGTTCCAGTGTAGGTTAGGATTGTGCTCTAATTGATGCAAGTCTCAGCCTAAGTATCAAGGGGGGGGAGGGGGAGGAAAGTTTGTAGACATCTCTCAAGGTTCTCTTTTTCACTTTGACCCAAGACTCACCTCTTTCATGTCCTCATAGAAGAGATATAAGATACGGTGATTTTCTTTTTCATCCCAGTAACGTCGGACGTGGTCATACCAAGAGCCCCAGGGGACTGAGTGAACAATGAGATGAATATTATATCCAAATAAGAACTGAAGAATCCTGTCTCTTGAATATACAGAAACCAGGACTCCTTACATAAGCAGAGCCCAACCTGACTGAAAGGGGACATTTGTAGCACCACCATGGGCGGGCGCGGGGGGGGGGGAGGAATTTAGTTTCTTTTTTTTTTTAAGAGAAACAGGCAGAGGGGAGGATAACAGGTGGGAAGGACGATATGAGAACCCCATCAGCTTTAATAGTGAGGTGAAGTTTTACAGGTATCACATATGGACAAGAAAATATATCACGTATGGACAAGAAAAGCGGCGCTTGACAAAATTTCCTCTTCCCAAGTATTAAGAGTACAGGAGCCCTCCTGGGTCTCCTTTGCATTTGGCCACCCTTGAGAGAGGGATACACAAAATCAAAAAATTAAAGCGGGACACAGTTAGCAGAGGGAGGTTAAAGGGGAGTTCTCAGTTGGAAGAGACTAAAGATTCTGGCTCTAGGCCTGGGGTCTCCAAACGATTTGGCACGAGGGCCGCATCGTACATCTGTCACAGTGTCGAGGGCCGGAAAATAAATAATAAAGACTTGGAGAACTGATGTGCTGAGAGTTTGATTGACTACAATAAGCAGGAGGGGTGGAAGGAGGAGGGGAGCAGAGGGCAACATTGACTTGCAGAGGAAGAGAGGAGAATGGATTTTGAAAAAGCGTCAAGCAAGCCACAGCGCAAACCCCAAACTTTTTGGGGTCTCAGTTTCTGCTCCATGTATGGTAAGTTTAATGTAGACATTCACTTTAATTGATATTTCTATTCCAAGTCTCCCAGCATTGATGCATTTCTCATTCAGGGCGCAATCCTAGCCAGCTTTCCAGCACTGACCTAGCTGTGCCAACGGGGCAGGTGCTGCATCCTGCAGTGGAACAGTATTGCAGGGTTGGGTATGGCCTCCAGGTCAGGATTTGGAGACCTTTGCCGTAGAAACTCCTGGCATTTTGTCTAACTACGCATAATGCTCCCCAGAAGAGCTGGCTCCCCGAGAAAATCTCCCAGTGAACCCAGGACACTGACCTCTGCCCTGCATGAATTTCTCTACGTAGCCGTCCCACGGGCCTGGGTCTGGATCCACCAAGTTCATTTGGTCAAAGAAGAAATACGAGACCAGGTTATCCTTGGCATTCCGAGCAACGTAGATCACCTGAAAGAGCCCAGAGAGAGAGACTGCTGTACAGAGCTGAGGATCCGAACAGGGAGGAAGAGGATGCAAGGGCAAAACAAGGTCGAGATCACTTACTTTGCAGTTCTTTTCCCAGAAGGTTTTAGGGACAAGCTGGAAAGGGAGGTGGGTTTTGATGGTGCGAGGAGATGGTGCATCCACCAGCTGATCCACCCCTGGAGAGAACCGGGAAAGGGACAAAAGAGTTAAGCCGGCGCTGTGGAGTTCTATGGACTCCTGTCAGATTGATTGGGATCTTCAGGCTCACCTGAAGGAAAAGAAGGTGGAGAGCAGATTTCTAGAAATGGGACCCGGCACTGCAGGGGGGCCCGCCGAGCTTTTTCCAGATCTCCTCGAACTAGAAGCAGATCCACAATCTCCTGCATCCATGTGGTACCTGAAGTGAGACCAGAAACAGCCAATAATTCTATGTGTCGCCTTTTCATCTAACTCAGTGGTTCCCAAACTGTGGGCTGGAGCTCACCAGTGGGTTGAGAGCCAGTTTCAGGTGGGTCACAAAGCACCCAGAGCAGCTATATCGAAAATACGAGAAGAGGGGATGTTGGAAAGGGGAAAGGCTGTGTGGTTGTTTTACTTGTGTCAAGGTTGTAAATAGGCTTTTTCATTCTGATTCACTTTGCAATTGGAAAATGACTGAGAAATCACCCAACTTATTACTGCGTTCTCAGGAAAGCAGCAGGCTCTGGCATAACAATGATGGCACCTCGAGCCTCAAGGTCTCTTCTCCCATCACTTCTGGTGGGTCCCGGACAGATTGCCATTCTAAAAAGTGGGTTCTGGTGCTAAAACGTTGGAGAACCACACATCAAGCCAGTTCAACAATGCCCTGTTCCAGCTGTAACACAGCACTAATCAAGTGTAATACGCACTTATGCACTTTCTTTTCTCCCTCACCGTCTCCCTCCAGAGGCAGATCTAAGGGAGGGCAAAGCTCTAAGTGTTGTAAAAGCCTTACCCTGTGATGTAAATCGCTGCTGTAGCCAGTAAGCAATGCCAAGATGTTGCTTTTCCCTGTGAGGATTGGCTAGAACAGTGCAGGAGAGGAGTGTTTTCCACTGCAAAGTAAGGCTTCTTGCAAAACTTAGAGATTTGCCCTCCCTTAGGTCTGCCTCTGTCTCCCTCTCTTCTATCACTGTTTAGTTTCCACAGTGCCTGTCTGAAACTGCAAGCTCCTTGAGTGCAGGGACTTCTCTATGTTCCCAGCCTAAGGGAAAATACCCTCTGTGTCAGAGGCAACTGCTATAGCATAGCAAAGAGCAAGAAGTGCAAGCCTGTATATGTTTACTCTGAAGTAAATCCCACTGATTTCAATGTGACTTATTCTCAGGTAAGTATGTATAGGATGACAGCCATAGCTATGGGTCAGGAATTTCCCGTTTCAACGTCCACGTCTGCCATCAGATCAGTAGGAGATCTTACACAAGCTGCCTTCTCGCAGCCTCAGTCCTCCAGCTGCAGTATGGGGAGAATAACACCCCCTTTTTCTTACAAGGCGGCTGCGAGGACAACAGCCGGACAGTGCAAGCGATGTGCAGACGCTGCAAACAGCACGGATTCTGACCTGCACCCCACACAGGCCTCCTCCCCACAGCGCCCCTGCTTGGTGTCTCACCGGCTTTGGGGTAGGTGGCGATGAGCAGGTCATCGGGCCGGGCTTCGAAATTCTCAATGGGAGCCCATTGTTGAGCGATGGGTTCCATCAGGGGGATGCCATGGACCTGCATCAGAGGGAACCTCCGGAAAACCCCTTTGTACTTGTCCAGGGCTTCATTGTAGTCCCCCTTCCCAGACATGGCACTTCCGGGGGAGCTGTGCAGGTCCTGTGATTTCTTCTCAAAGACGGCAGGGAACTCCTTGTTCCTGCAGAAGATAATGGCTTTTTCCTCTCTCTCCCCAGCAGTGGGCACATCACAGCCCTTTTATGTCCATCTCTCTTTCCCGTCAACTGAAAGGCAACTTTCCCCTTCACAGGTTTGCCTCACTCAGTAAAGCTGAGTGAAATGAACACCAGGAAGGGACTTTGACTCAGCCCTGCCCATATGTTATCAAGCCACAACAAGGAAGAACTTGGCAAAAGGACAACCCATGGAGGAAAATAACTGGAGCCGGCATGCCTTAAGAATTAATGCTGGCCAAGTGAAGCCAGGGGGCGGGCTTAGCAGCCATGTTGGTTGACTCAAAACAATCCTCATTCCAAGCATTTCAGATTGCTTTGCTCGTACGGTTTAGGATTGAATAAAAATAAAAACTTACGAAAATAAAAACATGTGATCGGTTAGAAACATTATTAGTAACCTTATTATGATTTAATATGCAATTACAAGGTGAAATTCCTCATAATTATATTACTGAACATACCTGACGAAATGCTACTTGCTGTCTATTTAAACTCGGATTGCACTGTTTTGACAGACTTTATTTAAATCTACACAAGCAAAAATAAAGTGTGAACGGGAAGGAAAGAAAAAAAAGGGGAGGGTGGGCAAAAATTAGATAAATACATAGGAAAATTACATTAAAATCTCTTCATAACACAAGTAGTTGTCAATATGAGAGTAATTTTTTACTTCTAGACTATTAAGAGTATTTTTTTAAACTTCTACACTCACCCCCCCAAAAAAACAAATTCTGTTAATGTTCAGAATTTCAAAAATATTACAGTAGAAAATGGAAGGCGGGAAAAAACGTGTAAACGGGAAGGGGAAAAAAGGAGGGGGGAATTTTTTTTTTTTACCTTCTAGACCATTAACAGTGGGTGTCAGAAAATGGTGAATAAGACTGCTAGGAACAACAAGAAATTACACAACTTCAAAAGTAATGCACTCACTGTTTCAGTGAACGGTAGTTTTATTGAACCGATGTAATGTGAATACATGAATCTTTCCGTGGAAATTAAATCCCATTTTTCGTACAGCGATTCGCATACCCCTATGCAGAACACGCAGGCATGCTTAAAGAGGTTGAGATTAACTTTTACACACGTGCAGGGAGATTTTTATTTGTGAATTCGCGGCAATTCTCCTTGGCGGGAATGATCTGAGTCAACCATATTGGGTGACCCAAAGGTGGCTTCAAGAAAATGACGTCATGCCGGCTCCAGTTATTTTTCCTCCATGGGACAACCGGATTGGTGACCTCACTGTCTTTCAAGACCCTCCTACTTGTTTTGAATTTGGCTTCAAAGAATTTCAATTGCTAAAGAGCATCCAGGACGGCACTGGAAAGCCACACGCCCAGGACAGCACACCTGGGTCCACTGTTTAATGCCACTGTCTGGGAGGGTCTCTCACAGGTACAGAGCTGTCCATGCAGACAGATGCTGCACTGGGCCGGGAGGTGGTGGCTTCAGAGTGCTTTGACACTGGGGCAGTGCCTATCAGTGTGCTCTCACTCACCCCGCCCCCTTGTTTGTCTATCCAGATTACTAATCTCAGCATGGAACTTTAGACTCTTACCTGGCTACTGTAGATGAGATCAGACAAGATCAATGCCTCTCAGTCGTCTAACCTCCAGGTAAACCTTTCTACCTCCATCGGCCGCAGTAGCTTCATGCCCCAAGGTAGAAACCCCAGAACGCCTTGTGGCTGATGGGTGGCATTGCTTTGTGACCCATTTGTTGGTCACACTGTGCCCCAGAATGCATTCCAGGTTCCAGATAGCGCCCCACAATGCCTTCTGGCACCACAGCTGGTGCCAGCCCATGTCCCACCAAAAATCAGATCGTGACCCACTAGGCCCTGACAGCAGTTTGAATGGTACAGTTATCAGGTGATTCTGCTTATCTCTTTGCTGTGAAAATTGACCACCTCAATCTACCTCATGGAATCTACCCATCTTTCACACACTTTCCTCTCAGAACCCAGGTTGTCACTCCCTACAGTTCTCAGGCATCCAAGAATTTCACTTCCAGTTTTGAAAACCACCTAGTTTATTAGAGCAAATGGCATGAAGAGAAAGTGTTGTCTGTCAGAAAATATCTCAAGGGGGATACACGACATTTCTGAGTCTATAGTTCATCCCGGAAACGTAAAGTGGTTCCTTCCATCTTGCGCTGGTAATCGGCATCAAATGCCTCCCTTTGAGCCACCGTAAAATAATTCTTCCAATCGCCAACTTCGCCTGAGGAAATGCACAAAGAGCAGAGGGTTGTGGGTAACTGCATCTTATCATCAAGAAGACTGAAACTCGGGTCACAAATTTCACTATACCACGACCTTGGGGGATTTGTGGAATCTGCATCTCTCCCCCAGCTCCAAGAGGCAGGGTGACCTTTTCTGAAGGATCTTCTTTTCTAAGGATGAGCTCTCTTTCTGCTGTGTCTAGTATCCCAGCTAAAGGACACTTGATTGCCTTCTGCTGGAGGCAGAGAAGAGGTTCCCTTCTTAGGGCATTAGTGGGGTTGTCCAATTGCCCAGAAATATGCTCCACTGCCATTCTGAGGGACACTGATCAAGTGTGAGTCAAACAAGGAAAGTCACATGATGTTGCTATCCTCGATTTTGGAAACAACACTACTGGAATCACTGGGGTGGAGTTGGGATGGGCTTCTCAAACTGGGATCCATGCCTTCTGGGTTTGTCCTTACTCACCTTTCCTCATGAACGTGCTTATTGTCTTGTCAAAGATTGTCTCAGGAACAGTTTCATAATTTGCCATTGGATTGTCTTTCATGACTTTGAAGGTGGTGTGATGGGCAATCTTCTGCACGATGTCCTCAGAGAGGTCAAGTTCTAGGAAATCCTTCACACGCCGGATCTCGCGGGCCAGATCCTGGCATACAGATTGGCATGAGTAGGATACAAGACAAACCATAACCAGCCCCCGGACAACATCTGGCTAGATGTCTTTAAGACGGGATTGGAAGGATTTCTGGAGGAAAGGTCCATCGTGGGCTATAGGCAATGATGGATTGTGCAACCTCCTTACAAAGGTGGTGGGCTACTTCAGAGTGCCGGGTGCAAGGGAGTGGCAACAGGATGCAAGCATCTTGTTGTCTCATGCCTCCCTGGGGCACCTGTTGGGCCGCTGTGAGATACAGGAAGCTGGACTAGATGGGCCTTTGGCCTGATCCAGCAGGGCTCTTCTTATGTTCTTATGTTCTTATAACACCTAGGCCTGTGCAAACACTGGAACATGTTGGGTTCTCAGTCTCTTGTTCTGAAAAACGGGAGGATTGTTTGGTGTCCTTTAGCTTTTTTTATTTCTCTCTGTTTAAGCTCTTTACTATTGTGGCTATAAAACCCCCATTTTTAGCAATGACTTAGCAATATGACCAGAGGCCAAACTCCTTGACACGCCCATATTCCGGATCCTGTAATCCCGTCAGCACTGACTGACTTCCCCTATTGCTAGGACCACCATGTCTCTGATTATTATTGTGCTTGCCCCAACTTCCTGCTGTCAATCCTCAGCCACACATTGTTGGCTTTCATTGCAGTTACATGAGGATCTATTAGGAAGAACTATTATTTATTTATTTTCCACATTTTATACTGTTTTTCCTTCAAGGAGCTCAGGGTAGTGTATATAGTTCCTCCCCCCATTTTTCCCCTCACAAAAATCCTGTGAGGTAGGCGAGGCTGAGAGATGTGACTGGCCCAAGGTTGAGAGATAGCGACAGGCCCTTTGGCTGCAATCTAATACATACTTCCTTGGAAGCGCAATCCTAACCTGGAATTAGGCCAGCGCAGATAGGCCAGCAAAGTTTGGCACAAGGGACACCATGATGCAGGTTTAGAGCATCTGACTGTTCTCGGAGTCAGAGAGGCCAGCACAAAGTCATGCGCCATCCTCCCTGACTCCGAGAGTGGTCCAAATGTACTTTACTGTGCAGGCGCGTATCAGTCCGCATGGGAAAGCGTGCGCTTTTTGGCCTGCCTGCCCTTCCTCACCTCCATTACACTCGGAAATGAAGCGTTTCCAGGCACAGGGAGGCGTTTCGGAGTGACGCGCAGGGGCGGGGCAATGTCCTCGGGGCACGGTTTCGTCGCCTGACATGGGCGCGTTCCGGCCTCCGTGTGTCCCTGTTACTGTGGCCCTTGGGCCAGCCAAACTTTGCTAGCCTAACTGTGCCGGTCTAACTCCAGGTTAGGATTGCACTCTTAATCAGAGTTCTAGTATTAGCTCTGAAACATGGAAATGAGAGCTGACTCATACTAACATTTTATTGGTTCCCTGCTGTATCATAACAACACCTTATTGGGTCTCGGAACAATCGCTCTCATTGGTCAGTTTTCAGTTAAGTATATCCACTTTTTGTTCCATAAGGCAGTTGTGTTTTCGTTTTCTGGTTATTTGGCTATACTTTTTGATAGGATACAGAAATTTAAGCGTGGTTTGTTTCATTGCAGCCTGCAGTGAAGTATGCATCAAATAATATGTAACATGATTATATTATTCGAAAATACGAAGGTTTTCACAATTTTGGCAATAGTGGTATCACCCCTCCCAAGCGTGTTACCTGGTACAGACCACCACCCTTGTACCCCCCCTAGCAATGCCTGAATATTGGCTTTTTAAAAGAAGTGGTTCTGGGCCTCTCTCACAGGGAGATTTTTGTCCCACAGAGAGCGAAGGGTTAGGAGTTATGAACCATCGCCCTTGTGTCTGTGAGTAGCCTACCCGCAAGTCGTTAATTAAAGGGATTTTCCCCATTCCAATCATGGTGAAATAAATTCTGTTGCAAAATTGGTTGCTGGCCTAACTATGCTGGCCTAACTCCAAGTTAGGATTGTGCCCTATCAACTAGATATCAGCATAATATGTTAGATGTTCCCAGTAGTGCCATTTTTTGCAGATCCGATGGTGTTATTTCAGTAAGCTCCAGTTGTTGTTGGTGGTGATGGTAATGGAGGAGGAAGAGGAAGAGGAAGAGGAGGAGGAGGAGGAGGAGGAGGAAGAGGAGGAAGAGGAGGAGGAGGAGGAGGAAGAAGAGGAAGAGGAAGAAGAAGAGGAAGAGGAAGAGGAAGAGGAAGAGGAAGAAGAAGAAGAAGAAGAAGAAGAAGAAGAAGAAGAAGAAGAAGAAGA
>JAJKFI010000130.1:1971412-1987798 GCA_029204185.1 Lerista edwardsae | reverse complement strand
GAAGAAGAAGAAGAAGAAGAAGAAGAAGAAGAAGAAGAAGAAGAAGAGAGAAAGTTTGTAGACATCTATCAAGGCTGTCCTTTTTACCTTTACCCAAGACTTACCTCTTTCATGTCCTCATAGAAGAGATATAAAATACGGTGATTTTCTTTTTCATCCCAGAAATGTCGGACGTGGTCATACCAAGAGCCCCAAGGAACTGAGTGATAAATGAGATAACCCCAAATAAGAACTGAAGAATCCTGTCTCTTGACTATACAGATTCCAGGACTCCTCACATAAGCAGAACCAAATCTGACTGAAAGGTGACATTGGTATCACCACCATTTCGGCGGGGGGAATTAGAGCACAATCCTAACCTGGAGTTAGGCTGGTTTAGTTTGGCCAACAAAGTTTGGCCAGCACAAGAGCCACCGTAAAGCATGTTTGGACCACTCCCAGAGTCAGGGAAGATGGCACACATCTGTGTGTTGGCCTCTCTGACTCCGAGAGTGGTCCAAACATACTTTACGGTGTCTCTTGTGCTGGCCAAACTTTGCTGGCCTAACTAAGCTGGGTGAACTCCAGGTTAGGATCATGCCCTTAGTTTCTTTTTTTTAAGAGAAACAGGCAGAGGGGAGGATAACAGGTGGGAAGGACGATATGAGAACCCCATCAGCTTTAATAGTGAGGTGGAGTTTTGCAGGTATCACGTATGGACAAGAAAATATATCACGTATGGACAAGAAAAGTGGCGCTTGACAAAATTTCCTCTTCCCATGTATTAAGGGTACAGGAGCCCTCCTGGGTCTCCTTTGCATTTGGCCACCCTTGAGAGAGGGATACACAACATCAAAAAATTAAAGTGGGACTCATTTAGCAGAGGGAGGTTAAAGGGGAGTTCTCAGTTTGAAGAGACTAAAGATTCTGGCTCTAGGCCCGGGGTCTCCAAACGTTTTGGCACGAGGGCCGCATCGTACATCTGTCACAGTGTCGAGGGCTGGAAAATAAATAATAAAGACTTGGAGAACTGATGTGCTGAGAGTTTGATTGACTACAATAAGCAGGAGGGGTGGAAGGAGGAGGGGAGCAGAGGGCAACATTGACTTGCAGAGGAAGAGAGGAGAATGGATTTTGAAAAAGCGTCAAGCAAGCCACAGCGCAAACCCCAAACTTTTTGGGGTCTCAGTTTCTGCTCCATGTATGGTAAGTTTAATGTAGACATTCACTTTAATTGATATTTCTATTCCAAGTCTCCCAGCATTGATGTATTTCTCATTCAGGGCGCAATCCTAGCCAGCTTTCCAGCGCTGACCTAGCTCTGCCAACGGGGCACGTGCTGCATCCTGCAGTGGAACAGTAGTCACAAAGGCCCCCACATGTTAAGGGAATGTTTGTTCCTTGACCTCAGAGCTGCATTGCCCTTACCCTGGTGCTGGAAGGTTGGTCAGGATTGCGCCCTCAGTCACTGACCTCTGCCCTCCATGAATTTCTCTACGTAGCCGTCCCACGGGCCTGGTTCTGGCTGCGTCAAGTTCATTTGGTCAAAGAAGAAATACGAGACCAGGTTATCCTTGGCATTCCGAGCAACGTAGATCACCTGAAAGAGCCCAGAGAGAGAGAGAGCTGTACAGAGCTGAGGATCCGAACAGGGAGGAAGAGGATGCAAGGGCAAAACAAGGTCGAGAGCGGTCTGGCATGATCACTTACTTTGCAGTTCTTTTCCCAAAAGGTTTTAGGGACAAGCTGGAAAGGGAGGTGGGTTTTGATGGTACGAGGAGATGGTGCATCCACCAGCTGATCCACTCCTGGGGAGAACCGGGAAAGGGACAAAAGAGTTAAGCCGGCGCTATGGAGTTAGGATCGAAGGCAAAAGGAGAAGGGGGCGGCGGAGGATGAGATGGTTAGACAGTGTCACCGAAGCAATGAACATGAATTTGGGTGAACTCTGGAAGCTAGTGGAGGACAGGGAGGCCTGGTGTGCTGTGGTCCATGGGGTCGCAAAGAGTTGGACACGACTTAGTGACTGAACAACAACAACAACAACAACAATGGAATTAGGAGTCAGAATGACTGGGATCCTCAGGCTCACCTGAAGGCACAGGGGGCGGAGAGCAGATTTCTAGAAATGGGATCCGTTGGTGCAGGGGGGCCCGCCGAGCTTTCTCCAGATCCCCTCCAACTAGAAGCAGATCCACAATCTCCTGCATCCATGTGGTACCTGAAGTGAGACCAGAAACAGCCAATAATTCTGGGTGTCACCTTTTCATCCAGTCCAGTGGTTCCCAAACTGTGGGTTGGGACCCCCCCAATGGGTTGAAAGATCATTTCAGGTAGGCTGTGAAACACATAGAGCAGCCATATTGAAAGTATGGGAAGATGGGGTGCAGGAAAAGGGAAAGGCAGTGTGGTTGTTTTGCTTGTGTCAAGGTTGTAAATAGGCTTTTATCTTTCTGATTCACTTTGCGATTGGAAAACGACTGAGAAATCACCCAACTTATTACTACATTCTCAGGAAAGCAGCAGGCTCTGGCGTAACAATGATGGCACTTCCAACCTTGATATCACTTGTAGTGGGTCCCAGAAAGATTGTCATTCTTAAAAGCGTGTCCCGGTGCTAAAAGGTTTGAGAACCACTGATCAAGCCAGTTCAACAATGCCCTATCCCAGCTGTAGCACAGCTCTAACTATGTGTAATAACAGTTACATACTTTCTCCCCTCCATCCCTCCTATCAAAAATACCCTCTTTGTCTACAGGCTATAGGCTGTAGTTGTAGCAAAAAAATAGCAATGAGCAAAAAGTGCAAGCCTCTATATGTTTACTCTGAAGTAAATCCCACTGATTTCAATGTGTCTTACTCTCAGGTAAGTATGTATAGGATGACAGCCTTAGCTATGGGTCAGGGATTTCCCATTTCAATGCCCACGTCTGCCATCAGATCAGTAGGAGACCTTACACAAGCTGCCTTCTCGCAGCCTCAGTCCGCCAGCTGCAGTATGGGGAGAATAACACCCCCTTTTTCTTACAAGGTGGCTGCGAGGACAACAGCCGGACAGCGCAAGCAATGTGCAGACGCTGCAAACGGCACGGATTCTGACCTGCACCCCACACAGGCCTCCTTCCCACAGCGCCCCTGGGTCTTGTCTCACCGGCTTTGGGGTAGGTGGCGATGAGCAGGTCATCGGGCCGGGCTTCGAAATTCTCAATGGGAGCCCATTGTTGAGCGATGGGTTCCATCAGGGGGATGCCATGGACTTGCATCAGAGGGAACCTCCGGAAAACCCCTTTGTACTTGTCCAGGGCTTCATTGTAGTCCCCCTGCCCAGACATGGCACTTCCGGGGGAGCTGTGCAGGTCCTGTGATTTCTTCTCAAAGACGGCAGGGAACTCCTTGTTCCTGCAGAAGGTGATGCCTTTTTCCTCTCTCTCCCCAGCAGTGGGCACATCACAGCCCTTTTATGTCCATCTCTCTTTCCCGTCAGCTGAAAGGCAACTTTCCCCTTCACGGGATTTCCACATTCAGTAAAGCTAAGTGAAATGAACACCAGGAAGGAACTTTGACTCAGCCCTGCCCATATTTTATCAAGCCACAACAAGGAAGAACTTGGCAAAAGGACAACCGGATTGGTGACATCACTGAATTTCAATACACTCCTACTTGTTTTGAATTTGCCTTCATAGTCAGATTCTCACACAGAGAATCCAGGAAGTTTGGAGCCACACTCTGCCCAGAAGTCCTCAATTAACCTCACAGGAAATCTAGAACACACATTTATTTTTTCTCTCTCTAAAACAACTCGAATCTTCCCTTCCTCTTCCAGAACCAGAAAACTTCAACTGAATCTTAATTCAAGTGATCTTGATTTGAAACAGTTTCCAGCAGAGTTCAGAACAGCAGCACGTGAAGTAATAAGAAGGGTGCCTCTGAGTTAGTGCAGAGTGCATTCTCCTCTCATTGAGGAATCACAGCTCACACATGCTTGTTGCTTGCATTGCAACACAGAGTTTGCAGGCCAGAGGCGGAAGCTCTAAACCAACAGAAGTTGCTAAACGTTTGTTTGGGGAAATTAGCCACTAGTTCATTCTCAACCCTTCAGTTTCCTGTCCCTGGAGGACTGGTTGAAAGATAGCAGTCACAGGTGGGAATCAGAACAACTGTATAAGACAGTGTTTCTTAAACTGTGGATCGGGTCCCATTAAGTGGGTTGTGAGCCAATTTCCGGTGGGTTGCATAATACCTAGCACTATTGAAAATTCCAGATGGGACACAGGAAAGGGGAGGGCTGTGTGGCTATTTTGCTTGTGTCAAGGTTGTAAATAGGCTTTTTTCCCTTTCTGATTCACTTTGCTATTGAAAAAGGCTGAGAAATAACCCAACTTATTGTGGGAAAAGAAGAAAAGCAGCAGGTTCTGGCATCACAATGATGGCACGTTCAGCTTCATGTCACTTTCTGCTACTGTTACTTTCATGACATCATTTCTGGTGGGTCCCAGACAGATTGTCATTCTAAAAAGTGGGTCCCAGTGCTAAAAAGCTTGAGAACCACTGGTTTTAAGAAATCGGACACCCAACATCATCTCCAGAAAGGCAATGAGATGTAGTGGTTAGAGTTATCAGACTACTACTGGTGAGACCAGGGTTCAGATTTCCCCTTCAACTGTAAAACTCTTTGAACGACCTTGCATTAGTCACTGTATCTAGGCTTAAGTAAACCAACTTCGCAGGGTTGCTGATGACAATAAATAGATGTGTGTGTGGGCAGAAAAATTATAGATGCCACCCAGAGCTTCTTAGTAGAAGAGTGAGATGATAAAGAACAGGATATTGAGGCACCCTCTTAAGGCTGTGAAAGGCTAGCAAATGAAACCAACATGCTGGGCTGAAGCAGAACTCTGTTTCGAGCTAACTACCCCACTGAAACTATGGCAGGTTCTCACCAAGTCTAGCAAACTGAAGAACAGGCACACACACAAAAGAGAAAATGAGTCTTGATATATGAAGGTTCCTAGCCTGGTGAGGGGACTGGGTTATTAGACTATGACTTTTAATTTGTTGCACAGTTATTGGTTTTTTTATTGTATGTTTGTATTGTACGTTTTTCTTCTATTTTATGCAATGTGGCTGATTTTTTTAATTGATTACCTTAGCCACCTTGGCTCCTTGTATGTAAGGCGGAAAGGAATGATAACTTTTGGGGGGGGGGGAGTAAGTGAATGAATGAATGAATGACTTCCTGCGTGAAACCAGCACTCATTTATTCCATGCTTCCCCCAAGGAACATAAAGCCATTTGCATTTTATCCCCACAACAGCACAATTATTCCAAGTTTCCAGACAGCAAATGACTAGAAGCCCAAATAACAGCAGTCATTGCCATTATTATTTTAAACAGATGCCTTAAATTTTAAACAGATGGTTCCAACGTTCCCTTTCATGCTAAATAAAAACAATTCAAAATGACATTAAGGTTAGCAACAGTCGATCGTTCGCTTTTAGCAATCAGCTGTTTCCTCGCTGGCCGCAAATGGTTATCATTATGATTGACTCCTAACAAGGATTAGCCCATCTAAGCACCTCCAATCTCCTTGCATAACGCGTGATCAGTGGGTGATGGCGACAGACCTTTGAGCAGGCTTGCTTCATCTCCAGAGCTAAGCAAGCTTCGAGGAAAGCTGTGCTGATTTTCTCTTTTTCCACGAAAAACAAACGGGGCAGAGTCAAGGTCATTCAGAACGAGAGACTGAACCCAGGGGTCCTGCTGTCAATCAGTACGAGCCCCGCCCCCAAATCAGGGATCCTGTGTACAACAGGCAGAAAAACAACAAAGGAAGTTCTTGCTGCACTCTGCAAAGTTTCACGTAGGCTGTAATCCTGTGTGTATACACTTTGCCAGGAGTAAGCCCCATTGAACACAATGGGACTGACTTCTGAATTATCATACAAAGGCTGATGCTGTTGTTGCTATCTAAATTCTGCCTGTCAAGCAAGAGTTAAGCAAACATACACAAATATTCAGGAGTTCTAGCTCACGGGGCCTTCCTCCAAGCCCGTAAAGCTCGAATTTTATGCAGACCACTCCCCTGGGAAGTCCCACTCAATTCTATGGGATTTACTTCTGAGAAAAGATGCAGAGGAACGGACGCTCATCGCCCCAGAGCTCTGAAAACGTCAAGAAGAAATCTATGAACGTCACCCTCTCTACCCAGTAAAATGGATATGCAGGGAATGATTTCACACCTTACATGGGAGCCATGTCCTTGCGCCTTAATCCTAAATAGGAAGCCGTCCGCGTTTACCCTTTTATGACAAAAGGCGCTCTGCACGTGGCTCAGGGGCACTCTCGCGCAAAGCCTTTTTCCAGCCGTTGCAAAAATGAGCTTTGCAAGCGCGCCCCCTAGTGGGCCTTCTGCGCCCCCATCGTGCTCAGGCCTTCAGGGCGGAAAAGCAACGGGCCGAGGCTGAAGCCTTGCCCCTTTGTTCCACCTCCCGAGGCACACCGCTAGTCCGGCGGCTCTGCGGGCAAAGCCCGAGTTAAGGGCGGAAGTGGCGTCGTCGGGGGCCGGCCTGGGCGAGCGGGCGCTGGAGTGAGGGCGGAAATGGCGTCAATGGCTGCGGTGGGGGGACGAGGAAGAGCAGGCTTGGTGCTTTTGGCGTGCGGGGCGCTGGAGGGACGGGAGGATGGTGCTGATCAAAGAGTTGTGAGTACTGGGGCGGGGTGCTGGTGCCTGCGAGATCCGGGGGTGGTAAGGGGTAACTGGAAGGTGGGGAGGGGGCTCTCCCAAAGGGGTTGGGCGGGGGGCAGAGAGAGGCTCCCTCTGCATATGGCTGCCCCCGGCTGTGCACCCCGATTTTGCAGCTTTTATGCAGCCCCGAGAATGTGTCCGGCGCTGCACATATGTTTACTTCTGCTCTCACGTTGCATTTCGCCTTGGGGCGGCGTTTTCCCGTTCGCAAACGTTTATTTGTGACCGAGGTCTGTTCCGGCTGGAATTGCTTTATGGCCCATCTGGCTTTTATCCTGCCAGAAGCTTCCTGTGCGCTCCTCCGCCCAGCTCTGGCACCCAGCTGGCACTGCTGACCCCTCTATATGCCATCCTGGCAAGGGAAGGCGAGCTCTTGTCCGCTTTTGGAAACGCTGCGCCCGTTTTTATGGGGCTTTCTCGCCTTGATGTTGCGCTTACCCCTCGCTCCATTAAAATCAAAACGCAAATGGTCAGGGTGGAGGAAGAAGCGCCTCGATCAGGCTGTACTGTGCGTTTCTTTGCCCCCAGGGGTGCAAATCTTGAGAGTTCAGCCCTATTGTGCCATTGCTAATGGGTCCACATGAATGTGGGTGGTGCGAGAGTTATCCGAAATCAAGGCTGGGCACTGCTTTTCAGGAAGTTGGCAGCAACAGATCTCTCTCTCTCTCTCTCTCTCTCTCTCTCTCTCTCTCGGAAGTAGAAGTGGGTTTGGGACATCTGGAGTGGGGATGGATAGGAAGTGATGAGGTAAACGGCCGTGTGGGAGCAGCTTCCCATCTGACTGTATTTGGAGGCAGGCAATTCTGCATTACACTATCTACTCTGGCTGCAGTCCTGCGCACACTTACTTTGGCATAAGCCCCAGCTGAAATCAGGGGGACTTATTTTGGAGTAAGCATTGCTCTGCCCATGCAGGATAGATGTGTAATGATAGATCTCAGCGGTGGTTCTAAAACCACCAGATTTATTTATTTTTTGCTGGGTAGGGTTGCAAAACTGACAAGCTGACAAGGAACGAGTACTGAGCCTTATCGAAACGGAAAACAGAGCAGCACTTGTACATGTACTAGCAAGTAGACCACGCCCCAGTACCCTTTGAAGGGCAGGCTGAGGTGTCACTTATTAATGAACATATGCACTTTCCATAGAGCTCAATACATTTTCCTTGTCATTTAACTTGGAGGGGTGGAAGTCTTGAGAGTTTGTTGGGGCCTGCTTTCATCAGATCGAGACCCTTCTGATGGTGTTGAGTTCCCCTCGGCTTGCCCTTCAAAGGAGACCAAGGCGCAGTATTATTCATACATACCAAGATTTTCAATATTTTGGCCATTAATGTCATGCTCAGCTTGTTGCCCCCCTAAAGCTAGTTTCCTGGTGCAATTGCACGCCCTTGCACTTTTTAGCTATGCCGCTGTCATGGCTGGAAGTGCCATCGTTGTGATGCCAGAGCTTACTGCTTTCCTGAGAATGCAGCAATAAGTTGGGTTATTTCGTAGCCATTTTCCAATAGCAAAGTAAATCAGAAATAAAAAAAAAAGACTGCTTACAACCTTGACACAAGAAAAACAACCACACAGCCCTCCCTCTTTCCAGCATCCCATCTTCCAATATATTCAATATGGCATCCCATCTTTCCATACTTTCAATAGGTGCTTTGTGACCCACCTGAAACTGGCTCATGACTCACAGTTTGGGAGCCACTGAGCTAATGAGTTTCTGTGTGAGAACAAAGTGCTTATTTCTGCTTAAAGACATCACTTCCTGTGTAATGATGTCACTTCCAGCCATGTCACTGGCACCATGAATGCTATTTGACCCACTATTTGGAATTTGAAACTCTTGTGGTAGTGTCTCTTATTTGAGCACTGGGGTGTAATGTATTCAGGCAGGGGTGATGTGTTAGTACAGTAAATTTCATAGTGCTTTAACCCTCCTGGGAGGGATACATTTCAGCAGGGGGGGGAAAGCACGTTTGGATTGTATTGCTTTCAGATATCCGTCTTGCTGAATCCACAATAAATCTAATCTGAGTCTGGGTTTCCAATTCTGGGAAACACAAAAAGAATCTTGTTCATTCACATTATACATGCTAGTGCTTTAGAGGCCCTCTTGGTTGAACTGTACAGTACAGCATCAGTATTTTCTAAGTGTGCTTTTAATCTCGTAGTGAGATAGGAAGGCTTCAGCATTTGAGTATCCCCACCTTACACTTCTTTCTCCTCTCTCTTTTTCTCCCCGCACCCCCACAGCCGAGTAGTGTTGCCTTGCTCTGTGGAGGAGGTAAGTTTCATGTACAGGCATTGCTATTGGGGAATTCATAGTCTTGCTTGCCCCTTGGCAAAGGATTGTGGGTAACAGTGGGTGGGCATTAGTCATCACAAGGTTGTGGCTGGAACCAGCCTTGTTTTCTCCCTCCCCCAGCTTGAATGTCTGCAGCCTACTCTTTTTCTCTCCTCCCATATCTGGCTGCTATCCTACGTTGAGTGGCCAGTATTTACCCCCTGTCCTGTTCCCGCTTCCCCCAGTATCAAGTAGGGCAGTTATTCTCTGTGGCTGAAGCCAGCAAGAACAACACCGGTGGTGGTGAAGGGATCGAGGTGCTCACAAACGAACCGTATGAGCGTGAGGGGGAGCGAGGACAGTACACCCACAAGATCTATCACCTCCAGAGGTAAGGACTGCCCTAGGAGTGGGCGTCGGGTGGCTCCGGCCTGTTACGTTGATGCCTTTTCTGTTCCTCTTCTTTGCAGCAAAGTTCCGGGATTCATTAAGATGTTTGCCCCTGAGGGGTCACTAGTCGTCCATGAGAGAGCCTGGAATGCCTATCCCTATTGTCGAACGGGTGAGCCCTGTGGAGAGGGTAGGTCCCCTGGTATGGGGACTCCGAGGTTCTCAAACAGGGGGAACAGGGTTGATTTGTCCATAGGGCTAGTTGAAGTGGTCACCCCAGGCAGCAAGGGGTGCTCACCTCCATCTGCCATCCTAGATTCTCACAAAAGAATCTAGGAAAATGGAGCAGAAGAGAATGTGTGAAGGAGAGGAGAGTGGTGGACAGGGCCTCTCTAGCCCACCACTCCTCTCCTCTACCTTTCATCTTCTGCTCCATTCTGTCTTCCTGTTTTTAATCCAGGGAGCAGATGGAGGAGGAATGACCATTGACTAAGGGGAAGTGGTATGAGTGTATTGCCTTCTAGGCGCCAATAGGCCTTGGGCCAACTCTGGGGGAAAAATCAGTGGTTTTTCAGACTAAGAACCTGTTGCAAATAGATGTTTCTGTCAAGGAACCCTTGCATTTCTGCCACAGAATCCCAACCGTGTTGCAGAGGATTCTGGGAAGTGCTCCAGAGCAAACCTCCAGCTTATGTGCAGGGCTGGCTTGGCTTGCTCAACCTCACTATTGCCTGTCTTGAACTGAGAGCAAACCCACCTCTGCCACTGCACAAAAAAGGAGACAATGGGAGGCGGTGGGCAAATGGCCTTCGTTGGTCACCTGAGTTTCTCAGAACAAAGTTTGAAACCTCCGATAATGTCAGAGGGAATGGAATACAAAATTTTTCTGTTCTTGAGGAAGGAAGAGACCTCTGGCTTTGTTATCTATAGTGCAATAATATGCAGTTTTTACATGGATGCAATTTGATACGTACAAAATTATGCATGGGGTGGATAGAGTGGATAGAGAGCCAGGGGACACCTACTAAAATTGAGTGTTGGGAGGGTTAGAACAGATAAAAGGAAATACTTTTTTACCCAACTAGTAATTAATCTGTGGAACTCCCTGCCACAGGAGGTGGTAATGGCATCTGGCCTATGTGCCTTTAGGCAGATATCTGAAAAGTCCATAGTGGGCTATAAGCAACCTTCTTAGAAGTAGGCTACTTCAGAATGCCAGTTGCAAGGAAGTGGCAACAGGATGCAGGCATTTTGTTGTCTTCTGTGCTCCCTTGGGCATTTGGTGGGCCACTGTGAGATACAGGAAGCTGGACTATATGGGCTTTTGGCCTGATCCAGCAGGGCTCTTCTTACCCTTTTAGATATTGGATAGTTGGCTGACCTAGAACAGTATTCTGTCACTGGTAGGCACATTTGAGTGGGATCTATATGCGTAGCTGTATGAGTATCTGGTAGCTGTATGAGTTGAATCTGGTAGCCCTGGTTCTGATCAGGGAACATTTTATATTTCACTATACTGCATTAATTCATTTTCTCTCTTTCTCTCGTTTGGCCTCATCTCATCTGCTGCAGTTATTACGGTGAGTGACTTGCAGACTGGGTAGACAGACGGGCAGGTAGGGCTTTCTAATTATTCACACTACCCTAATGTTTCTGGTTTCATGGGCCAGAAATCTGTGACCCCTTTCTATCTCCATTAAACTGGGGCAATGCCCACACTGTGATGTTCCACAGGAATTTCCCAGAGCATTCTGGGTATTGTGTCAATACAAGTCATGTGTTGCCTTCAGGATTGAGAGTCCCTAGTGAGGGATTTTGTTACAAAGGCTCCTGGGTAATCGTGTGTTTCTTCCTTTTGGACAGAATGAATATATGAAGGACGATTTCTTTATTAAAATTGAAACGTGGCACAAACCAGATCTAGGTGACCAAGATAATGTAAGTGAAAGGGTGTGTGTGTGTGTAGACATGTGTACATACACATAAATGCACCACTCAGATCATTGCTCAGAAATAAAATGGCATTTGATTAATCAATGATATTGCTTTGGCAAGAATAAATTCACAGTAGAGGTGTTAAAAAGTGCATGTAGTTAAAAGTTGCATCATGTATTATGGAAGCATAAAGTACCTGTTACTCAGCTTCTTAAAACATTTGAATTTTAACATTTCTTTCTGAATGTGTAAGGAAGAGAAGCAAAGCAAAATTGATGTGCTTACCATCTGCACATCAGTGTGCCAGAATTGGTGGCTACTGTGCCATCATGAAATCAATGGCTGAGTTCTGTATTTCTTAGCTTTTTAGTCATTTTGAGTATTTTTAACTTTATTCTTTTAAGTGTAACATTTGTAAAAAAAAATATTTATGTATAGTATGTATAAAATTGAGGGCGCAAATCCTAACCAACTTTCCAGCACCGGGGTCAGGGTGATGCAGCTCCGACATAAGGGAACAAACATTCCCCTGCCTTGAGGAGGCCTCCGTGACTGCCTCTCCCCCAACTGCAGGATGCAGTGCATGCTCCATTGGCATAGCTATGTCCGTGCTGGAAAGTTGGTTCGGATTGTGCCTTTAAGGGTTTTAAGTTAAAAGACCAAAGTCTTTTAAATAAAAAAAAAAGTCAAAGCATTTGATCTTCCTTTGTCACTTGAGGATGCTTAATCTCCTGTCTCTCCTCCACAGGTTCACGGGCTTGATGCAGAGACCTGGAAAGATGTTGATGTGGTGCATATAGACATTGCCGACCGGACACAAGTGTCAGATGATGTAAGAGGCCACTGCATGTCTTGTGCCGCTGGCAGGAGAGCAGCCAGCTTGCAAAAGATGGGTCAGAGAGAGCAGAGGAATTCCGGGGTTGGGGGTTGGGGTGGAGTTGCTCCAGCCATACCAGTATTACATCTTACTTCAGAAGGCCAGGTGCAAGGGAGTGGCAACAGGATGCAAGCATCTTGTTGTCTCCTGGGCTTAGGGAGCTTAGCCTCCTAGGCTCCCTAAGGACCTGGTGAGCCACTGTGAGATACAGGAAGCTGGACTATATGGGCCCTTGGCCTGATCCAGCAGGGCTCTTCTTATGTTCTTATCTGATAGGAAGGAAGCATCTCTTGTTCGTTCATTTTCCCTTCTCCACCAAAGTTGGAGTGGAGGAATCGCCAACATCGGGACAGTCTTCTCTGTGTGATCTTGGCAGGTTTGCTATTGCATCTGCCGGTCCCTGGCCCAGGGAAGAGACGAAAAAGGCCCTGTGGAGGGCCTAGGGATGCTCTGGGTGTTTGCATCTATGCCCTGCATCCTGCTACACAGCCTTCTAGGACGCCCTGGCATAGAGTGACGCGAATGCCTAGAGTGTCCCTGCCAGCTCATTGGCTGGCAAGTGGAGTGGCTGCGAGACAGAACAATCTGCGCCACTCACAACAGGGAAGGATCTGGTCCACGGGCCATAGTCTGGAGGCGCCTGGTCTAGGGCCTCTGGGTGATCCATCGACTTCCTTTCATTCTCTTGTTTTGGCAAATGGGGCCCTGCTTATGCAAGCTCTTTTCTGACTAGTTTCCTACCTGCTGAAAATGAGGTCTTCATGAGTCCACCTTCCTTTTCTTTGTTGGGACTTCTTTTTATTCTAACTGTGATCTCCCTTTCAGGATTACAAGCCGGATGAAGACCCAGCTCTCTTCAAATCACTGAAGACCAGCAGAGGCCCGCTTGGTACTGACTGGAAGGTGAGAACTGCCCGACAAAAAGTGAGAACTGGCCCTGGGGTGAAGTCCGCTGTGCCTCTCCCAGGTCTTCACGATTACCTGGTGACTATTAAGAAAGGATTTGGTGTTAGAAGTGTAACCCTTAACCCAGTGGTGTCATCTAAATGATTTAAGAACAGGTACTCACTTTTGATTGGCACGTGTCTGGACCCGCCCACCGGAAGTGACGTCATAAGCCAGAAGTGATGTCGTGGCAGGAAGTGACATGAAAAAAGCCCTTTTTGAGGCCTCAGATGATTTTAAACTGACCCAACAGTTGCAACAGTATTCCACAGCACCCCTAGAACATGTTAAGGAGGCCTGGCATCATGTTAAAACCCCAGAGCAACTCATTTTTCAGTGGCAAGGAAAGGAAAGGCTCCGCTCGTTGCCTGCCTGCCTGCCTGGCTCTGAGAACATGCAGGCAACTCAAACATGCAGGAAATTCAAACGTTGCAGAGGGCGGACTCAACGAGTGGGCGGGCGAATGGGTGGGGCCAGCTGTAATCCTAGAAACCGGTACTCGCGTACCCCCGTGTACCCCCTGCATGACATCACTGCCTTAACCTAGCTTCTAGCGGGGGGATGCTATGCTGGACTGGACTGCCTGTGCATTACAACACAGCCAGTGTGGCCGTGTGACTGCAGTATTGGACTTTGCAATCAGAGGCATGGGTTTGAGTCTCGCCTCTGCACAGGTGGGCGCCCGCACACTGAGTGTCAAGTCTTTCCTCTGCTACAGTGGCTTTTTTCAAAGAAGGTGGGTTTTGTGGCGGAGGGGGCAAATGGTGTCAAATTCATTGCAAGTTTAAAAAGGAGACTGAATAATGCACTGTGACTCTCCAGGACTCCTGGGTTTTCTAAAGAGACAGGCTGCTAGAATAAAGGGTGGTGGCGGGCCCTTCAAGTGCAACACACAGTATCCGTGAGACAAGTTTGCCAAGCCTTTTTGAACCTCTTGACTTCACTATTCATATGGATTACACCATTCGTGTGGTATTCAAATGTGCAGCGTAAGACACAATTGCATATGTAGGTTTGCATGGGTTAGGTTTACGTGTGCTTCTCTTATTAGGCCACATGGTGGCGTACAGTGCATATTCTGAGAGGATGATTCTGTGTATAATTTTCTCCTTGGGTTCATCTGTAAGCCTTGCAAAATCTGTCTAGCGTAACCAATTATCCCCAAAACAAAACAAAAACATCTCCCCCCCCATGTTTCCAAATGAGGATTAAAGCCTCCTGGCCTTCACCACGTCTTGTGGAAGCAAATGCCATAAACCAGTGTTTCTCAACCAGTGGTACTTGAGATGGGGGCTAGCGATACATATGGGATTAAGAACATAAGAACATAAGAAGAGCCCTGCTGGATCAGGCCAAAGGCCCATCTAGTCCAGCTTCCTGTATCTCACAGCTGCCCACCAGGTGCCCCAGGGAGGCATGAGACAACAAGATGCATCCTGTTGCCACTCCCTTGCACCTGGTACCAGTAGCCCACCACCTTTGTAAGGAGTTTACACAATCCATCATTGCCTATAGCCCACGATGGACCTTTCCTCCAGAAATCCGTCCAATCCCCTCTTAAAGGCATCAAGACCAGTTGCCATCACCACCTCCTGTGGCAAAGAGTTCCACAGATTAACTACCCTGGTGCTAGGCAGCGAGACCAGCAACACACCATGGCAAACGGCAGTTGGAGGCTTGGCACAGCAAGCAGGTGCTTTTCCACAATCAGAAAAGCCCTCCCATCCACCCTGAGCCTCTTACTGGTGTTTGTCATGTTGCATTTGGCCTCCCAACCCGGAAGTAACTGGCCAATGATGTCACTGAAGGTGGCCTATGCAAAGCGGTACAACGAGGACAAACATTGAGAGATGCTGCCATAAACTAAGTGTGTGTGGTGTGGAGATGTGTTTGCTTTCGTCTCTCCTGAATCTGCTAGCCCAGTGGTTCTCAAACGTTTTAGCACCAGGACTCACTTTTTAGAATGATGGTCTGTCCGGGACCCGCCAGAAGTGATGTCATGGCCGGAAGTGATGTCATTGTGACGCCAGAGCCTGCTGCTTAGCTGAGAATGCAGCAATCAGTTGGGTTATTTCTCAGCCATCAAGGTAGGAATTTTTTTTCCTGTCATCCAAATTGGCCATGGATGGCAATTTTTTTGCCTGCCCCAGACTGACGAGGGAGGGATGGGTGTTCAGTAGGTTACATGATTTACATTTGTGCTTAATAAAGTTGAACCCCAACCTCAGTCTGGTGTCTTCCTTGGGGGTGGAGCAAGGGCAATAGTCTACTTTAAAATGCCAGATACAGGGGAGTGGCAGCAGGATACAAGTATCTGGTTGCCTTGCGTGCTCCCTGGGGCATCTGGGGGGTGCTGTGGGATACAGGAAGCTGGACTAGCTGGGCCTTTGGCCTGATCCCGCAAGGCTTTTTCTTATGTTCTTATGTTCATTTTCCAATAGCAAAGTGAATCAGGAAGAAAAAAAAGCCTACAGTATTTACAAAATAACCGCACAGCCCTCCTCCTTCCTAGCATCCCATCTTCCCACATTTTCAATATGGCTGGTCTAGGTGCTTCGTGACCTATCTGAAATTGGGTCCCGCCCCACAGTTTGGGAACCACTGTGCTACCCATTGATTTTACTGGATAACTCCAAGTCCCAGAACGATGAGCGAGTTATCATAACTTGGCTGCCTTTATTGTGGTCCTTCCCTGCTTCATCTTATTTGTCTTTTTCTCCCCTTCCAATTTAACAAATCTCACCCATTTTTTTTTCCCCCTTCCATTAGCGGGAGCTAGCCAATAATGAGGACTGCCCCCACATGTGTGCCTATAAGCTCGTGACGGTGAAGTTCCGCTGGTGGGGCCTCCAGGGGCGCGTGGAAAAATTTATCCAGAAGGTGAGAAGCTACAGAGGGTCGCTGACTCTGGTTGGGTGAAGTAAGTTTTGCTGGTGCAGTCTTAAGAAATGGGGCTGGGCGGCTGACTTTCTTTTGAAGGCCTGAGGCCAAACCCTGAAAGCCTAGGCCTCGCTTGCTCTGAGGACACTGTGGAGTGGGCCTCAGTGGCAGTGGTGTCATTCAGATGATTTAGGAACAGGAACTCACTTTTGATTGGCACTTGTCGGGAACCCGGAACCAGCCACGGAGCCCGTTAGGATCCGGAACGCCCGTTCTGGTCCGTTCCCCCTGAATGACATCACTGCCTTCGCCCCCCTAGGAATCCGGAGTCGCTCCCTTTAACCCTCTGAGTGCC
>JAJKFI010000130.1:1932220-1944126 GCA_029204185.1 Lerista edwardsae | reverse complement strand
AATAATAATAATAATAATAATAATAATAATAATAATAATAATAATAAAAAATGTATTTATATACAGCCTTTCTTAAGATCACTAGATTTCTCTAATGACTGTAACTCAAGGCGGTTTACATAGGCAGACTTTTATTCACAAACCTGAAGGTTTTTACAATTTACAGAAATGTTCTATCTTTCAAGAACTACACACAAACGGATCTTTCTGGATTTAGCCTTCTTTCTTAGCCACCCGTCTGTCTTCTGCTGGCTGATGAGGCTTCCCTGCTCCCACCAGAGACGCAGCAGACTTCAGCACACTCCTCCTCCCACGAGGCAGCTGGAACTCAGCTTTTAATCAGCCACAGTTTGCAAGGTCTGCCGCTCACAGAGACTTCCGATAGTCTCGAGCTCACAACCTTCAGATCTTCAGCTGTTATCTTCGGGCAAACGGAGGCATTAACCCTCTCGGCTAAATCTTCTGCAATAGATTTATTGGCTAAATCTATGTATGCCAATAAAGGTTATGGAAACGGAACGGAGTAATTACTGGGCAAGAATGAAATGTGCCATACCATGGGAGGCCCTCACCAAACAGAGTCGCGAGAAGCCAAAGTGGCACGATGGCATGGTTTCACTCTGTCACTGAGATCTCACACTGGGAAGATTTTTGATTCCCACATCCCAGACATCCCAGTGCATTAGGTGCTGAAGTCATTTTTGATGATACTCATTCCTTGAAGGGGGTCAACAAGGTTTTTTTTTGGGGGGGGGGGAGAGGGGAAAGCATGTCAACTGAGCAGAGCTGCAGGGAACGTAGGTGGTGTTGGAAAGCCCAGGGCTGAGAGTGGCATCTGCAGGACGAGGGGGGCATCCCGTGTTGTGTGATGAATCGAAGTGTGTGCTGTTCACAAAGCAGCGCTGAAGTGGTTTCCTTTTTTTTTTTTTATCATCCCGAAAAGAGGAAGCCAGTCTCTCTGAGCCTCCTCTACTCCCTTCCTTGAAACTACGCAGCAGCCTCATCCTCTTGGTTTCGAATAAAACTAGCGACAAGACCCTTGTAATTTGGGACATTTTGGAGCCGCGAAAATGAAACCCGCTGGGCTTAAAAAGCGCCCCAGGATGGCGTTTGGGAACAGACATTGCCTTCTTGAACAGGCGGACAGACACCCCACTAATAATCGCAGAGCCTCAAGATGCGTCTGTGTGGTAAGAATGGAGGGAAGATTTGCTCTCCTCATGTTTCTATTCTTTCAGGCCTTGATCCTAGAATAGGCTGCAGGGCAGTGGAAGTCCTGGGGGAGCGGGCTTTTGGAGGCACCATGAACTGCAAGCAAGGGGACAAGATGTGAAAGTTGGACAACTTAGCAACAAGGGGAGACACCATCAGGCCTTGCTTTTCTGTTTGCTAGGGTGGTGCTTCAAGAGGCAGCTTCAGGCACAGCAAACACTGAAAGAAACCTCATGTTGACAGTGATTTTGTTTCTGGGTACAGCTGACCACTATGGGAGGGGGACCGATGTTTGGATTTTCTGTTTGAAGTGCCAAATGGTCTTTAAACAACGCTGGACATCGTCATAGTACTGCTGCTGTTGCTCTTGTTGGGATAGGAAGTGGCTGGCTGATTTCTGTCTTTGAAAAAAAGGGTCTTGTCAACATTCTTATTCTTGTAAATATTTATAGACCGCTTTTCAAGAGTCATGGGCAAAGTGGTTTACATAGTTAAATAAATCGTGGCTTGGTGCGGGCTAATAAGTGGGAATGACGCAGGCCCTGCCTGCAGGGTGAAAATGAAAACATGACGCACTAGGGAAGAAAATTAGGGAAGGAGAAGGGACCGAGAAACGCCAGGTGAGTTTGCTGTCGAACACAGCTGGTAGAAAGGCTTTTTTTCTCCCAGGACAGTGACAAGTGTCAGCATTATTGGGCAGCTGTTGGGGACCCTTCTGGTCCCTGAGAGCGCTAGTGGGGCCCCACGCCAGCCTTGAGGTACTAGAGTCAGATTGACTTCCTTGGAGCCCAGGTTGGAAGGAGGGCACAATCCTAACCTGGAGTTAGGCCAGCACAGTTAGGCCAACAAAGTTTGGCCGGCACCAGAGACCACCGTAAAGCACGTTTGGACCACTCTTGGAGTCAGGGAGGATGGCGCATGTCTGTGTGCTGGCCTCTCTGACTCCAAGAGTGGTCCGAACATACTATATGGTGCCCCTTTGGCTGGCCAAACTTTGCTGGCCTAATTGTGCCAACCTAACTCCAGGTTAGGACTGTGCTCTCAAGGAGGGCAATTTGCCAGGAGTCCTCTAAAACCTGGATCCAGGTTTGTATTGTCCCATATGCAGTAGTTGTCTTTCACTCCTGGAAACAAAATGAGGGAAAGGGCCAGGTGGTAACTGGGCCAGGGGCTGATGGAAACAGTCTTGGCTAGCTGCTTTTCTTTGTATCTGTGTTTGCATCTAAGGAATGCAAAGCGGTGTCCCACTGTGTCCTGACATTTATCCTGTGAGGCAGGTTAGGTTAGGAGAGAATTATTAGTCTGGGGTTACCGGGGTTATAAGCCCGATAGTTGTGCAAGACTTTGTATGTAGCTGTCCCCAGTTCAAACCCAACACCCTTGCCTCTTTCCATGCCACCGGAACTCTCACAATGTCACAGCCACCTCAGTTCTATGTTTCATCTTCCCTCGCTTGGTGCAGTCATGGTAGGGTTGCTTTGTAATGCATTTTTGCGCAACCTTGGCCAAATAATATCTCAGAGTTGTTGTTTTCCCCTTTACTCTAAATTTAGACTCCAAAGGCACTGAAAACACCTCAGGGTGGCCACTTTGAAATTTCCCTCAAGTGGGGTTCCCCACTGTGATTGGCCCTGTGACAGATTTGGGACAAGCCTGGGATAACTGTTGCCTTGGCAGAAGCTCTGTGGCAGGAATTGAGGAAGCTGTGTTGTTCCTACAGGACCATTAGCGGTTACCCAAGTGGGGGTTACAGTAACCCAAGTGGGGGTTACAGTAAGTAATGCGCCTTGTAAGCGGCCCACTTGCCATTCTGGGCATTCTGCATTGCCATTGCTTCCCGGAATGGCTCCTACGGCAAGTGGGCTGCTTTCAAGGCACATAATGCTGCCTGCATTACTTAGTGCACCCCCTTTGGCTACAATACTGTACAGCAGTGGTTCCCAAACTGTGGGTCGGGACCCACCAGTAGATTGCGAGCCAATTTCAGGTGGGTCATGAAACACCTAGAGCAGCCGTATTGAGAAGATGGGATGCTGGAAAGGGGTTGAGCTGTGTGGCTGTTTTACTTGTGTCGAGGGTTGTAAGTAGGCTTTTTCCCTTTCTGATTCACTTTGCTATTGGAAAATGACTGAGAAATAACCCATCTTATTGCTGCATTCTCAGGAAAGCGGCAGGCTCTGGCGTCACAATGATGGCACTTCTGGCCATGACATCACTTCTGGTGGATCCCGGACAGATGGTCATTCTAAATAGTGGGTCCCAGTGCTAAACGTTTTGAGAACCACTGCTGTACAGGGAATCCACATCCAATTCATTTTATTTCTCCAACCTGGCCACTTGTCCAGTGATGTCATCCGGGCGCGCCAGGAACCGGAACGCCCGGATGATTGGCAGCCCTCTGCCCCTATGGCGGAGGCCAGCCACGCCTCCCTGCGCCTCCCTGCACCTCGAATCGCTCCATTTCAGAGCGATTCGGATGCGCAGGAGGGAGGGAGGGCCCGTCCGTGGAACTAGCGGAACGGCGTACCGGGCCGTTCCGCCTGGATGACACCGCTGCGCTTGTCCCAAATCTGGGAGATGCCCCAATCTCTCCAATCTATACCCTCTGAGGGGTTCATAGAAACCCTCTCTTTCTTGCTTTTAATTGGATCTGGGTCTCATTTCAGGTGCAGCCCTTCTCCTCCAGACTCTCCTCAATTGCAGTCTCTTCATTGCTGCAGCCCTATCTGCTCTCCAGCAGGCAAACAAACCAGGGATGGCAAATGCCCCCGAGAGGTGGTTGGATCTGCAGAAAGAATTTGGAAGCAGCTTACAGTTTTCAAGAGGGCTCCTGCGCAAAACACGCACTCTGACATGTCAATACGTACGTCTGCTCGTTTCCCTCTCCTCTTAACTGTCTTTTGGATAAGAACCGGCTGATTGCTCTCCTAAAAAAAAAAAATACAAATACAAAACTTTCTGCTGTTTGAAGGCTTTTCTCAAAACTTTACAAATATAACTTGGAAAATAATAGAAAAGGCCATTGACCAGCAAACAATCATGGGGATACTAAACACAGCAATTCAGAGATACGGCATAAAATTGCAGCATTCCTATAAAATACAAGTTCAAAATCAATTAAATAGACTGGTGGGAACAAACCAGATTGTTTGGGCACACCTAATTATCGTTTGTTTCAATACTCTTATTAAATGATAATTGAAATTTGTCGCTGCTGATGGGTCTATCAGGCCTCTTGGCCAATTAACCAGTTCTGTTCTGGTTGTTAGATTAAATGTCCTTTATGGTGGCCCTGTGCCAGCCTAACTTTGCTGGCCTAACTGTGCCGGCCTAACTCCAGGTTAGGATTGTGTCCTAAAACCTTTATCCCATCTTCTCCTCTTCTAAGGAGGTCATGGTTGCCTGCAATGCTTTCTTTCCCATGTTATCCTCACAACAATCCTGTGGGGTAAGTTAGGCTGAGACAGAGAAACTGACCCACATTTACCCAGCAAGCATGATCGATTTGAACGCAGGTCTCTCAGTCCTAGTGTATGGTGGGCAGGGCATTTCAAATTGGGAGAGAATTTTTAAAGATTTTGCCATGTAAATGATAAGGGGAAGTGGACCTTGATTTGGTCTAGATTAGAACATGAAAATTCCATTTTCCTAATCCTTTTTGAGAGCACTCTGTAACCTAAATGGGGGTCTGATGGAGCAGAGGCAGATCTAAGGGAGGGCAAAGCTCTAAGTTTTGCAAGAAGCCTTACCTTGCTGTGGAAATCACTCCTCTCCTGCACCGTTTTAGCCAATCCTCACAGGGAAAAGCAACATCTTGGCGTTGCTTACTGGCTACAGCAGCAAAGGAGAGGAGGGATTTACATGATAGGGTAAGTCTTCTTGCAACACTTAGAGCTTTGCCCGCCCTGTAGATCCGCCTCTGTGATGGAGAGTTGCCAGATTTAGATGGAATGGCTTGTTTTGTGTCATACAAACATGCCTTGAAGGCTCTCCACTTTCCTTTCTCCCCCCTTCTCAAACTGTGTACTGTATTGTATTATTCAAGCCACAATGGCAGTGGATAGTTGACCAGTGCATTTTCCTTCCAGCGTTCTCAACGTCTGCCTGGAGCCCAACTCACTTTCCTGTCACATTCAGAACTGCTTCCTTCAACCAGTATCAGTGTCCAGAAGTGGCTGTCTCTTTCGGTAAGAAGGTCTTTACAATGTTTTTGCTCAAACTAAGCATTCATGTCCCCCACAAAAAAATTTTTTTTGCAGGATTTCACAGCAATTCAAGTTACACCCTAAAATGTAAACAGATGAGCTGGTCTTGCATAGATTTGGGAGCAACTGTTGCAAGTGCCTGTTGGCTAATATGCATGGCACAGCACAAACCCGTCTCCCCATCCTACCCTACCAATTCTTAGAGAACTTTTGGAATTGTTCCTAATTTTCTTGGGGAAAAAATGTTAATATTGGTTATGAATGAACATATGGGGTGCATAGCCCCATATGTGCTCTTGTAGCTCTTTAACAAATGCGTAACATTTCAGTAGACAAGGCTGGCCCAAGACTTGACGCCTAAGGAGGTATGCTAAATGCTACTTGGTGATCTGTGAGTTTCTGCTGTTTGGACACTCTAGGCCACCACACTCATCTCTCTACTCTTCTGCTCTGGTTCCTTTTTCCAGTCCAGAAAATGAGAGGGAGATAGGGGCCGTGGAGTCACATGGGTAAGGGAGAGGGTGCCCCTGCCAATCTACTGCCTGAAGCAACGGTTTCAGGTGTCCTCCTAGATGGGCCAACCCTGACAATAGGTGTGAAAGGAAAGGGCATGAGAGAAGAAAGGAAAGGGGCAGGACGCCTAGGTTCTTTTGTTTTTAACCCTGTCCTTTTTTCCTAGGATGCCAAGCGCCTGTCCTACATGGCCAAGATGCTGCCATTTTATCAGGAATTGGTACAGCAGCTGAGGGCCTATGAGGCAAGCAAGGAGAATTCTCACTTCCTTCCTCGATTTGAAGACATTAGTGTGTACCTCCGAGACCTGAACAGTCACGTGAGATATCAGGTGGGTCCATCTGTCCTTTGGGGCCTGGGTTGGGAGGGGATTGCCCTTTACCTTTTGCAGTGTCTTACCCTTCTTTAATTCTCCCTATAGATTTCACTTTGGGGCCTGCCATCTGAAGACCAGCCCGAGCCTACGCTCAGCCCTCCTCGAATTCTTCAGCATGAGAGTACGTGGAGAAACCGCCAGGAAGTATACCTCGTCCTGCGCTCCCTTGAGAGTGTCCTGTGCCGTATCGCGAGAGATTTCTCAGTACTTAGAATGAGAGTTGCCAGGCAGTCAGAAAGAGTTGCCTCCCCATCAGGGAATCAAGTTTCCTGGGTCCCCCGTCTCCCATCCTAACCCCTTTCCTCACCAGGTAATGCAGGCATCCTGGCACCTAGGCCCTCTCCAGAGGCGGATCTACAGGGAGGGCAAAGCTCTAAGTGTTGCAAGAAGCCTTACCCTGTCATGTAAATCCCTCCTCTCCCTTCCTGCTGTAGCCAGTAAGCAACGCCAAGATGTTGCTTTTCCCTGTGAGGATTGGCTAAAACGGTGCAGGAGAGGAGTGATTTCCACAGCAAGGTAAGGCTTCTTGGAAAACTTAGAGCTTTGCCCTCCCTTAGATCTGCCTCTGACCCTCTCTCCCCTTTAGTAACTTATGAAATGTTGTCTGTTCTGATATAAAATGCCTAATTTATAATTATTTATTTATAAATTTATAAAGTGCAACAGTAATTTATTTATTTTTTTTCAATAAACTGAATGGAAAAAAACCACCACTTCTGTTTACCATCAGATTTTTAAGTCCTATAATTAAATCTTTTAAAAGCACTAATGAAATCGGATCTAATGAAGGTGAACTAACCACCATGGCAATCAATGGAGTCAAGCTAGCCGTGGCATATTTTATGGGTGCAATCCTAACCAACTTTCCAGCACTGACATAGCTATGCCAATGGGGCATGTGCTGCATTCTGCAGTAGAAAAGTAGTCACTGAGGCCTCCAAGATGTTTGTTCCCTTACCTTGGATCTGCACTGCCCTTACCATAAAAAAGTTGGAAAAGTTGGTTAGGAAAGTTGCAGGAAAGTTGGTTAGGATTACACCATAAATCCCATTAATTTCAAAGATACAATACAACTCAGAAGTAAATCCCATTGTGGGTAATGGAGTTTCCTTCCAAGGACGTTTGTATAGGATTGCAGTCTTAGTATTGATTCACTCACTTTGGATGTAGTAGTCCATTGACTCTTGTACTGTTTACACTCTGGATCAAATTACAAAAGGATAGAATGGGGAAGGGGAAGGGGAAGGGGACGAAGGAAGAAAGAGAATGAGACCATAGCCAGGGCCAATTCTTCCTTGCAACATGTCGTTCAGCAAGTGGCTGCTTTCTGCAGATTTGGTTTACTGTTTACTGATATCGCTGTTGCTGGACTCCTGCACACCACATTCAACTATGCTTTATCAGAATCCGCAGAATCCGTAGCCTGCACAAATGCCCATCCCACTCCCATCCTGACCTCTATGGCTGTTCTATAGAAGGCAGCCGGAGATCGGCTCACAGATCTTCCTTGACACATATAATTTGGCCTCAACATGGCTCCTCTGCCCAAATTTGTGCTTAGATTCCATCTGGCAACTGGGTCAGATGGGTAGAGAGTGGGTGGATGGGCTCTGTTGATTAGAGTAGACCAAACAAATCTTCCTCCGTACACAGCAAAATTTGCCATTAAAAAAAAAAAGTTTAAAAATTTTCAAAATAGTGGAGTCTCATCATGGCATTTGTGGAGTAGCCTCCTTTTCCAGGAGAGCTGCTGTGACCTCACCAGCTGCATGTAATAGGCATGTAAAGATTTCCCCAGGGTCAGCCCATCCATGAGCCCAACTGAAACATGTCTCAGGCCGCAGAGTGGGGGCGGGGAATACCCATCTCTGATGAGATGAAGGACCATGTGAACTTAGGTGAAAAGGCGAAGAAACCGGAGGAACCAACTTCCCCTGAGGTCTCTGAGAGAGAATGCTCACCTGTCCATTTCTTTTTCTTCGTTGAGCACCTGGCTTTGGGGCCATATGGGAAAAGAATAAAACATTGAGGATGAGTGGGGAGGCAGGATATTTGGTCTTCCTTTCTTTTGAACTGCCGTTTCTTCTACCCCCACCTTGTGATTGCCTTTACTCATATATTGCAGGGGGAGATGGGTAGTGGTGGAAAAGCCTTCTTTCAGGAAGTTTGCCTGCCATTCCTGATCTCAAACCTTTTAGAATAGGACCCACTTTTTAGAATGGCGCTCATGTTGGGACCCACCAGAAGTGATGTCATTAACCAGGAAGTGATGTCATAGCCAGAAGTAACCCCATCAAGCAGGAAATGCCGCCATTGTGACGTAATCAAACAACACTCCTGGAATGCAAACTGGCATTCTTGGACTGCAGCAATTGCACCATCTTTTAACATCTCTGACAGAAAGCAAGATTAGGTCAAAATATTATGGAAAAGTACTGAACTGAAAACAAAAAAACCTTCACTTGAAAATTCAAACTGAGCAACAGGAATATATCAAGAGTATGGTCTGCAGCTTCCAAGATGGCGGCTCTCAGCTTTCTGCGACCCACCTGACATCAAGGCGCAACCCACCAAGTGGGTCCCAATGCACAGTTTGAATAGCAGTTATAAAGCACTCGTAATACATTCCCAAGAAACTCCAAAAAGACAGTTTTTGAAAAACTCTGATTTATTTTATCTCTTCAAAAGATTCCTTGGTAGTCTTCAAGCCCAAGTTTGTGAAGCAGCCACCCAGAAACCATAATAAAACAATGTTTAAAACCAAAATTTTAATATCTAAATCAAACATTTACAACCAACAATAAGAGGAAAAATAAATGCAGTAATTGAGCACGAATGGACTAGGATCAGTAGAAATAAAATTCTCCACCAAAAGCTTGAGGGAATGAAAGTGTCTTTGTCTGTGCTTGAAAAGATAGCAATGGAGAATGTTCCTGGAGGAAGACTTCCACCACTAGGGCCCCACCACTGAGAAGGCCCTGGGCTCAGGTTACCGCTCCGCTCGTTTCTGAAGATGGCAGAACTTGGACCACTGTCTCTGATGCAGGTCTTCAATTTAGCAAGGGGAGTTGGAGACCTCTGGCTTACATTTTAGTGTTGCCAGCTGACTTAAAAAAATAACCTTCAGCAAAACGTTTACTGCAAAAGTCAGGTGTGCAGGAATTAACAGATGAAGCATAACACAGCATGGAAATAAACATTGTCCCTTGTTAAAATCTGCAGATCAAGCCATTGTTACAAGCACAGCTTCAGAGGACAGCTAAAAATTTGACAACCCTAATACAAAAAATGTAAGACGGGTACATGCAGCGGTGTCATCCTGGCGGAACGGCCAATGGTGTCATCTAAATGATTTAAGAACAGGTACTCACTTTTGATTGGCATGTGTCGGGACCAGCCCACCAGAAGTGACGTCATAAGCCAGAAGTGATGTCGTGGCAGGAAGTGACATGAAAAAAGCCCTTTTTGAGGCCTCAGATGATTTTAAACTGACTCAACAGTTGCAACAGTATTCCACAGCACCCCCAGAACATGTTAAGGAGGCCTGGCATCATGTTAAAGTGACCCAACAGTTCCAAAACCCCAGAGCAGCTCATTTTTCAGTGGCAAGGCAAGGCAAGGCTCCGCTCGCTGCCTGCCTGCCTGCCTGCCTGCCTGCCTGCCTGGCTCTGAGAACATGCAGGCAACTCAAACGTGCAGGAAATTCAAATGTTGCAGGGGGCGGAGTCGACGAGTGGGCGGGCGAATGGGCAGGGCCAGCCATAATCCTAGGAACCGGTACCCGCGTACTCCCTGCATGACATCACTGGGAACGGCCCGGTACGCCGTTCCACTAGTTCCGTGGACAGGCCCGGGCCACACCGCCTCTCCTGAGGACGGGCGAGCTGCTCCTGGGCCCGCCTGCCCTCCCGCACGTCCGAATCGCTCTGAAATGGAGCAATTCGAGGCACAGGGAGGCGCAGGGAGGTGTGGCTGGCCTCCGCCATAGGGGCGGAGGGCTGCCAATCATCCGGGCGTTCCGGGTCCTGGCACACCCGGATGACATCTCTGGGTACATGTTTTGTACATGTCTATACCAGCTGTTGCATCATACTCCCTGGAGGCTCAGAGACCAGAAATAAGGCATTTGCCCCTTCCTCATTTGTGCTGAGGCCTTCTGTGTGCTGGCCTCTCTGACTCCGAGGGTGGTCCAAACATATTTTACGGTGATCCTTGTGCCGGCCAAACCTTGCTGGCCTAACTGTGCCAGACTAACTCCAGGTTAGGATTAGGCTTTCAGACACACAGAACCAGGACAAGACTTTCAACTGCAGCACCTTTGTATAGCCTCTTTTTAGAGACACCGTGAGCCGAACCTGTAGGAGTCAAAATGGGGAAGGAAGAAGGCAGCACAGGTGATAAGAGGCACCCAGCGTGTTGCACGTACATTCAGAGTGCAGGTATAAGAACTCTTTCCCAAACTCTTCTGAAAACAAAGAGAGTAAAACATATGGTGATCTGCATGTGGGTTTTGTGGTAAAGAAATGTTGAAATGTGTCAAGAGACCCAGGCTAGTGACCACAACCGGTTGCTCTCTGCAGTGGAGGTTGGGGACTCGGAAGAACACTCACAAGCACAGTTCAGTTAAGCCCTGCCCTAGCCAGCAGCAGCTCAAACAGACACATCCTATTGCACAATTTTGCACTGGGTTCCACCCTGCTTTTTGGGAGCCTCTCAGAACAAAAAAAAAATCTCATCCCTTTGCTTAGAAAGGAATCACAAAAATCTATGTGCCTCTATTGCCTGGTGCGTCCCATTTTTGGTTGTGGCAGCTGGCTCTGGGGACACAGCTGAGAATGTGCACCATCCCTCCCCCACAAACCCTTCTGAATTTGGAGTCACTGGGGCCGGCGCAAGCGCATCTGCAGTTCAGCCATCATGTTGGGGTGCATCGGCCCAAACCTGGGAAAGCAAAGAGAATGGGGCAGAGTGAGACAACACTCAGAGACCTCCGAATCCCAGCCTCCAACCAGCTGTTCTCCACTCTTTGCATTGGTGGTGGGGATGAGGTCATCGTATTTACCCAGAATGCCTCGGGTTTGGCTGCCTGGGTGCCTGTGGCTGAGATGGAACAGGCTCAGTCAGGTTTGCTGCCGGTGGTTGGGTCTCCATTGGCTGGGTCTCCATTGGCAACCTTGGCTTCTTCAAGCTGGGTGCCCGACGGATGGAGCTCTTGCGGCGAAGCATCACCCGCTCTTTCTGGGCACTCGTGTCCAGGGGTAGCACCTAAAGAACAGCAGTGGGTTAGAGGCCTCCATGTCCTTCTGGCTCCCACCACCCCTCACTCTCCCCCCTTGCTTACCTCATCCAGGAGGGTGCTGGGCCCAGCAAAGAGTCTGCTCCCCATGGGTTCTTCGTGCAAACTCCCTTCTGGCTCCCAAGGCTGGTGCCCTCCAGTGTCTGCTTCTTCCAGAGCAACTACTGCTGATGCTGCTTCTTGTTCTTCTGTCATCTTCTCTGGTTCTTCTACTATTTGCTCCCCTCCAGAGAGGCCTGCACTGAGGGGGGTCCTGGTTTCGGTGGGATCCTGCTGCAGGCTTCTCTCCATCATTTCTGGCTCC
>JAJKFI010000130.1:1900354-1924081 GCA_029204185.1 Lerista edwardsae | reverse complement strand
GTGTGTGTGTGTGTGTGTGTGTGTGTGTGTGTGTGTGTGTGTGTGTGACAGGCCTGCACCCCTCCACTGTACATGATGGGATGCACAAAGGAAAGGTTGGGCAAAATGCAATCTGCAAGGGTTGCATTCAGGGCCCATCCCAAACCTCTTGGTGCCTGAGATGCTCTAGCTCACCACTCTCCTCTCCTCTGCACATAGAGGAGACTAACTGAATGTGAACAGGAAGCAGAAACTGGTCTGCCTCCTATTAGTCTCCCTCTAGCATGCAGGCTGGTTGCCTGCACACCCTGTTCTTCAGTGTAGCAAGAATGCTCATTTGTTAATAAGAAACACCCCTGCTTCCATCGCTGCTAAAAAACAACAAATGTAATGGGTGCAAGGGGTCACCCCCCCTCTCCGGATCCACGATTAAATGAAACCACAGATACAGGGGAGGGGGAACCTGCAATGCTTTTGCATTAGCTGGCCCTGTAGTCAGAGAGATTGTGAAAGAGGGGACAAGAAGTGGGAGGGTGGGTGGTGTGCGCCTCTTCTGTGTGTAATCTCTTGTCCTTTGTGTTGGATTTCTCCCCTCAGATTCCCCCCAGCATTCCTCCAGAGAACAGCTCTAATGTCTCTCGCTACGACTGCAATGCTATATCTACAGGGGTAAGTGTTGGGGGCAGGGATGTGTGTATGGAGGTTGAGAATTTTTAATTATCGTTTTATTCGTTGCTTTTATAGCCTAGGTTTCTGTTGGAAGACTGACAGCATGTAATCCAGATCTGTACATCAAGTGGTTGTGGGCATATGTGTTCATCCCCACCAGTAGAGGGAGCTGTTGCCTACTAGGTTCCTGGTTTAAAGCTTATGGGTTGCTGTCTCCTGCTTTGATTAGATTTCTCACTAGCTTCCTTTCCTGTCTTGTTTTCTGTACCCCTGTCTATGTGGCTGCAACCAGTTGCTTCTCTTGCTCTTATTTTGCAGTCTACATGTAACACACTTCATGCAACTCAGTTGTGCTATGAATGAGTAGTTTTTTTCCACAGCTCTGCTAATGCTTTCTTCCTTGCATGAACTCAAGGCAGGCATGCTTGGACCTCCCCAGTGGTCTCCCATCCATGAACTGGTGATGGCATCTGGCTTAGGTGCCTTTAGAAGGCGATTGGATAGATGTCTGGAGGAAAAGTCCATCGCAGGCTACAGGCCCTGATGGGTAGTGCATCCTCCTTATTTTAGAAGCAGGCTACCTCAGAATGCAGATGCAAGGAAGTGGCAACAAAATACAGGCATCTTGTTGTCTTGTGTGCTCCCTGAGGCATCTGGTGAGCCATTGTGAGATACAGGAAGCTGGAATTGATGGGCCTTTGGCCTGATCCAGTGGCATCTTGTTGCCTTGTGTACTCCCTGAGGCATCTAATGGGTTACCGTGAAATACAGGAAGCTGGACTAGATGGGCCTTTGGCCTGATCCAGCAGGGCTCTTCTTATGTTCTTATATAAGCCCAGTTTTGCTTCGCTTTCCCAAGGCTCAATCACCATGGCCTTCAAAGCAGGCCCTGAGATTTAGCTGTTACTCATTCCTGTCTCTTTGGTGCCCCCCTATAGGCTGTGCTCTTGGCTGACATTCTGCCCACTCTTCTCATCAAATTCAGCGCCCCTTTTTGCATCCACTGGTTCCCATACGGGTGAGTTGGCACTATTCACACAAAACATTGCAGGAGTAGAAAACGGCACTCTCAGAGAAGAGAAGGGTGGGCAGTATAAGGTGCGCAGGGTTGAAAATCATTGGGTGGTACTGTAGAAGTTTGTTAACAGGAAGGAGAGGAAATTGGTTTTCCTGGTGGGTGGCTTACGCACAGAGCTAATCATGATGGTTATTTTGGCCAATTCTGACCTTGTTTTGCTTCCCCCTCTTGCTGAATTCACAGCTTGCGGGTTACCATCTGTGTCATCTCAGCCTTGGGCAGCTTCTTGTTAGTGGCCTTCTCCACCGGTCCAGTCCAGAGCCTTACTGGTAAGGTACAACACCCTGGGTCACTGTGGAGCATAAGCCGGTGTGCATTAGAGGGCCCACCCCTTTCATTTTGTGACGACTCTCTTAGCTAATATTTTAAAAGGCCACAAGAAGAGGACATGTTCTGGTTAAAACTGGGATGAGACTGGGGTGGTGGTGTTACCTTTTCTCCTGCAATTTGATCCCTGGGAACAGCGCATAGGATTTCATTGCTTGAATTGTTCTTCGTGGTTCTGAAAAGCAACAGTTACCCTCACCCTTTAGGAACCTCCTAGAAGTCCAGGGTGTCCACAAAGTCTCTTTACAATTTCAAACTTGTATTACAAAAACAAATGAAGAGATACATGTGTGGAAAGTATACAATATTAGGAGTATATATTGAAGTTTATTTTGCATCAGTTAATAAACCTCTATATGTGCACCATTGGTTGCACGCAGCACATCAAGGTGATAATCGATTTCCTGCCACGTTCGCTGTAGCATAGGCTCATCGATGGTGGCAACGGCCAGTAATGTCCTGTGTCTTTGTCCTGTACACGATGTCTTTAACGTTGCCCCACAGAAAGAAATCCAGGGGTGTGATATCATTAACACATCTCCTCATTTGCATTTTTCGTGATTTTTTGCAATTGTAAAGAGACTTTGTGGACACCCTGTACTTCCACCCTGTAACTCAGTGTCTAGTTTTTAAAGGGCACTTGTGGCTTTAATAAATGCGCAGGGAGGAAGAATTCAGGCAAGTGTTGCTTCTCCCATCCTTGCGAGGAGCAAAGCCATGCCGACCGTTCTTCTTCCTTCTGTACAATCCAGGGAGCATGGCTGTCACTTGGGTGAAAGGATGTTTGTCCTTCTCATTGCTGCAGGTGTGGTGCTAGCCAGTATTTCGTCTGGTCTGGGTGAAATAACATTCCTTGCTCTCACATCCTTCTTTGACAGGTAACCAAGGCTATTTTTTTTTTCCAGAACAGTGGGGCCAGTTTGAAAGCTATTATCGCTGGACGTTCTTACAAGCACTCTTTTTTTAAATGGGATCTCTGGAAAAAAAAAATTGTCAACAAATTGCAGTAATACATGTATCAGTTAATTTTGGGGGGGAAAGTCAAGCAGCTGGTTTGATGCAAGAGGGAAGACTGAGCCATTGTTTGCCTTGCTGGAATTCACATCTGTAATGCATGTTGTGTAGCAGACATTTGGCTAACACTTGTTAATTGTAAGGGGTGCTGAGAAGGTTAACTGTTGTGTTTCCTTCCCTTTTTTGGTCTCCCCCTTAGTGCTGTGGTGTCTGCCTGGTCCTCAGGAACAGGTGGAGCAGGCCTGTTCGGGGCACTTTCCTACCTTGGGCTGACGCAGGCCGGCTTAAGCCCTCAGCACACCCTCCTCTCCATGATTGTTGTTCCCATCATCATGCTGGGCAGGTGAGCTCTGGAGGGGGGGGGCTGTGGTTGGTTGCTAAGAGAGGGTGGCAGTTGTCAGGGAAACAGGATAGCTTGGGAAGCATAAAGTGACCAGGAGGCAGACTGGCCGGAAGGATTACTTCCTTTGAGAGTTACAGGGACTTGCATGCGATGCACGACAAAGTGGCTGCCTTGTATGAAAATCCATATATTCATATAGAACAAGCACTGTTTTACTCCAGAAAGTCTCTTCCCCCTTTCCCTTTAAACTGACCCAAGGTCATCCAGGAGGGCTTTGTGGCTAAGTGGAGATTTGAACCCACAGCTTCCTAGTCCAACATTCTAATTGCTAAATCGCACTGAATGTTTTTCCTTCTTATACTAGCTGATTCATCAATTTCTCAGCAGCCCTACACAAAATTTAGGGAGGCAGTTGTGCCTGTCACCTAGTTACTCCAGGCCAAATTTTGGAAGAACTGGACAGATGTTTTAGATTTTATGTTTGATAGAATGTTTAGGGCTTGTAATGACAGAATGTCGTTTTTTATACCCTTGCTTTGCCTGTATAATTTACTTTAGTCATGTAGATGAACAGAGAGGCTGGAAGAATATCCACTCCTTTATCACCCAGATTATGTGCTTAAAGGGGATTTTTTTTTAAAGGGCAACTTCCATCAGCTTGTAGCAATAGAATAATCTGCAGTAAATTATTCCTAGTATCACAGCCCGGATAGGAGCCTTCTCTCATTTCAGGGAAGCAGTTTTAATATGTATTAAGTGCCTGCTGGGATGAAATACTCTGTTATTCCACCATTCACCTCTGTGACCTTCTCTTCTTTCTTTTTCCATAGCTATTTCATCCTGTTAGTTCCACCTCCACAGCACCCACCAAGACCAGTGCATACTGGAGACCCTTTTACGGCTCATGAGCCACTCTTAGGGGGTACAGCTCTAAACAGTAAGTGATACCTAGACAGGTAGGGATAATCTTCCTTCAGTGCCTCCTTTTGCATCATTAGGATAAACCTGGATGCAAGGTGCATTTTGTCTATTCAAAGACATTATCCATGAGAAGAAACCGCATTGCTACCTGTTTATGCACGATGCCCTCTGCTCACATCAAGGGTTGGTCTCATTCTCTGTAGAACTTCTGTTGCACTTGGTGTACAAAATATTTCATGTTTCTTATCCATTCTTTGACTAATCCTGTCTCATTTTAACCAACCCATTTCCAGAGTCACGACGTTATGAACTCAGTTTGGCAGCAAAGGGGCAGGTGGTCAGGGTAAGAATCATGATCGTGACGTGGGGAGGGCGGGTTTGGTCGTTTTGATTTATTTTTTCCATGGAGAGAGCACACAGGTTGTAGAAGCATGCAGGATGTTTTGGTGTATGTGATTTTATGGGTGTTCGCAGTCAGACTGTATCGGGTGGTGTCTAGTGGCTAATTTTTAAAATTGCTCTCTGGTCCCTTCCCACTCATCCTGGATGTTTGGTTACACAGCGGTGAACACGTACCCCATTGGCACAGCTATGCCAGTACCGGAAAGTTGGTTAGGACTGTGCCCTGGGTGTGAGCAGCAGGGGAAAAAACCTCACAACTTCCACTAGGTCTTTAGGAATGAACTGGGATCAAATGGAACAAAGTTACATTTCAGAATGTAACTTCTGAAAACCTCTCCTAGAACAATGTTCATGGCTTCAGTGTCTCCACTGAAAATGCCCTGCTCCTAATGGAGGCCAGTTGATGCTCTCAAAAAGACAGCACAGCCACAATGCAAAACTCCTGAGGGGATCTTAGAGACAGCACTGAGGGCGCAATCCTAACTGCAGTTAGGCCAGCAAAGTCTGGCCGGCACAAGGGACACCGTAAAGTAAGTTTGGACCACTCTCTGAGTCAGAAGGGCCAGTACACAGACGTGCACCATCCTCTTTGACTCTGAGAGCAGTCTTAGTCGTGCTTTAAGGTGGCCCTTGTGCAGGCCTAACGATGCTGGCCTAACTTCGGGTTAGGATTGTGCTCTGAGATTTTTGGATGTTGCTGCAGGGCTGTAAAGGTCAAAACCAGCATTTCCTGTATTTGGAGTTTGTCGGGTGGAAATGAAGGGGATTGTTTGCAAAGGTGGCCGTTCTGGAGCCGAACGGATACCTCCTTGTCTGGTGATTTTGTGCAAGCACGTGGCCCCGTTGCGACACATTCACACACATCCCTTCTCTCCTCCAGGGCCTCTTAAAATACCTTTTTCCTTTGGCTGTGGTGTATTTTGCAGAATACTTCATCAACCAGGGGCTGGTGAGTGGGAGGATTGGCAATGGGTGGAGAGGCCTTTGTATTGTGGGGAGTGGCAGATTAATCCCTCCCTTGTTAACCCTTTCTGTGCTCTCCATCCCCAGTTTGAGCTGCTGTACTTTCGAAACGCACCTTTGACTCACCCCCAACAATATCGCTGGTGAGTGGGAGTGGGGAGGCAGGCAATCAGACTCCAGGACTGGAGCCGAGTGAGGGTTGGTAGGCTAACGCAGAAGGGGGGCCAAAGTCAAGAAGACTCCTGGGTTTCTCCATTTCCAGGTACCAGATGCTGTACCAGGCTGGGGTGTTTCTCTCTCGCTCCTCTGCTAGCTGCGTACGGATTCGGCGTATATGGGTTTTGGCAATGCTGCAGGTAAAAATGTTTCCCACCCACATGAGTGATTCCTTTCTGCCTTGCAGAGGCACTTGCTTTCCTCCCCACTGTAAAGTCTGTGCTGTTTCCAAGAGGTCTTGGCCTTCCTGTCCTCCTGTGGCTTTAAGAGCACATTCCTAACCTGGAGTTCGGCCAGCAAAGTTTGACAGGCACAAGGGCACAGGCACTGTAAAGTATGTTCGGTCCACTCTCGGAGTCAGAGAGGCCAGCACACAGACATGCGCCATCCTCAGTGGTGTTATGCTGCCGGAACACTGGGCGGGACATCCGGGTGATCGACAGCCCGCCCGTTGCGTTCCGGAGCGTTATGCTGTTTCCGTAACCAATTACGCCGCTTGCGTACGTTACTCCCTGAATCCCAGAGAGGTCCAAGCGCTTTACGGTGCCCTTTGTGCCAGCCTAACTGTGCTGGCCGAACTCCAGGTTAGGATTGCACTTTCAGTTGCCTGACACAGTGTCAGACCATTGGCCCATCTAGACCAGAGGCTCCGTGAGACTCAAGCTGAGACCTTTCCCAACCTGCTATCTGAGAGCTTTTTTGACTGGCGTGGCTGGGACCGACTCTGGGTCTTCATGCATGCAAAGCATCTACAGTACTCTGCCCCAGAGCTGGGCACCCTTCCCACTGGTATACCCATGTCTCCCTATGTGGTATTGAGACTTCTAAACAGGAATGTGAATGGCTTTGTGAACTTTGTTGTTTGCAAAGCAACATATGCATATTATTAAAAAAAATACCTGTCAATTTCCTGACCTTTTACAGCATTGTGTACAGGCTGGTTAAAAAAAGTTGGCGTCCTTGAAGCACAAGCCTGTGCATCTCTACTCAGAAGCGAGTCCCCTTGTGTTCAATGGGGCTGACTTCCAGGGCAGTGTGCACAGTATAAGATTGCAGCCTGAGTCTCCATTCTGGATTTTGAGATCTCCCACCCCTGTATCATGTTGATCTTCCACTCTTTTCCTGTTCCACATATCCCATCTCATTCATTCCTCTTCTACCCCAGAGCAGCGCACTCAGCTCTCCATCCAGTTGTCATTGCCTTAAGAACATAAGAAGAGCCCTGCTGGATCAGGCCAAAGGCCCATCTAGTCCAGCTTCCTATATCTCACAGCGGCCCACCAGGTGCCCCAGGGAGGCATGAGACAACAAGACGCTTGCATCCTGTTGCCACTCCCTTGCACCCGGTACTCTGAAGTAGCCCACCACCTTTGTAAGGAGGTTGCACAATCCATCATTGCCTATAGCCCACGATGGACCTTTCCTCCAGAAATCTGTCCAATCCCCTCTTAAAGACATCAAGACCAGATGCCACCACCACCTCCTATGGCAAAGAGTTCCACAGATTAACTACCCGCTAGGTAAAAAAGTACTTAAAAATATGGAACGCTTCACAAATTGCCTTGTTCTGCTCACTGCTTTCCTCTCTCACACCAGTGCCTGAACATGGTGTTCCTCCTGGCGGCTGTATACTTCATGTTTTTGCCTAGCATCTATTTGGTTTTCCTCCTGATACTCTACGAGGGACTACTGGGAGGAGCTGGCTACGTGAACACCTTCCACTGCGTCAGCGAGGAGGTGAGCTGGGGGGAGAAGAATGGAAAGTAACCAAACGGGGAAGGACAGGCATGTGACCCACAGGGGTGGGCATCTATTCAGATCCTTGGGAGTGCAGGGAAAATTATCTCAGTGCCAAAGGGGAAAGACTACGGGTTCAGCTCCAGCATTTGGCAAACAGCAATAAGCTGTTGGTGAACCCCAATAACATTTTCTACCCCCTGCAAGCTTCTGTGAATGGGAGAAGACTCTTGATGGGAGGGGGGAAAGAGTCTGGATCTCACATTTTCATCTCCCCAGTTACCCAGAGACTCTGGATAACTAGAGTCTTGAAGCAGTACAGTCGTGCCCCGTATCCACTGATTAGGTATCCATGGTTTCAGTTATCCATAGATACCCGTGGATACTTAACTGGGGAACCTATTAAAAAGATAGGGGGACCTTTAGATTAGTTTCTGAAGATTTCTAGTTTCTAGTCCTTTATATATAGATTTGGGCTTTGCCCTTTTTTGGTGTTTTTCCTTTCTTTTTTTGGTATTATTAAGATAGATTGTCCTCCCTAGGAGTAGGAATAGGCCCGAAATTTAAGTATTTTGATGCTTCCATAAGCTTTTAGTGATTATATATAGACATGCTTGTAATCCTCCAACCTTGTGTTTTTTTCCTTGTGTCCCTTTAACCCAATGTAATTCCTTTCCATATCCCATAACTGAAATTTAATAAATACAAATTATTTCTCAAAAAAAAAAAAAAAAAGATAGGGGGACATTAAATAATTCTCTTTTGTTTTTACCTTGTTGCAGCAAAACCCCTGATGTTCCCCTATCTTTAAAAAGGTGTCCCCAATAGCCACAGTTTCAGGTGTCCACAGTGGGGTCTGGAACGGAACCCCAGCAGATACTGGGCCGTGCTTGTACTCTTAGTATCAAATGCTGCGGACATACAAGGAATGATCAGGCTCTCTCCTCATTCTCCCATGCTGTCGTAGCCTGGGTGTCTCCCAAAACATGCTGGAGGCAGAATAAACAAGATACAGCCTGTGGATTTCAGCATTCCCTTAAATCCTCTTACCTGGGCAGGCCCTTAGGAGGTTGTGCACAGAATGGGACGGGAAGAGTTTTTTTCTGGCAGTTTTGGGTTTTTTAAGAGATATCAGAAGTCCACACCCACTGACATAATCGTAATGTGCACACGCTCTCTCTTCCCCTCAAATGCAGAGCCAGCAAGAGCACCGAGAATTTGCCATGGGAGTTGCTTGTGTAGCTGACACGTTGGGCATCTCTGTTTCTGGTGCTGTGGCCATTCCTGTCCACAACTATTTCTGTCACCTCCCGTGAGGTTTGCTTCCCAGAGGGACCAACGGACGCCAGATCTCTGCTCCTGAGTAGTACGGTGCCCAGTGCTGAGGAAGGAAAGCAACTGGAATTATGGCACATGCCCTCATCTGGCTGTGATGGGAGAAAAGGGGCTAGGTGTAGATGGTGTGGTTTGGGATATTTTATGTTCATGTCTTTCCTGGTTTCTGTGTATCATTTTAAGGGAGCATTAGTGGAAGTTGTTTCATCTTAAATGGGAGCCAAGGGGAGCTTACTGCCTACAGCAGGATGTGAGTGGAAAATCATGTCACGTGGTTCTCCGTGGTGGTGGGGAACATTTGATGGTTGCGCACTCCTGCTACACTGAACATATCCCCATATTAAATGGGGGAAGCAGAGCACTAATGTGGCACAGCCACATAACCTGAAAATACTGTGGAGGGTGTGGGAGCAGAATGAAGATTATAGGTTCATTTAAAGCTACAAGTCAATATGACAGATGTGAGGGAAGGATTTTAGGGTGACAGGCCCAATGCAGGGAGAGGAGCACTAAGCGTTTTGCAGTTTGATATATTTCTGTCTCAAAACACTATCATTAAATCAGTTTTTAGAAAGATGATGGTCTCTTGTTATTGGCCAGTGTAAAATAGGCCAAGGATTGTTCTGGTTGATAGAGTGGGATCGGTTTGTTATTCACTTGAACATATAGTAATAGGACTGTCCCATGGAATGGGATGGGTGCCATACAAGCAAATATAGTAAAGCACTGTTAGTAACATTATGGTTGGGCCTGGTTGGCTCAGTAATCAATCAATCAATCACTAGTATTTATATACCGCTTTTCAACAAAAAGTTCACAAAGCGGTTTTACAGGTAAATAATAACATTAAAGTTAAATGGCTCCCTGTCCCTAAAGGGCTCACAATCTAAAAGAATGGAGAACACCACCAGCAACAGCCATGAGAAAGACACTGCTGGGGTAAAGAGGGACAATTGCTCCCCCCCTGCTAAATTTAAGAGGACACCACTTGAAAAAGTGCCTCTTGCCCAGTTAGCAGGGGTAATGACCTGCAATCTGGAGTTCATCATAGACACATTTTATATTGGATACAATTTTTTTGATACAAAGTACTGTGATATTTTAGAGCAATGCTTCCCAAAGCTGTGGACCATGAACCTATATTGGGAAGCAAAACTGGACCATTCCCCTTTATGTGGCCCAGTTTTGGGTGTCTTGATGCAGGCACCCATGGCGTTTTTAGACAGACCTGGGTTGTGGTAGAGGCCTTCTGCACGGTTAGGGAGGCCCGCAGCCCCCTCTCTGGGTCTCCCAGAAGCCAGGAGAAGTCCATTTGTGCCTGGAAGCGTACTTCCGGGTTTAGTGCGAAAACCAGCTTACACTTCCAAGTGAAAATTGAGTGCAAATTCCTGGCTTTGGGGAGACTATTTACAATGCAGATTCTGCGGTACAAGTCAACATCAAACGCCAGACGAAACAAAAGTCTTGAGCCCATGCCGAAATGTTATCAGGGAGGAAGAAAATCCTAGATCCCCCAGTAGGGAGTTCCATAATTGCAGTGCCACAACGGAGTAGGCTCACCCATGAATTGGGAGAAAGGCAGCACTTGCAGGAAGGCCCTCTCAGATGACCTAAGCGGGTGGCCCGGAGTCAGTGGTGAAATTCAGCCAGTTCTCACCAGTTGTTGCAGAACCGGTTGTTAATTTCAGGTTGGGAGAGGGAAGAAAGGCAGCGGCCGCCCTGAAAGACATAGAACCGGTTGTTAATTTATTTGAATCCCACCGCTGGCCGGAATGTATGGGTGAAGGCAGTCCCTCGGGTAATCTGGACCTGAACTGCAAAGGACTTTAAAGGTCAAAACCAGCACCTTGAATTGGGCCCAGAAACAAATGGGCAGCCAGTGCATTCGCTGAAGCAGCGGCCTGACAGAATCAAACCATCTAGCTCTCATTCCCACCCTAGCAGCCGCATTCTGTACTAATTGCAGCTTCCAAATTGTCTTCAAGGGCAGCCCCACGTAGAGTACATTACAGTAATCCAATCTCAAAGTCACTATCATTTTGCTAAGTTCCCAGTTAAAGGGAATTCTATAGTTTATTATTTATTTGAAGGATGTATACCTTACCTTTCCCATGCCAAAACAAATGCCCAAGGCGGTTTACATGGGAAGGCTAGTCTAAACCACCATTTTTAATCTTTTTTAAAAACAAATATACAGTGTTTGTGATTCACGGACTCCTCGGTCCCAGATCCAGCCTTCACAGTGTAGTTCTCTCCCCTGCCTGTGTGCCATCAAGCTTCAGCAGGCAATAGTAAGTCAAGCCTGGGCAGGTCCTCAAAGTCGTACTCTGGTTTTTTGCCAGCTGGCCGTCTCACACATTCCCACACTGGCTAATCAGCTCCTCAGTGACTCCGTCCTGCTACAGCAGCTTATCGCAGCCCGGCATTCTGTCTCCCATCCAAACACATGGCTATAGTTGAGGATGAAGCTTCAAAGAATGCCCAACAATAAAGCATGAGACTGGAATGCATTTGTGACAATATATTTTTAGCAGCGATTGCATACTGTAATTAGCTTTAAAAAAAATATCTGGGATAAGCGGGGAGGGGTTGTGAGGCGCAGCTATCAGCGAATATATGGTATACATTTTTAAGGGCGAGAGTCAATGGGGCCTTGCATTCAAACGCCATTGAGAAGACGCAGTAAAATCTTATCATCTCGATTATCCGGTAAATACGGCACAAGCCTATAAAAACCTGTCATTGGACTCAGTAAATTCGTTGAGGGCGGTCCTATTATTATTAACGTCACCATGGCTTCATTTCTATAAGTGCGCACTCCTTAAAAAAACTACTGCCTTCTTTGGACTTCAACTCCCATCGTCCCTTTCTTCCTGTTTTTTTTTAAAGCCGTGAGGTCACTTTCACGCTAAGCGTGAGACCATAGAGATTAGGAAAAAAATCTAGACTGGAAGACGAGGCGAACTTCCAGTACAAATCGGAGGGCCGCCATTACGGCCATGGTAAGGAGGTTTAATAACCTGTTATAACCTAATAACCTGTTATTAAACCTCCTTGGGCCATGGTAATTCCATGTAATTCGCTCTATTCCTTACCGATTCTATGATTCCAGTGGACGTTAAAGAGGAAATACCTCCCTATTTTAGGCCGGAAGTGGCAATAGGCTTGCGACGACGTTGCATCAGTAGGGGCGGTGCGTGTGTGCGCCCGTGTTAAAGGCGCCGCGTTTGCGCACTGAGTGCTTGACGGGAAGCCGCCTTCTTTCTTTTCGGCCTGGACTGGGTGAGCGCGTGTGATCGGGGCCACTGCTGGGGAGGGGAGGCAGGGGCTAGTAGCTAACTGGGAGCTGGGGCTGGAGCTGGATCCTCTTTGGCTTGTCTTGGGTGGGTGGGTGGGTGGGTGGTAGGAGGAATGTCTGTCTCTGCTGGGGTCGAAGTGGAGGCTGATTTTTTTTTTAAATCCAAATATCTATTGTATTAATGCTTAATTAGAATAAGTACTATAATCCATGCGGTTTTCTTGGTAAGCGTACTGGAGTGGGTTGCCATTTGCTTCTCCTCCTCCTCTTCATTTCCTAAAGAACCTTCTGATGCGGGTGAAAGAGGAAAGTGCCAAAATTGGCTTGAAGCTCAACATTCAAAAAACTAAGATCATGGCAACCACTCCCATCACTTCCTGGCAAATAGAAGGGAAAGAAATGGAAGCAGTGACAGACTTTGTTTTCCTGGGCTCCAAGATCACCACAGATGGTGACTGCAGCCATGAAATTAAAAGACGTTTACTTCTTGGGAGGAAAGCTATGGCGAACCTAGACAACTTAATAAAAAGCCGAGACATCACCCTGCCAACAAAGGCCTACAAAATAGTCAAAGCGATGGTTTTCCCAGTAGCAATGTATGGCTGTGAGAGCTGGACCATAAGGAAGGCGGAGCGCCAAAGAATAGATGCTTTTGAATTATGGTGCTAGAGAAGACTCTTGAGAGTCCCCTGGACTGCGGTCCAATCGGTCCATCCTACAGGAAATCAAGCCTGATTGCTCCCTGGAAGGACAAATCCTGAAGCTGAAGCTCCAATACTTTGGCCACTTCATGAGAACAGAGGACTCTTTAGAAAAGACCCTCCTGCTGGGAAAGATGGAAGGCAAAAGGAGAAGGGGGCAGCAGAGGATGAGATGGTTAGATAGTGTCACCAAAGCGATGAACATGAAATTGGGCGAACTCTGGAAGCCAGTGGAGGGCAGGGAGGCCTGGCGTGCTGTGGTCCATGGTGTCACGAAGAGTCAGACACAACTTAGTGACTGAACAACAACAAATTAGAATAAGTAAACAATAAGCGTTCCCTTCTTTGGCTTACTACAGAACGTAGACTATAGTATGCAAAAATCGTTAGCAGAATCTATAGTTTACAGATTATTTCATAGACTATTATAGTGGACAGAAAATAGCCTGACCAGAGCTAGGTAATTAGTAATAGTAGTATTTACCTAGCTGCATTTCTGTGCTTGGTTCTTTGCTGTGACAAACACTGTAAAAATTTGACATTGGGGGAAAAAGAAGAATGTATGTGTGATGGGTGGAAAATAAATGTCTTTCTTTGCTGTGCATTTAGGATTACACTAATTTCACTGTGGGTTGACAACTAAGGGATTGTGCTAAGGTTTATACCAAAGACAGGTAGAGGAGCCCTTATCCAGACTATGCCGGCCTCTTTGTCCAAGACTTTAAAAAAAACTTTCTATACAAAGAAGGTTTTGTGCTCATTCCATGTACAGGCTATGTTCTCTGCTCTATGGTATGTACAATGTACAGGCATTGTTGAAAATGTCAAAGAGGCCAGCAAGAGGAAGCATATCTTATTTATGCAATTCTGAATTCCAGAAAAATCTGAAATCCGGACACCTTTCTGCTCCAAGCAGTCTGGATAAAGGATAATCAACCTGACTATGAAACAGCTGTTAATATGTGCAAGTATGAACTGAAATGGAAGAAAGTCATAGTGATGTACTTCTAAAAATTATTGAACTCATTGGTGCTTTTGAATTTTTGCCGTTACCAGCCAGGATCAGGATCTGGGAGAGTCCGCTGACAGCCCAGAGGAGCCACCACTATGTCGCGTTTCTTTACCACTGGCTCGGACAGCGAGTCAGAGTCGTCGCTTTCTGGTGATGAGCTAGTAGCCAAGCCAGTTGGGGGCAACTTTGGAAAACAGTAAGTATGTGGGGCAGGAAGGAATGGGCGAGTGTTTAGGGTTAAAGACTGGCTAGCAAGTGTTGCGGGTTGAATGGTAGAGGGAGCTTATTGTAGCCCCGCAATTAGCAAATGAGGACCATGTAACCAACATTTCCCTTCCATATTATAATGTACAGCCATCTCTTAGCTTTTTTTAGAATGCCAGAATTGCCATCTCATATCTGAGCTTTGGTATGCTCTTCCTAATGCCCAAATGTCTGCTTTCAGTTTTGCAGGTTTCTTTTCTCTACCCCCTCCCACATCATTCCTTCGTATGTTTTCCTGAAACTTTCCAGTTGCCTTACCTGCTTCTTCATTGCTACTTGGTCATTCCGTCCCTGTTCCTTAGCTGACTCTTGGCTTCATCCTCTGCTCCAATCTGTCTAGTCATTTCTCTGTCTTCTGGAGAGGGAGCATGTCCATTTTGTGGCAGGTGCTTTACCTTATACACAAGGACTTGGAATCTAGAAGGCCTGTGAACTGAATTTCTTCCTATATGGCTTGCTTGTTCCTCTCCTTTCAGTCACCACCCTTTGGGGCCATTAGTCATTCATTCCTAGCTCAAGGTTCAGAATAAGCTTGGTAAAAGACTTTTGAATGTAATGCTGGATGGGGAAAAAGATGGAAACCTATGGACAACTTTGATATCTGTCTGACTGCAGGCTATGTATCTTGGACGTTCCCTTATCTCCCATCTATTTCTCTGCCTTATAAATTGGGTTTGCCTTGATGGGAATCGTCTTCTAGTTGTAGCTATTTTGTTGATGGCTCATGGCTTATACAGATTCATATGTGAGCCAGCTCACCTGAGCTAGGCTTTGCTTGGTGCTACAAGAATTCATCATGCTCGTTTCTCTCCCCTTTTCTGCAGGCCCCTGTTGTTGAGTGAAGATGAGGAAGATACGAAGAGAGTTGTGCGCAGTGCAAAGGACAAGAGGTGAGGTTTGGCTAATGAAATGGGAGAAGAGGGGCCTCTCTTTCTTGCAGACTGGGCGAGAACACTCTTTGGTACTTCAGATATCTGGGAAAACTTTCCATCCAGCAATGTGTTGTGGGTTGCTTTTCATTTTTAGTCTTGGTGGCCCTGTGTCCTCTGATGGGTCTGACTCAATTCTCCCTTCACGCCTTATATTTATTTTATTTATTTATTTGAATAATTTGTACCCCGTCCTTTCCAGGCTGAAACAAATGTCCAAGGCAGCTTACTTTATTGTGGAAAGATCCAGATGTGCCTCGAAGAAGTGTAATGATTCCTTCTCTTTTCACATTTCCCCACACCCAAACCCCACACCTCATTCTTGGTGGCAGGTTTGAGGAGCTGACCAATTTGATCAAGACCATCCGGAATGCCATGAAGATCCGGGATGTCACAAAGTGTCTGGAGGAATTTGAGTTGCTGGGCAAGGCGTATGGGAAGGCCAAGAGCATTGTGGACAAAGAGGGAGTTCCCCGCTTCTACATCCGCATCTTGGCAGACCTTGAAGATTACCTCAATGAGGTATGCATAAAGAGGGGAGCTGTTGGCCTGTTGGGGCAGCCTCTGAAATTATTGTGAAGAAGGAGGAAATGATGGTCTGTCTAGTTGGGGATTTTTGGAATAGCAGAGCCTCTACTGGCATCTGAAAGCATCATTTTTCTCCCTTAGGAACCTGCCTATTTTTTCCAGATCTGAGACTGTTTTCAGCCCCCCCAAATTAGGCAGACTAGAAATGGCCTTGGTGGTAGTGGAACCCTGACTCTGGAATATTCTTTTCAGAAACGTGCATCTGGTGCCACCTCAATACACCTTTCTGGTTCCAAGTCAAGCCATTTTAATAGTTTGTGCTTTTACTGAGCAATATCTGCTTTTTTTTTATAAAAAAATGCAGTTCCTCATCATATGTATTAGATAAAATGCTTATTTTTATTTTTGTGATTTTATTCTGGACTATAAACTGTTTTGAAGGTGAAATAAAATGAGGGATGCATATGGGGCAAATGACTGGCAAGATGGCATCTCTTAGCTTTATTACACTTTTATCCCACCCTTCCTCCAGGAAGCTCTTGGCAGCTTACAAGGTAGTACTCCTTCTGCATACACAGTTGTAGGCTCACCTGCCCATGATTGTTCTAGTGAGTTATGGGGGGGGAGGTGCTCTCAGTCGTCGTCGGCTCATTCTGACCACTACTTCGTGCTTACTTGGAGCACCAGTTGAGTGGAAAGCTAGTAAAATTGAAGTGCAAGGTTTACTGCTTTCTAAAGGAGAAGCCAGAAAAGGAAGATGCTAAGGCCTGTGTCAAAGATTTTGAGGAAAGAAGCAGGATTGCTCTGTGGACTAGGTGGCCTAATTGAATCTCTCTTCTGACTTTCACAGCTGTGGGAAGACAAGGAAGGCAAGAAGAAGATGAACAAAAACAATGCCAAAGCACTGAGCACCCTCCGCCAGAAGATCCGGAAGTATAACCGTGATTACGAGACTCAGATCACAGGTTACCGCCAGGTACTTCGTCAGAGCGTGGAGGAAAATCCTGGGAGGTGCATCAGAAATGGTGGGGAGGAGGAAAGGTTTGGTGACAGCCATTTATCATCTTGGGGTGATGGATGTAGATCTTGTGCTAGGGCTGTTGGAGTGTCGATCGGAAGGAGGATTTGATGGATCTGGTTGTGATGGAAGAGCAAGTTTTTATGGGGGGGAATCAAAGGGGGAGTATTCTCTCGTGACCAGCGTGTCTACCTCAAATCTCCCAGAACCCTGAACAGTCGGCGGATGAAGATGACGACAAGAAAAGCGATGATTCGGAAGGTGAGTGGTGCAGCATTCGCAGGCAAGAGGTGGGAGGTCTCTGTTTTGGGTCTGTTTCTGCATGGTGGGCACATGAGCTTTCCTTCTGCAACCCCCTGTTTCCTCTCTTCAGGATCCTCCTCGTCGGGTGAAGATGATGATGAGGGAATGAGTGCAGCTGCTTTCCTAAAGAAGAAGGAGGGGGCGGGTGAAGGACGTGCAAAATTTTTGAAAAAAATGGAGGTACGATCTGGGAAGGAACATCTCTGCACCGTTTCCTGCCTCATTTCCTACTTCCACTCCCAGCACCCCTCAAAACAGAACGATTTCTGCCAGAAGGCTTGTGGTGCTAGGAAATTTGCTTGACAAAAGGCCATAGTGGAGTTGAGGGAAGTAGAAAGCAAGAACCTTTGTGGTAGGAAAGAGCTGCCGTAACTTTCCCAGATGCCTCAGAACCAGTAACAAGATTTCCCTTGACTCTTGGCAGAACTTTGAGCTGCAAAGTTCTTCAGCACTCTGCTATTCTACCCAGCCTGCGTTTTCCAATCTGACATGCTGCTGCGTGATCTTTTTCTGTGTCAGGATGAAGACGATGAGGAGGAGGAGGAGGACGACGATGAAGACTGGGGCCCCTCCGATTCAGAATCCGACTCAGAGTCTGATGAAGATGAAGGCAAATACACATTATTGGCCTCAAAGTTTCTTAAGAAGTAAGAGGGCTTCCTCTGGACAGGGTGGGAGGCATACATATGCATGCATCTTTGGGGGCAATTGATCCCCAAATTGGTGGGTCACAAGGGTCATTAACTATGAACAAGTCAGTATCTGCAACTTCTCATTTAGGACATAAATTCCTTTACTCCCTGGCCCATTTCTGGGGTTGAGTTGCTACATTTAAGAGGCTTGACTAATCATTTTGTCGCTTTAGAAAATTGTGCCTGCATATCAGAATGTAATAGGCAGTCTTTTGACAGTCAAAATGTTGTCATCTTTAGAACTGTGTGACCTAGGTGACTATGTGATCTTCAGGGCCCCAGTGTGATGGGTACCATGTCTCATCTGGTAATTTCCTGTCAAAGATAGTAGCAGATCAAGATGCCATGTCTGTCTTGGCTCTGTTTGAAGGCTTTGTCTGGGTTCTGGGTGTTTGAGGCATTGTATGTTTAAATGACGTATCTTCACTTACGTTGTTACGTAAGCTGTTTTGTGGACTCTTTGATAAGCAATAGGTAAATATTTTTAATAAGTTACGGAGAGACGTTCCGGGGAAGCCTTGGCAATACAAAATTCCAGTTTGTGTTGGTACATTGCATGTTTTGTTGCATGCAGTAGTTTGGATTTCAAGACTATAAGTCAAATAAGAAGATAGTGTGTATTTTATCCGTAAATGAGTCAAGCTGGGGTTTGGAAGTGGAGATTTCTTTGGAAGTGGCCCTTGGAGATTATGTGGCCCTGGGCTGCCTCAAATCAGGCTTTTTAATTCCACCCCAAAACCAGGACTGGCACTGAAGAAGACAAAAGAGTTTTGGAGAAGAAACGGGAAGAGAAGGCAAAGAAAAAGCAGGACCGTAAATCCAAGAAATACGAAGATGATGAGGACGACAATGAGGGTGGTGAATGGGAGAAGGTCAAGGGGGGAGTCCCCCTGGTGAAGGTGAGGCACCTTTTTCAAGCAGGTGATAGATGGGCCAGGGGCTGTGGAATTGACAGTGGCTTTTTGCTGCATCTGTCACTTCCCCTCCCTCTAACAGGGGTTGAACCCATCGGTCAATTTCTTCCTGTAGGAAAAGCCGAAGATGTTTGCCAAAGGCACCGAGATCAACCATGTGGTGGTGGTGAAGAAACTCAATGAAATCTTGCAGGCCCGTGGAAAGAAAGGCACTGATCGGTGAGACCGGAGAGGGGTGGATTTGGCTAGGGGATAGGGGGACATTCTGTCTAGCGCCAGTGTGGTGTAATGGCTACAGCCAAATTTAAATCTTTGTGAATTTCATTGAGCGGTCATTTGAGTAGCCGTACACTTGGCCTCATCCGCCTAACAGAGCCATTGTCAGCATACAGTAGGTAACGGTGGAGAACCATATATGATGCCAAGGGCTAAACATCCATCTTCATCCCTTGTTTCTTCAAACATGTAAAACATCGTGAAGAGAGTGTTCCCAATTTCCTTTTCTTTGTTGCCAGTCTGTTCTTGCTTTTCTGAGCGTGGGTTGGATTTGGGTACAATGATGTCCTGTAGGCCCACTGAGCCATGTTCTCCTCTGTTGCGCTGAAGTAGAATCTGGGTACCGGAAGTAGCAGAAATAGGGAGAATGGCCTATAGAGGGAGCAAGGTTACATGGTGTCTAAATCTTCACCGACAAAGAAGTGGTGAAGGTCCATGTTCTCTCTGATCCTCACCCCTGATTGCACAGAACCGTAATGGAGCTATGCACAAGCCACTCCAGAGCACTCTGCAACATCATCAGCGAGGTCCGGAAAGTGAATGCTGCACAGGGCTTTTGTCAGAGCTGCTGCACAACTTAGAAGGAATGGTGGTGAAGGGTGTCCTGCCAAGTTTTAGGGCCCTTTTTGGCCCTCCCTTGCACCGCACCCACTCACTGATCTTCTCTCCTTCCTCCCCACAGAGCAGCACAAATTGATCTTCTGCAGCTACTGGTTGGAATTGCAGCTGAGAACAATTTGGGGATTGCCATTGATGTCAAAATCAAGTTCAACATTGTGGCTTCTTTGTACGACTACAACCCCAACCTGGCAACGTACATGAAGGTATAGAACTGGGTGGGGTCCGCATAAAGTCCAGCTCCTTTCCCATGCATTGTCATCTCTAGTTAATCTTGGGAAGCTGGCATTTTCTGTTCTGTAATGCTGAGGCTCGTCTGCCCTTTTTGTGCTTCCTCTCTTGCAGCCCGAGATGTGGCAGAAATGTCTTGACAGCATTGAGGAGCTTCTGGACATCCTCTTTGCCCAGCCCAACATCTTCATTGGTGAGAACATTGCAGAGGATTCAGAGAACCTGGCCAACAATGAACAGGTGAGTGCCACGGAGGCAGGTGTCCGCAGCTTCTCACTATCCTTGGAGGCAAAGAACCAACAGAACGAGAGAAGGTGGTCTGGAACCTACAGGTGTGGGGGGGGGGGGTAGACAGGATGCTGGCATTGACTGGCAAGGTAGAAAAGGAAGTGTGTGTCTTTCTTTTGTTCATCCGTTTGTCTTCCTCTTTTTTTACACCCAGCCCCTTCGTGTCCGTGGCTGCATTCTGACACTGGTTGAGCGCATGGATGAGGAGTTTACCAAGATTATGCAGAACACGGACCCCCATTCCCAGGGTGAGTGTGTGCCTTACAGGAAGAACTGGAGGCGGCAGGGTTAGTGGAGCTGCTGGCACCGGGAACTGGACAGCGTCTGAAGCACCAGCAGTCTGCCGCCAAAGAACACTTCGGTCTCTGCTGTGTGTGTGTTCCCAGCAAAGGCGCCCCCCCTTCCCCTTTCAAGTGCCATCAACGCATGTGGCACTTTTGCAGAGTATAAAAGGGAAAATCCCTGACCTAAGAAATGGACAGTCTGAATCCATGACAACTGTAGATATTCGCTTGGGGCAGGGGGCTAATCAACAAAGCATAACTGCACAGCGGTCTGTGTAGCTTCGTGGATTCTCATCGTGCTTTCTTCCTCCAAGCCGACAAAATGCCGAGCTGATGTTTTGCAAAGAGCAGCGAGTAGCAATTGGAGAGCAGTATGTGTAGGTGACTGGCCTTGAGGAAGGGGCAGCTAATCACTCAATCAATCAATCACTAGTACTTATATACCGCTTTTCAACATAAAGTTCACAAAGCGGTTTACAGGCAAATAACATTAAAGTTAAATGGCTCCCTGTCCCAAAAGGGCTCACAATCTAAAAGAATGGAGAACACCACCAGCAACAGCCACGAGAAAGACACTGTGCTGGGGTGAAGAGGGACAATTGCTCTCCCCCTGCTAAATATAAGGGGACACCACTTGAAAAAGTGCTTCTTGCCCAGTTAGCAGGGGTTGCGCCATTCCTGCAACTGTGCAAATCAAAGCACGGGAGCGCCATTCCTGAACCTAAATTCAGCCTGCCTGTCTTCAGCCTTGACTTGGCAACTACAAGGGTGATACAGGTGGTTTCTTCCTTCAGAAAATGAAAGCCAGGGCTTTTAAGGATTCTGCGATAGCTTTTGGTGCTGCTATGTGCTATGCACCACCATCTGCTCTGCTTGGAGGGACAGTTGCGAATGAACGTCGTTGTTGTTCCCCTTTCTTCCAGAGTATGTGGACCACCTGAAGGACGAGGCCCGAGTCTGCAAGATCATAGAGCGGGTGCAGACCTACCTTCAAGACAAAGGGACCACGGAGGAGATCTGCCGCATCTACCTGCGCTGCATCCTCCACACCTATTACAAGTTTGACTACAAAGCCCATCAGCGGCAGCAGGGCCCAGCTGGGGATAGCAAGGTGGGTCAGCCACTCTGGCCCTGAATACAACCGCAATATCATAATACCACTGAATATTGGGGAGTGGACAGCAGTGGCAGAACATTAAGAGTCTCACACTTTGTGATGTTTTTCCCAGAATGTCCTGGTTGACCACTGTAGGGGAAACGGGATGCTGGTCGGGAGGGATTTTTGGGCTTATCCAGCAGGGATCTTTTTATTCTTTGGGCTTGGAAGTGTAACTGGCACATTGGGCAAGGTTGAGATTGGTACTGCATGGTACACATTCCCTGTGGATGCCAAGGGCTTGGTGGAGAAACTCGGACGTCAGTAATTTTGTTGCATATTTGCCTTCTTGAGAGAGAGAGAGAGAGAGAGAGAGAACCTTTATTGGCATTTCACACACACAAAATATAAATACAACTTAGGTACAGATAAAATCGGCCAGAATCAAAAAGAACAAACCTAACCAGATTATCCTACCCAGAATTATCCTTTGGGTTTAGCCTTAGAGACTGCAAATAGGAATTCTGCTACCAAATTTGCGATGGATGCCGAGTAGTCGCTGAGAAGGATTGGGAAGGGGTCGGTTAGGGAAACAGGGAGGGAGGACAGGAAGGGTTCAAGCAGGTTGTTCCTTAGATTATGGTGGGCGGGACAACGAAGTAGAATGTGATCCAAAGTGTCCGGGTCAACTGAACAGAATGGGCAAAGTCTCTTCTCACACGGAGATTTAGCAAGGGTTAATTAATTGGTCAAAATAGTTTGCTGGTCGGCCAAGGGAAGGGGACAAACCGAAAAAGAGAGGAGAACAAGTGGGGTTTAGGTTGGAGGATAATGAAAGGAATTCCTGCTCCCAAAGTTGGAGCTTAATAATATGGTGCGCTTTATGGAGATCCATGACAGCCAAAAGTTCAGGGGAAAGATTAAGTGAGGATAGTTTGTCATCAATAAATTTAAACCACTTAAATGGATAAGGGTCTTTTAAAAGATCTTGAAGAATAGAATCGGGATGAGTATTCAGGTGGGAGTCTGAGCCATTGCCTTCTTAATTGAGACTGGATTCCATTTGCGTCAGAATAGTCTGGGAACTGTGCATGCATGCAGTGACGCTGTTTTATTGAGATCCCTAGTTCCTGTCCACAGATCTACAATTCCCTGTTCTAGTTTGGGGGGGGGAGATTAAGTGGTAACAATTGGAGTGGGTGGGGGAGAGAGAGTGGTTGATTAAACCAGGTGATGCGTTGCGATAGGCAAATAACCCAGAGAATGTCTCCCTCCCTGCTTGCCCACAGTCGGAACAGGACCAGGCCGAGAATGAGGCCGAAGACTCTGCAGTCCAAATGGAGCGCCTCTGCAAGTTCATTTACGCCAAGGACCGAACAGACCGGATCCGCACCTGCGCCATCCTCTGCCACATATACCACCACGCCCTGCATGACCGCTGGTACCAGGCCCGCGACTTGATGCTCATGAGCCACCTGCAGGACAACATCCAACATGCAGACCCGCCAGTGCAGGTGAGGGAGCAGAACTTGGGCAAGAGGGGCTGGGGGGGGGGTCACATACCCAGTGGACCTGCCAATATTCACTATGCACAGTTGATTGACTTTGTATTCTGATTTCACACTGCTGCTTGGCAGCATATTAGCTGACAATTGCTTTCTGCTTTGTAGAAACACAATTCTTAGAAAGGCTGGATGACAGGGGGAAAAACAGGGAACTGAAGAGGCTAAATGAAGTATACAGCACAGTAGGGGCAGCGCTTGTAGCCTGCCCTGTGGAACTGCAGAAAGCAGATCTTGGGTGGGACCGGGAAGGAATTACAGTCCGTCCTCTTTAAACGTGAACTTGCTATCTGCTTATTCGCTTATCTGCGAGGAGCAGAATTGAATTGCTGCTGTCCTCATTATCTGCACCTCTGCCCTTGTTTATGCTGGGACCTTCAGAATGGCCAATAGAACTATCCGCCAGCCATGCTTAAGGGGTCCATGCTGGTTGCAGGTGCCATTCTGAAGACACCCGCAGCCTCTGGGAGGTCCCTGCGGCATTCAGAGATCTTTTGGCACTTCCTGCTGCACTTTCTGGCTTCCTGAAGGTCTTTGCTGGATTCTTCTGAAGGCAGATAAGGCACCCCTTGTACCTAACCCCACTGATCCCATTGGATAAATGGTTCATTACCTGCAAATTTGCTATCTGTGAGATTTCCAGGAACCTAAATCCTAGTGGATAATGAAGAGTGACTGTATTCCATAGGTGGGCTCAGCGGCGGCATTCAGCCGGTACGCTGGGCGGGA
>JAJKFI010000130.1:1849319-1899954 GCA_029204185.1 Lerista edwardsae | reverse complement strand
CAAAGGTAAGTCCCGCCCAGCGTACCGGCTGAATGCCGCCGTTGGGTGGGCTTCAAGGGCGAAGGGCAGTCATTTGTTGGCCAAAGCGGAAGGTCTGCAGCCCGCTCACAGTCGCTCTCTTTCAGATCCTGTACAACCGAACAATGGTGCAGCTCGGGATCTGCGCGTTCCGCCAGGGCATGATCAAGGACGCCCACAACGCTCTGCTGGACATCCAGTCGAGTGGGCGGGCCAAGGAACTGCTGGGCCAGGGCCTTCTGATGCGCAGCATGCAGGAGCGCAACCAAGAGCAGGAGAAGATCGAGAAGCGGCGCCAGGTGCCCTTCCACATGCACATTAACCTGGAGCTGCTGGAATGCGTCTACCTAGTGTCGGCGATGCTGCTCGAGATCCCCTACATGGCTGCCCACGAATTTGACGCCCGCCGCCGCATGATCAGCAAGCAGTTCCACCACCAGCTGCGGGTGGGCGAGCGCCAGCCTCTTCTGGGTGAGCAGTCCTGGAATAGCCCATTTTAGCCACCAGAACTGCAATTTGTCATCCAGAACGTGTACTTAGGCTGCTAGTGCCTTGGTCTGACGCTCTGATCGGGATCGCACTTTCTGTCCCGATATCCACCAAAGTAGACGTTTTGAGGGGCTTGATTTTTGTAGCCTCCCCCCCCCCGAGGCGGGTAACAGCCACAGTAATGCTGTTTTTAGGGCTGTAATTTGGCATCAAGAACAGCTAAATGCTGCAACCTGTGTAGCATTCTGATTAAGCCACTGTGTAGTGACTTCTTTGTGTAATTCTGGTTGGTTTTTATACTCTATATATTTTAGGATCCATGGGGTTGGCTGTTTAAATTTTAAATGTTAATTACTTTAATACTGTTTTTTAATTATCGTTTTTAATTCTCAAATATTGTAATTGTATTGTATTTTTGTTGTTGTAAGCCGCCTTGGGTGCCCTTGGGGCAGAAAGGCGGGGTATAAATTGAATTAATAATAATAATTCTGTATGCGAGTAGGACAAGGTGCTAAAGATCTAGTCCCAAAAGGATGGGCATCAGTCTCCTGCATTGCTTTGGCTTCTGGGACTTGATTGGGCATTAGTGAGAGTCCATAACTTTAGTGCGGCATACTATTCCACAATTACGTGGGTTTGCCACCAAGCCCCACTCCTCTTCTGTGAGCCCCCTAACTCAAGGCTTGGGAGAGAGGCGAGTTGGTCTTTGTTTGCACTGGAACGCTTTTTGGTCCTGTGCCCATGGCCCTGCAGTGGGATGTGGTGGCGCAGCGAGTTAATCCGCTGCTGCTGGGCTTTCCGACCGCAAGGTTGGGAGTTCAAGATTGCGCGATGGAGTAAGCTCCCGTTGCTTGTCCCAGCTCCTGCCAACCTAGCAGTTCGAAAGCACCTAAATGCAAGGCGATAAATAGGGACCACTTCGGTGGGAAGGTAATGGCGTTCCGTGTACTACGGCATAGAGTCATGCCGGCCACATGATCATGGAAGCTTGTCCTCGGACAAAACGCCGGCTCTGCAGGCTTTGAAACGGAGATGAGCACCGCCTCCTACAGTTGGTCACGACTAGACCGTTCGGTCGTGGGGAAACCTTTACCTTTACCTTACCATGGCCCTGCTCTCCTCCCTCCTCCAGGCCCCCCAGAATCCATGCGGGAACATGTGGTGGCGGCCTCTAAGGCTATGAAGATGGGAGACTGGAAGACGTGTCACCGTTTCATTGTCAATGAGAAAATGAACGGGAAGGTCTGGGACCTCTTCCCCGAGGCTGATAAAGTGCGCAGCATGCTTGTCCGGTGAGTAGTGGGGGAGGCAATATTGGGGGGCGGGAGGGGAGCGCAAGGATGTCTGGTGGCAGAATGGTGGACTGGCAGAGGTGACGGCAGTGAGAAGTCGGGGAGGAAATACGGAAGGAGCTGGCTTATACCGAGTTAGACCTTGCTCCATCTGGCTTGGGATTGTCTGCTGTGACTGGCAGCAGTCCTCCTACGCCACAGGTAGTAGCCTAGCCCAGCCTGCTTAATTCAGAGTTGCTCAGGACTGGGCCTAGGCCCTGGGCATACAAAGCATGTGTTCGGCTGCAAAGCTGTACCCTTCCCACGCAAGATTGGGAGGTGGGGGGAGCCCCCCTCGGGAACTGGCAGGTAGGAAATGGGAGAGGCTGAAACCCTGGAGTCCTGATGCCGTTCAGTGTGCAGTGACCGCTTTGTTCATGCGCAGTTGGGTGGCAAGGAGCTTGGGAGCAGTTCCTAAGGACAGAAGTTCCTAAGGACTCTTGCCATTTAGAGGGTCCTGTGTGTGGCTCTCACAGCTGTGTTTTTTTGTTTTTGCTCCCCCTACAGGAAGATTCAGGAAGAGTCTCTCCGAACATACCTCTTCACTTACAGCAGTGTCTACGATTCCATCAGGTACTACATCCTTTGTACTTGGGACCCGCTACGCTCTGTGGCTGCTGTCCCCATGATGGCATTTCAGCCACCATTGATGGCTGAGTCGCAAGTTAAGAACATAAGAAGAGCCCTGCTTGATCAGACCAAAGGCCCATCTAGTCCAGCTTCCTGTATCTCACAGGTGCCCCAGGGAGGCATGAGACAACAAGATGCTTGCATCCTGTTGCCACTCCCTTGCACCCGGTACTCTGAAGTAGCCTACTACTAATGTAAGGAGGTTGCACAATCCATCATGGCCTATAGCCCACGATGGACTTTTCTTCCAGAAATCCGTCCAATCCCCTCTTAAAGGCATCTAGACCAGATCCCATCATCACCTCCCGTGGCAAAGAGTTCCACAGATTAACTACCCGCTGGGTAAAAAAGTTCTGCTCCTCACTCTCAGATCTCTCTTCCTAGCATGGAGATCCTGTCTGATATGTTTGAACTGGACCTGCCCACAGTCCACAGCATCATTAGCAAGATGATCATCAATGAAGAGCTAATGGTGAGCAATCCCTTGTATTGAGGCTGGCAAAGACCATTGGGAGCACAAAGGTATAGGGCTCAGGATGTCTGAAGCTGAGGGTGATCGAGAGGCCAGGCTAGGAGAAATGTGTTTCTCACACACAAGCAATGAAAATTGTTTGGCAGGTAGATGTATCAATAGGAGATTTATGGGGCAACTTTTAAGTTAACAGACATTGAAAGCTTTAAAGAGACCCTAGCTTGGAACTTTTTTGAGTTAAATATAATGTGAACATAAAATGGGGGTGGGGGTCTTATTAAGTGTTGTGTTTTCTTGGTTGGTGCTCAGTGTACACCAAGGGTATCCAAACCTTTCAGTGCAAGGGCTGGAAAAAAAATCACTTTTATACATGAATGGAACATTAACTAATGAATTAATTTTATTTGGATCTTTCTTTGTAGTTGGCATGATATGATTCAAAACAAAAGATAAATGTGTCGATTACACACACAAAAACGCTGTGCTTAAACTAAAGATACATATTGAATAAAAATGTCAAACATTAGCAAAACAAAACCAACCCCAATTTGACATGGAAAAAAACCAATTTGTCGCGGATAGAATCTTCTGGCAGCCAGATGTGGCCCCCAGCCCATAGTTTGGAGATCTGTGGTGTACAAGATAATCTTTCTGCGCAGTCTCCCATCCAAACATGTTTTTAGAGCCAAGATGGTGTCGTGGTTCTGGAGTTAGACCTGGGAGATTGAAGCCACAAAACTTCCTGGGCGACCTTGGGCCAGTCTCGGCTTCGCCTCCCTCGCAGGGTTCCTGTGAGGGCAGAAGGAGGGAAGGAAGGAACAGTGCCTGCCACCTTGAGCTCCTTGGAGGGAGGGTGGTATAAAAATGAAACACAAACACTCAGAGATCTGCCTCGCTTTTGCTGGAGTTGCTGCATGTGTTGGGGACGGGAGAGCCAATTCTTTCTGGCTTCCTCAAATGTCAAACTATTTCCCTCTCCAGGCCTCCTTAGACCAGCCAACCCAGACAGTAGTGATGCACCGGACAGAGCCTACAGCGCAACAGAATCTGGCATTGCAGCTTGCTGAGAAGTTGGGCAGCCTCGTGGAGAACAACGAGAGGGTCTTTGACCAAAAGCAAGGCACCTACGGGGGCTACTTCAGAGGTGAGCGATGCCACTACAAGCCTGTGTTACTAACACTTCTTCCCTACTCCTCTCGTCCCTGTTCCTTTAGCCTCTCTGTAGTTAACGATAATTGTGTGGAGGTCATTGCTTCAATGAAATCCCTGCAGGTCTTTCCTCCCAGTTTGCAAAATCAAGTCTCTGGCCCTCATGGTTATAGTGAACAATCAAGAAGCATATGAACAATTTTCACCAATCAAATTGAGCTTCCAGTTGTCAGGGAGCAAGGTCTTCCATCATCTTTTCATGGGCTTGCTTTGTTGTTGTTGTTGTGAATGTTCTTTCATACAGTACTTGAATATTTTATATAAGCGGGCTTTCCGCCAAGGTTCTTGAAGTGGTATACTTATAAATTCACCCAAGCCAAAATACACAGATTTATTTATTTATTTTACAAGTTTATACTCTTGTCTTTCCATTAAATATGCTCAGTACGGCTTCTGACAACAAGTCACAAAGCAGGAAAAAAAAAACCCTGAAGGACTCTGATGGAAGAACCAGGAGTGTGTGCTTGCTAGCAGTTTGGTGTAGCCTCTTTGTCCCCCAGCCCATCCTCCCACACACTGTATGATGGTTAACCTTGACTGCCTTTCAACAATACCTGTTCATCACCTTCCTCTTACCCCTTTCTCAACAGACCAGAAAGATGGCTACCGTAAGAATGAAGGAGGCTATCTACGCCGTGGAGGATACCGGCAGCAAGAACGCCAGAGTAATTACTGATTGTTGAACCATCACCACAGAGCTTTTTGCAGAATGGTGGGGAGGGGCACAGATTTTATTCTAGTTGCCATCTCCCTGGATTGCTTAATAAAGAATTACTTTGAAAAGAGATGAGGTGTGGAGATCTTGGGGGCTTGAAGGGACACTTCAAAGGAGGCGAAGTGAAAGTGAGTTGCTAAGGTGTCGCCCATCTGAATTCTGCATAGGCATGAATCTTGGCAACCTATTTTGCCCTCCGTCGGATAGAAGTTGGTCAAAATTTTCAGCGTAGGGGGCAGAGTCCTTGCAAAGCCTCTTGGGGTTCAGGTTTAACGGGAACTGGTAAAGACCCTGCAATTCATGGTGTAGGGGGCAAGATTTGGTAAAGGAAATATTGACATTCAACATAATACAAAGGAAAAATACATACTAATTAGAGGTCTTGCTGTTTCAAGGCGGAAGTTTTGAGATGGAAGCACAGCTGTAAGAAGTGAAGGTTACCAGGTAAATTACAAAAGGATTAAAAGGTAAAGGTTTCCCCCCCGACCGAATGGTCTAGTCGTGACCGACTGTAGGGGGCGGTGCTCATCTCCGTTTCAAAGCCTGTTGAGCCGGCGTTTTGTCCAAGGACAAGCATCCGTGGTCATGTGGCCAGCATGACACTCAGCCATAGCGCACGGAACACCGTTCTCTTCCCGCCAAAGTGGTCCCTATTTATCTACTTGCATTTAGGTGCTTTTGAACTGCTAGGTTGGCAGGAAAGTATTACATGCACCTAATTTTAGCAAGAATATTTTTCCAAAAAGGCTAAAATGGTGTGCAACACTCTCAACAAACTGAGGTGTATATACTTCTGAACCACATGAAGTTGAAAACATTTCAGAGTGAGTTGGCTATGAGGTTTTGTCAGCTGCGACACCTATTTGCTTCCCCATGGCATTAAAAAAAAGAGATGAACACCCAGGCCCTAGTAAGAAACTCCTCTGAATCTCATTTATTTGAAAAATGAAATTTGAGGGAGTTTCTTACCAGAGTGCCCCCCTTTTCTTTTGGTCAGGTGCCTGAGGGGAGCACCTAGTGATTGCAGCCCTCCCCTATTGGCAGAAAGAGCGGTTTAGCCAATGTGAGCCTAGGCCAAGAACTATTCTTCATTTAAAGCTCTTTCCAGGGTAGGTCCCTTTAGAAACTGCTGCTATGAGGGGCACTCGCTGTCCTTGGCAAAGGGTGATGGCAGGTCCATATGCCCCCCCCCCATCACAATCTTGCACTGTGCATTGGTTTGTGTTTTAACACAGCTGTATCTAGAGTAAGAAGGATCCTCTCCAAAGAAGCAAGTGGAGCAGATGCAATTTTTCTGGCCATGTGTTGCCGCCCACCGCCCCATGGCACATTTGCTCAGAATTTAATTTTTGAGAGCTAGATGAAGCCATTTACTCATGGGAAAGGTGGACCAGTGAAGGAATTCAGCTTTCATCAACCGTGTCGCTGGCTGTGTTTCAAAGGGACTTTGGTTCCGAGGTTAAATTTCCCCATTTGCTGACCTCAAGACAGAAAGGCAGCCTCTTCCTAACGAAGCACAATCAGACAGCAAACCAATCACAGTACACTTCCTCAGGCAGCGTGTGCTTCAGTTTAACAGTTGCCTCTGATTGCTCCTGCCTGGTTCAGCAACAGCACTTTGCTGGGGTAGGCTGAACAGGGAGGCATCGTGCATGACAATTTAGCAGTTGCCCAGTGTTTTAAAAGGTGAGATGGCAGCCCACTGCAGGCTAATTGATCCAGAGGAGAAGTGGTTTCCTTGCCCAGCAATTCATGTCTGTCCTTAGTGTAAGTGGTTTCTTAGTTCCATGCAAGTCTAGCCAGTTTCCTATATAGGTGCTTTACTAAAGCCCTGAAAATAAAGCATTTTGCATACAGCATCTCTGAAAGTGCCAACTTAATTATCTTCTGCTTCAAAACCTCCCATCAGTGTGAGTGGCAGAAGCTGTGTCTTGCCTTAAAGCCGTGTTACTGCTTCCTTCAATGTAGTTTGTATTTCTTGAAGTGTTGCAATTTGGCCTTCTGCCTATTCAAGGGGGGGTCCTCATTGGCAGTTGACCCAGTCTTCAACAAAGTTAATGAATTCTTCAGGGAGGCTTCCTCAGTTACAGGACTTTAGGGGAGTTCTCAAATCTTCTTGGACTATTTCCCCAACCAACTGGTATATTTGTACTTGGGAGTGGGGAAAAACACCATGCTTGTAATCTGATCCATTCAGTGGACAGGTTGAAAGAATGGTGGTTCAATCTTTTGGGGGGCAGACTGGGCCAAAAAAAACACCCTAATCATGTGCTGCCCCAGGCTTTGGAAAGTGATGCTTGGGCCAACTAGATCTCCATGCTACCCAAGACAACAGACAGATGCAATTTCTCCACGTCACCAGTCTCTGCTGCAGAAGCAACAGTGAAGGCTCTTGGCCTGTATGCTGCCTAGTTTCCTGTTAGCTTTCCTGGCTGGGCACCATCATGGATCCCTGTCTGGGGAAGTTAATTGAGCTGTAGATGGGTTACAGATCCTCAACATTGCCACTATTTCCTGCTGCTCCCCACTACCTACTGCAAAGCCTCCGGGTCTAAGTTTCTCAGGGTTCAGCTTTCATGAAAACATGCAGGCAAGAGATGAGAGTTCACGAACAGAGGCGAATTGGCCATACGGACCAAAGACTTCATTAACGTGTTGAAAATCTCTGCCGACTGCAATGTAACAAATGTTCCAAACTCTCCCTATTTATACCTTGGCAGAGTCTCTGATCTATCAGCAAGCAGCAATCCAAGAATACGGCCCTTTGATCTCTTTGTGCTTAAACACAGAACTTTTTCCTAGACACCTTCTCACCCGAAACCACCTTGCCAAGATAAACTCATCACATTGATCTGTGCACAAAAAAGGGCAAGCAGTGGGACTTTTTAATGCAGTCATGCACCAGGATGGAGACCTAAAGCTTTCACTCCTGGGAATTATCACCATTTCTGTAGCCGAATCTTACACTGGAGACCTTATGCTGTTGGAGTTCAGTGGTGCCACCCTTTTCCCCAACCCTGGGGCAGGATTTCACTATATTGGGAAGGCTTCTGATGGGGGTACAAATGAACAGATGAATGATGTTAATACTGGTCTACACCTTATAGAGCAGCAATTTTCAACCAGTGTGCCACAAATTGTCTGCAGGTGGGGCGTGACAGTTTGGGGGGACGGTCATTTATTAGTAGGTCACTGGGGGTTGTGAATCCCCTCCTGGCAGCCCAATGGGCCAGATCAATTGTCAAAAATGGATGGGCTCCGTCCTTGACAATTCTAGTACCTTGTTGTATGCTGTGAGGTTGAAAATTGCTGTTATTGAGGGTTCAAATCTATGGAAAATGCAGATCCAGGAGACCCCGGCATGGGGTGTGTGTTTCATATTCTTTTTAAGGACTCAGAATCTGATGGGCTAACACAATTAGGTGAAGGGGCCTGGAGTCCTGTGTTAATCAGTTACTTCTCCTTCTCAGCAGTTTTTCTACCCTACTGAGCTGCTCACACGCAGCCCCTCCACCTGGTGAGCCAGCACCCTGTTGTCGGTCTGGCGAAGCCCTCTCCTTTTCCCTTCCCCGCTTCCTCCAGGGCTGTCCGCTCGCCCTACAAGCTGTGGGAGCAGCACCAGGTGCTCGGTTTCCAACAGTGGCGCGCTGACCTTCAAGCGGAGCTGACAGCCATGCTGAGCCGCGGGGCTTGTTTCTTGCACTGCAGGCTGGTAGCCCCCTGGGGCCCCCATGCTGTTGCGAAGAGATCCATGCCTTCCAAGCCAGCCCCCCAAGCCGCCACCGCCACCACTGCGGCCCAGAAATCCCTGCCTCCTCGGCCGTTGCTGAGCCTGGATGACGGGAAGGTGTTCCGGCTTAAGAGCAACTGGGAGGTGACACGTGGCCTGCTGGTGTTTTTGCTCTGCTCCTCCCCATGGCTGGTTCGGAGAGCGCCCACGGTGAGATGCAGGGGACCTTGAATCCTAGCCTCCCCCCCCCCTCCAATGAATTCTTTCTCAGGGACCACCACCATAAGGGGTGGCCAGCTATGTCGTGATTAGGAGAGGGCGATATGGTTCAAGCTGTGACGGCAGGTAACCCTAATCAGCGGTGTCATCTGGCAACGAGCTGCCGGAACGCTAGGCAGGACTTACCGCCTGATTGGCTGCCTGTCCGTGACGTGTTGCCGCCTGCTCGCCCACCACGCGGGCACCCCTGGCTTCGGAGGGGGTGCCCGCTTGCCTGGGGGGCGCACCGGGTGCCTGGGCAAGCAGCGGAGGGGCGCGCCAACCGGAGGGAGCCCGCGTGGCGGGTGGGCAGGCTGCAACGCATCACGGACAGCCTGTCAATCAAGCGGTAAGTCCCGCCTAGCGTTCTGGCAGCTCGTTGCCGGATGACACTACTGACCCTAACCCTATACAATAGTGTTTCTCAAACTGTGAATCGGGAGCTCCCAGTGAATTGCAAGCCAATTTCAGGTGGGTCATATAGCACCTAGAGCAGCAATCTTTGAAAATATGGGGAGATGGGACACTGGCAAGAGGGGAGGGCTTTGTGGTTGTTTTGCTTGCGTCAAGGTTGAAAGTTGGGCATTTTGCTTTCCTGATTCACGTAGCTATTGGGAAATAGCTGAGAAATAACCCCAACTTATTGCTGCATTCAGAGAAAAGCAGCAGGCTCCGGTGTCACAATGAGACCACTTCAAGTCATGACGTCCCTTCTGGAGGGTCTTGGACAGATCATCCTTCTAAAAAGTGGGTCCTGGCGCTAAAAGGTTTGAGAACCACTGCTATACAAGAAAGCATCTTAAAGACTAACAGGTTTTGGGGGGCGGCAGAAACTTGGGTGGCCTCAGAGTCCACTTCATTAAGTGCATCAACTTTTCGTTGGCAGATTTACAAAGTCCCTGAAAGCTTCTGTGGCCACCTCACCCTTTCTGAGCATGTTTCTTGTATCAGACTATAGCCAAGGCCAGTGGTGTCATTCAAATGATTTAGGAACAGGAACTCACTTTTGATTGGCACTTGTCAGGAACCCGGAACCAGCCACGGAGGATCCAGAATGCCTGTTCCGGTCCGTTCCCCCTGAATGACATCACTGCCTTCGCCCCCCTAGGAATCCAGAGTCGCTCCCTTTAACCCTCTGAGTGCCGGCCAACCAAGAAGAAAAGCTCTTTGCAGAGGAATTGGGAGGAGGGAGGGGGGAGGGGGAGAGTGAAGTGGGCGGAGTCAGCCCTAATTTTAACTAGTGGAACTGAGTTCCCCCGCGTTCCCCCTGCATGACATCACTGGCCAAGACCCTTCCTGATTTTGTCCAGTCAATGTTTCCCTCTGCTCCTCCAAGCTCCTTTCTGCCGCCCGACGGATTCTGGGACGCCAGCTCTGGAGCTCCCTGCTCCGTTGCACGCTCTACGGACAATTTGTGGCTGGCGAGACCCAGGAAGAGATCAAGGATACGCTGCAGCGGCTCCAGCATTTAGGGGTCCGGCCTCTCCTTGCAGTCCCTATTGAGGAAGATGTGGGGCAGGCAAAGGAAGGGTGAGTGTTTCCAGGGGGAGGGGGCTGAGTTTGACCAGCGGCGGAACGGTTGTGCCCCGCCCCCCCGCGCCGCCGGGGGGGCGGTTGGGGCCTTATTCTCTGTGTGAGAATAAAGTCAGGTATGTCACATGTGATGTATTCCAGTGCTTGAATTACAGGGGGAGAATGATTCGACTGCACTTGGGAGGTGGGAAACAGAGTAGGGCTAGGAAGGTAAAGGTAAGGGTTTCCCCACGACCGAATGGTCTAGTCGTGACTGACTGTAGGGGGTGGTGCTCATCTCTGTTTCTAAGCCGGTAGAGCCGGCGTTTGTCCAAGGACAAGCTTCCGTGGTCATGTGGCCGGCATGACTATACGCCGTAGTGCACAGACCACCGTTACCTTCCCACCGAAGTGGCACCTATTTATCAGCTTGCATTTTTACTTGTGCTTTTGAACTGCTAGGTTGGCAGGAGCTGGGACAAGCAACAGGAGCTCATTCCATTGTGCAGTCTTGAACTCTCAACCTTCTGGTCAGAAAGCCCAGCAGCAGCGGTTTAACCTGCTGTGCCACCACGTCCCACCAGGGCTAGTAGATGTCCTTAAACAGAGGAAGCTGCCCTATGCCAAACCAGACCATTGATCCATCTTGACATGGGTTCTTCAAGGTGTCAGACAGACAGGAATTTTCCTCTAGAAATATCAGGGATTGAACCTGGAGTGTGGTCTCCTTGCAGAATAGTTGTATGGTCACCAGTAGTGCAGCTATAGGTGGGGTGCGGTAAATATTGCAGGTGTGGCAACATGCTGTGTAACCTACCTCTCACCTTTGGAACTATTCTGGGCAGCGACAGCAGCAGCCCAGAATGGCTCCGACAGCGAGTGGGAGAGGCCGGTTATATGGCATGCAGTGGCGTCTCTACAGGGAGGGCAGAGCTCTAAGTTTTGCTAGGAGCCTTACCCTGTCAAGTAGATCCCTCCTCTCCCTTGCTGCTGTAGCCAGTAAGCAATGCCAAGATGTTGCTTTTCCCTGCGAGGATTGGCTAAAACGGTGCAGGAAAGGAGTGATTTCCACTGCAAGGTAAGGCTTCTTGCAACACTTAGAGCTCTGCCCTCCCTGTAGAGACGCCACTGATGGCATGTTACAGGACCTGCAATACTTACCACCCCTTTCCCCCCTGACGGTCACTGACGGCGCAACCCTAACCTGGAGTTAGGCCAGCACAAGTTAGGTCAGCAAAGTTGGGCCGGCACAAGGGCCACCGTAAAGCGTGTTTGGACCACTTTGGGAGTCAGAGAGGATGGCGCACGTCTGTGTGCTGGCCTCTCTGGCTCCAAGAATGGTCTAAACATACTTTACGGTGTCGCTTGTGCTATCCAAACTTTGCTGGCCTAACTTGTACCAGCCTAACTCCAGGTTAGGATTGCACCCTGAGCTGCAGCTGCCACTAGGGACTGCCTAACTCGCCAGCCCTCTGTTACGTAAGCACTGCTTGACGTGCCTTTGCAGGCAGGCTTTGTGTATACCCGGCAAAGGAGCATGAGTCACACGTCCTTTTCTGCTTCCTTCGTGACTCAAAGAGTGAGCGTGCGATCACTGTGGTGCTTGTGCAGTGGCAAAGGTGCTGGCGCAGCAGTATGGTGGGAAAATGCGCGGGTTTGCACACGGTATGAACGCCGGAACTGTGATCCGCAGCCCCGTCTTGCGGGGTCTCCTGATAATGCACAAAGCTGCCCTTGAACTGTGTTTGCCGCTCAAGTCGTTGCAGTCAGGAAGTGGTGATCCAGACAGCCGGTGCCAAAAAGTAGGTAGCGTCACACTTTTACTCCGCGCTTGGTAACCACTTGAGAAGCGGCAAGGCGAGGTGTCATTGTGATGGCAATTGCAGCACACAAAGATGGAACCTTCCGCCCCCTCCCCAAGGAAGACTGAAAAGGTTGCATGCCGCTTACAGAGCAGTGGCCAACCAGCCGCCCCTGAACTGTGATTGTGTGGTACATTCCCTTGGAACATGGAGGTTCTATTTTAGGGTCAGTTCTTACCTACCCCCACAATAATGTTTCATCAGATCCTGTTTTAAAACCTCCTAACAGCCTAATCCTGAGCTGCCTGGCCGCCCGAGCGAGACTACTGCTGCATATCGCCGCCAGGCAGCCACTGGAGAGGGGGACGTTCATCCCCTCTCCCTGCAGCAAGGGTGCAGGCAGGCGAGAAGTCTGCTCACTTCTTTGCTGGTACAGAGGCAAGAGTCTCTGTGTAGGGCTGTGCGGCCCTGCACAGAGGTAATGGTCAGCGGCAAAGCTTGCTGCCGGTCCCACCCCCTGGGGCCTTCCCCCCACTCCCTCCCGCCCTGCCCCGAATCCTCACAACACAGGCGAGAGGCAACCTTACCTCTCGGGGCCACAGCATGGGAGAGTTTACCCAGTGGTGGAATCTACCTGCGCTAACAACCGGAACACAGGAAGTAGCTACTGGGACCGACTGCAGTGGGCGGAGCCAGCCCTTCACGGAACAACCGGAACGGCGTTCCAGAGCATCCTGGCTACATGACATCACGGAGTTTACCGCCCACGTTGCATGTGCCGTACAGCCCGTTTTGCTACACCAGTGCGAGTGGTATGCTCGTCCCGCCCACACTGAGGGGCTCAGGATTGAGCCGCAAGGCAGTAGCTGTTGCCACATCCTGGGACATCCTGCGTGCGCACTTGCTCCAAACATTCTGTCCAGGGGCAGTGAGGCCTGGAACGCCCCCTGATGCCCTCTCCAGCCCGCCGCTTCTGCGCTATTAAAAAGCACACGCCAAAACCCTTCCCGTACTCATTGTGCGCTTGCCATTGAACCAGGAAGTGCAGAACTTCCTGTTCCAAACCCGATGGGCCTTTGGCTAATCTTCAAAAATCTTTTGGCAATATATTTGGGGAACATTTTCCCTTCACTGCAGTGGGCTAAGAGAGGAGGCTGAAGAAAAAGAAAAGAAAAAAAAAACTCCCTCAGAACCGTAGATTGAAAAATCTCACACGTTGAGGTCAAGCCTCAGGAAACCGTTTTCTTCTGTTTTGGGGACTGTTAATAAAATGGTCTTCAGAGATGCTGAGAGGAGGAAGTTTTATCTGGGACACAACTGTGAACCGTGGTGGGCAGGCCAGGAAACGGGGGCTTAGGCTCTGGGGAGGTTTCGGAAGAGTTGGAGGGTTTTGTTCTCGGGGACGGTGGTTGTGGTGGTCCTCACTGGGCATTGGTGAAGGTGTCACATGGGGGAGAATGGAATTCCTTTGCTCTGTCTTGACCAGGGAAGGCTGGTATGATGAGAATGCTCGCTCCATGCTTATCTGCCTGGACCTGTCCGTGGGGGGTGCTGCCAATCCCATGATGCAGCTGAAAGTGACCGCCCTGATGGCAGCTGAGCTCTGTGTAAGTACCCTGGGGCAGAGTGGGGACTACTCAGCAAGTGCCCAGATCCCATTCCCTACAAAAGCCCACACACTTGCCCAGTTAACTCAGTGGGGTCCACTTGCCCCTTAGCTCCCCACTGCTGCCAAGGCCTACAGCGGCTCTTGCCAGGCAGGGGTTGTGGCTGTAAAGCATAAATTTCTGGATCCCAAATGTATGGTTCAAAAGAAAGGTTTATTGTCATATTTGCAAATATGGGTGGCTGGCAAATACCAAAACAGAACAAGCTGCGTACCACACCTTGCACAAAATGGGTGCAATCTGAGGCGGAGTTCCTTACTGTACCTTCATTGGTTATTGCCCAGCCTACTGCTAGCACTCATGCAGAATAATTTACTTCCCCCCTCCCTTCCTCCTTCATATATACACCCCTCCTTTGCACATGCTTTAACCCACGATCATTAGGCTCATCAAGCTTGCGCACTGTCACTCTCCCCCGGCTAGAGCTTTCTTGCTATGGTCAGCTGCAACTTGTTACACTGTTTTCTGCCTTTGAGAAACTGAGGCCTAAAATGAAACTTTTGGGCCCTGTCCTTTGTCTCTTGTTCCCAACTCTCATGCCCCCTTATCGGGCTAACCTTGACCTGAGAACACCATCTAACTTACTTCATCAACTACCTCTTTGCTTTTACCCCTTACATCAGGCATTATATTTTAGTGTTGGGGGTTCCAAATTATCACGATCATCTTCATATTTCACATGGTTTTGTCATGATCTTTGAAATCATGACAAGTTTCTAGTCCTGAAGGCTAGGTGATGGGCTTGAATGTGCAATGGCTGGAGACCTCTCAGAAGTACTGAGGACCGGAGGGCTGAATTGGATTTCAGGAATTCATACGAAGCACAGTGTAGCATTACTGCTTTGTGAGGGAGGATTTATTCCGGTCTCATTTGGGCTTTCCATTTCTTTCTCTCTTCTTAGAAGACGATTACCCTGCGTTTACAAAAGCCAGAGGGGGCCTCGGACCTGACCATAGAGAGAGTTGTGCGTCTCATGAAAGGAGAGGTGAGTGAGGTTCGTTGCCCCTTGCCGTTTGACCGTGTGGATTTGAATTGCTTCGCAGAGAATTCAAGCTGGTTAAATGCCCTCTTCCCTACCCAAACTCTCTAGGAACTGAGCTTTGGCTGCCTGACCAGAGAAGAGAACCAGCATTTCCAAAAATCACTGTGTCGGCTCAATTCTGTAGCCCAGGTACAGGAAACAAAGACATCCTCCAGGATGCTGGTGGGGGAGGGCAAATGGGATGTGGGAAGGAAGGAATCCAGGCCTCTTTGCATTGCATTGCATTGTATTATTTCATGCCTGTTGTATTGTTACAAACTCCTGCTTCCCAGAGCAGTGAGAGGTTCTGGGACAAACACAACCCTGCTGAGCTTACTTAGGAACAGAAGAAGAGCCCTGATGCATCAGCCCAAAGGCCCATCTAGTCCAGCTTCCTGTATCTCACAGTGGCCGGCCAGGTGTCTTTGGGAACATTCAAGACAATGTGTACCTGCATCCTGTTGCCACCTCCTTGCATCTGGCATTCAGAGATAGGCCACCTCTAAAAACCTAGAGGCTGCATATAGTCATCATGGCCTGTAACCAGTGGTGAATGTTTGCTTCATAAATCTGTCCAATCCCCTTTTAAAGGCACATAGGCCAGGTGCCTTTACACAACATCCTGTGGCAAGGAGTTCCACAGATTAATTATGCACTGGGTAAAGTTATGTTTCCCTTTGTTTTATCTTAGGTTAATTTAGTTTCCCTTTGGGTACAAGAGAGAACTGGAGACACACAGTATCTTCATAATATCTGTATATTGACAAATGTACAAGGAGAGCATAAGTGGAGGCAAACAGGAGACACTCTTACAAAAGTAGCAGATCTTCCAGAGTAGCAGATCTCAAGCAGCCCACTAGACTGTTCCATCACTTTTGGCTATGTCCAATCAGAAACTCTCCTGCCTGCCTCTCCCTGGTCTTCCCAAATGGCCAAGTTTGATTCACAGGCACACTTCTCACAACAGCCGGAAGGGTGTTTACCTCCCCCAACTCAGATTGATATCTTAAACGAAAACACAGAGAGATTCCCCACCGATCAGGAAACCACCTAACCATTAGTTCCTGTTGGTGAAACAGCAACTGATCACTCTGGGCAGTGGCGTTTCTACAGGGAGGGCAAAGCTCTAAGTTTTGCAAGAAGCCTTACCTTGCAGTGGAAATCACTCCTCTGCTGCACCGTTTTAGCCAATCCTTACAGGGAACAGCAACATCTTGGCGTTGCTTACTGGCTACAGCAGCAAAGGAGAGGAGGGATTTACATGACAGGGGAAGGCTTCTGGCAAAACTTAGAGCTTTGCCATCCCTGTAGAAACGCCTCTGACTCTGGGCTATTAACCAGAAATTGGCTTAACAAAAGAAATAAAAGGTAACAGGAAGGATCCATAGGAGTTGAAATAACATACTGAGTTGACAGGCCAAAGGCTTCAGCTGCTCAAAGCCTGTGGTTTGTAAATGTTTGTGTGATCACAGCAGTTGCGGCACTTTTCGAAGAACTCTGGTAGAGCAGTTTTGCCTCAACTGCCCTGCAAGTAGCTGATCCCGGGGTTTCTTCATAGCAAAAACCATGATAATCCCTCCTCCTGTCAATCATCCTTCACAGGACCTGTATGTATCCCACCAGAAAGGGCAGGAGTTTCCCCCAAGATCTTGTGCTTCTGAGGGCAGAAAACGTCCTGGTTCAGAAAGATCACGCCTTTCTGATCTTGAGCAGGGAAGTCCCCCCCCCCGGTTCAATTCTTAAACCAAGAAAGCAGGGTAGCTTAAATCCCTTTCCAAAAAATTTGACCCTTCTCCCTGCTTCAGATTTGTTTTCTGTGCCACAATAATTTAGGCTGCAATCCTATACACACTTACTTGGGAGGAACGCCAATTACATTTAGTGGGGTTTACTTCTAAATAGACATAGATTAGAACATAAGAAGAGCCCTGCCGGATCAGGCCAAGGGCCCTTCTAGTCCAGCTTCCTGTATCTCACAGTGGCCCACCAGGTGCCTCAGGGAGCCCAGGAGACAACAAGATGCTTGCATCCTGTTGCCACTCCCTTGCACCTGGCTTTCTGGGGTAGCCTACTATTAACATAAGGAGGTTGCACAACCAGTGGTGGGATTCAGGGGGTTCTCCCAGGTTCTATAGAACCGGTTGTTAAATGGCCGGGCCCCGCCCACTCACTTACCTCGGCTGGCTTCGGGTTTTTTTCTGGCTCCGGCTATGACATCATAGAACCGGTTTAGTTGTTAATTTATTTGAATCCCACCACTGTGCACAACCATTCATGGCCTATAGCACCTAATGGACTTTTCCTCTAGAAATCTGTCCAATCCCCTTTTGAAAGCACCTAGGCCAGATGCCATCACCATATGGTTGTGCTTTGGTAAGCTGGGAACCTGGTAAGTTGGCAACAGTGTTCCATAGCTTAATTACCCGCTGAGTAAAGAAGTATTTCCTTTTATCTGTTTTAACTCTCCCAATACTCAATTCCAGTGGATCTCCTCTGGTTCTGGTATTGTGAGACTTTTTGTGAGATTGCACTATTAGTTTGTCCTTCAGGTGCCAACAATGTCTGTGTTATTCTCTGCGCTGCCCTTAAATTTGAATATTTGGAGGACATAGCAGTGTGACCTCCTTGGCCATCAGGATATCAGAAAGCTAGACTGTCTACCCAGTGCCGTCCCTTTTATGTCTCCATATCTCTCCTCCGCAGCATGCTGTGGAAAAAGGAGTCCGTGTCTTAGTGGATGCTGAATACACATACGTTAACCCTGCCCTCACACTAGTTACCCTGGCAATGATGGCTGCCTGGAACACCCAGCACCCATGGATCTGGAACACGTATCAGGCGTATCTCAAGGTGGGTCCTCTACAAACAACAGCCCTCCATAATTCTGCCTACTACACTTCAGGCACAATCCAAAGCTGGAGTTTGGGCATCAGAGCTAGGCCAGCAAAGTTTGGCCAGCACAAGAGACACTGTAAAGTGCGCTTGGACCACTCTCGGAGTTAGGGGGGGGATGGCGCGTGTCTGTGTGCTGGCCTCTCCAAGAGTTGTCCAAACATACTTTATGGTGACCCTTGTGCCAGCCAAACTTTGCTGGCCTAGCTGTGCCGGCCTAACTCCAGGTTAGGATTGCGCCCTTCCTGAGGTAAAGGAGTCCACTCTTGCGTCACCAACTCAGTGGTGCTGGAGGACTCCTGTGGGCCTTGTGGCTCTGTCGCAACCATTTTGCCTGTGACCACCGTATCATTCTCCAGGACACTCAGGAACGGATGAAAAAGGATGTGGCCCTCACGGACCGCTTAGGTGTATGTTTTGGTGTGAAACTTGTCCGGGGGGGCTTATCTGGAGAAGGAACGGAAACTGGCCAAGGAAGAAGGATACCCTGATCCTGTGCACCCCAACTGGGAGGCTACCAATGAAAGGTAGACCTGCCCCATAGACCTGCTCCTCAACTCGACCAATGATGCATTCTGTTGGTGGCCCCCTCCATGCTGACACCCCCTTCCTTTTTCCCTGGGACACAGTTACCAGCACTGCCTGAATTTTGCCTTGGACCGGGTGGCTCAAGCCAGAGGCCGATTTGAACTGATTGTGGCCACGCACAACGAAACTTCAGTGCTGCATGCTGTGCAAAGGTAAGAGGAGCTAGAAGCAGGTGGGGAATGCTGTGGAAGTTAAGAATATTCTTATTAAGATGGATTAAGATATATAGATTGATTACAAAAATAAGCTCACCGGTTCAAAGAGAAAATCAAATCACTACATGGCAAATAGGAGTCTGTACAGCTTTTCCTCCTGAAAACACTTTCCTGAGTTAAATGATGCTGAACAGGAGGAAAAGGCAAACAACAACAAAAAGCAACCTTCATCTCCATCTGAGAGAGAATCCTCCTCCCAGGTGTCCCTCCCCCTAGGACAGTGGTATTCAGTGGTGGTATCTAAAGCGGGAGGAACTGGAACGCTGGGCGGGACGTACGGTTGATTGGCAGCCCGTCTGTTCCGTTCCGCTGCCTGCCTGTCCGCTTGCCGTGCGGGCTGCCCCCAGTTAGCGCGCCCCATCTTTCCCCCTCCCCGGCGAGCAGGCGCCCCCTCCGAGGCCAGGGCAGCCCGCATGGTGGGCGGGCAGGCGGCGGAACCGAACAGACGGGCAGCCAATCACATGTAAGTCCCGTTTTTAAAATGGCACTTGTGTTGGGATCCACCGGAAGTGATGTCTTTAACCTGGAAGTAAAATTGTGGCAGGAAGTGGCATCATCAGGCAGGAAGTGCTGTCATTATAACATAATAAAATGACACTCCTGAATACAAATTGGCATTCTTGGATTGCAGCAATTGTACAACCATGAAACATCCCTGACAGAAAGCAGGATTAGGACAAAATATTATGTAAAAGCCCTGAACTAAAAACAAAATTTAAAAAAAACCCTCACTTGAAAATTCAAATTGTTAACACTCAAAAAAGGAATATAACAAGAGTAAGGTCTGCAGGTTCCAAGATGGCTGCTTCCAGCTGTCTGCGACCCACCTGACATCAGGTTGCAACCCACCAAGTGGGTCTCGACACACAGTTTAAATAACACTGTCTTAGGAACTATACTGGGAAAGAGCACAGCTTTTCCTTGCTTCAGAAAAGCTTCAGAGCCTCTGTGACATCAGCAGCCAACATTCCAATCCCCACCCGCATCTCAGGTCTATTTGCATAGGACCAACACACCTCATGTGAAGAAGAGAAGCTGACTGATATCTCCACAGGTCTGGAAGCAAAGAGTCAAGATAAGAATGAATGCGGGTGTACAGAGGTGCAGAAAAGTCAGCATACAACCGGACAACTATCAGCCGGACAACTAAGTGTGCATACATCCCTTGGGGAGGCAGGCAAATGTTCTGCAAGGGAGGCAATCCCAAAAAGGCCATTCACTCAGTGGCATCTCTACAGGGAGGGCAGAGCTCTAAGTTTTGCAAGGAGCCTTACCCTGTCATGTAAATCCCTCCTCTCCCTTGCTGCTGTAGCCAGTAAGCAACGCCAAGATGTTGCTTTTCCCTGTGAGGATTGGGTAAAACGGTGCAGGAAAGGAGTGATTTCCACTGCAAGGTGAGGCTTCTTGCAAGACTTAGAGCTCTGCCCTCCCTATAGAGACGCCACTGCATTCAAATATATATGAAGATTTATAAAATCTGTCAGTATTATTATCCCCATGTGACAGATTGGTGTGTGTGTGTGTGTGTTGACAATGAGACATAATGTCAAGTGCCTTGCCAGTAAGGCTAGTGAGCAAGAATTTGAACTCATGTCTTCTAGCTCACAGCTTGTGCCCTTTATCCCTGGGCTACACTCATTCTCCCTCACTTATCATTGGGATGTGCTTCTTTTATCCATTCTAAGGATGGCAGAGATGGGCATCGACAAGGGTACTGGACCAATCAACTTTGGGCAGCTTCTGGGCATGTGTGACCAGGTTTCCTTGGCACTGGGTAAGAGCTGGTTCGTGGTGGTCTCCCCTGCCATTTCCTTGCTTTGTCCTGTGTCAAGAAGGATGTCACTTCCTTCTTCTTTTTCTTTGCCCCCTGCTCCAACCCAGGTCAGGCTGGTTATGCCGTCTACAAGTCCATCCCTTATGGCTCGGTGGAAGAGGTGATCCCTTACTTGATCCGTCGTGCTCACGAGAATCAGAGTGTACTACTTGGCATCCGGAAGGAGAGAGATCTACTGTGCTTGGAGCTACGGAGACGGATTCTGAGGCAGCCCTGAAGGAGCCCCAACATCCAGAGCACCCCCACCCCCGGATTTTACCGGATTCTTACTGGATTCATGGAACCAGGACCTTCCCCAACACAATCCTCCATCTCACCTCTTGCACACCTTGAACCGTCTTCTCCACTGCACCAAAAACAGGATTGCTCTTTTTCTGCCCAGGGTTGACTCACCTAAGCGATCCCTTTTAAAATGGAGTCCACCAAGACAATCACTGGGGTGCATCTGCCATCTTGGTTTTTCACCTCTTGCCATTTTACCCTTGTTGATGGATGTTTGTTAACCGAATCTGTGACTGAGAGTGCAATCCTAACCAACTTTCCAGCACCGGGGTAAGGGCAATGCAGCTCCGAGGGAAGGGAACATTCCCTTACCTCTGTGACTATTACTCCACTGTAGGACACATCATATGCTCCATTGGCACAGCTACGTCAGTGCTGGAAAGTTGGTTAGGATTGCGCCCTGAATGACAAAGGCCTTCAGTTGGTGAGGTGTGACCAGTGGTGTTATGCTGCCGGAACGCTGGGCGGGACATCCGGGTGATCGACAGCCCGCCTGTCGCGTTCCGCAGCATTACACCGTTTGCGTAACCAATTACGCCGCTTGCGTACGTTACGCAAATGGCGTAACGCTGTGGAACGCAACGGGCGGGCTGTCGATCACCCGGATGTCCCGCCCTGTGTTCCGGTAGAATAACACCACTGGGTGTGACCCACAAGTGGGCTGCCTTCTGAACTCAGCTGGATCGTGAAGCTGTTACTGTCACCATTTTGTTTTCCTTGGCAGCCCCAAAAAATTCACTGTGGTTTTATTTTGTGTTTATTTGCAAGCATGCATGCCAACATAAGCAAGCTACACACATTGGCTATGGATTTGGGTGGGTTGGGTAGGGGGATCTGTCCTAGTATAGAGACAGGAAAAAACTACACATGTCCCCTGGTTTTTTACTTTGGGGGGGAATCTCCATTGTACATTGCTACATGTAAGCCCCAACATACCTGCAGACAAGTGAGAGGAGCTGAAAGTGGGTTTGCTTTGTAATGAATGTGGGTCTGGGGGGATTGAGTGGACAACGGGGGTGGCAATTTAACCTCATTTTCTTTTAGTACAACCTGAGGCATATTTTGTGGAGGGGTGTTTGAGGTGGGGCTGTTTATTTTTATGACTGTGTGATGATCCCTGGTGACTGAGGGCCCAATCCTGTCCAACTTTCTGGTGCCAATGCAGCCGCAATGCAGCCTCAAGGTAAATGAACAAATGTTCTCTAACCTGGTGGAGGCCTCCATGTCTGTCCCCCCACCACAAAATGCATCATACACCTGGCTACACCAGGGCTGGAAAATTTGATAGGGTTTGGCCCTGAGGTTGCAGTCCTATGATACTGTACTTTCCTGGTAGTGAGCCCCCTTGAAGATGGGGTTGGGGCTTACCTCTGAGTAAACATGCATAGGATTGTGGCACAAGAGAATTCTGGGAAGGGATTCGTATTGTGGGCAACTTATAAAGTGACACAGATGCTGTGATAGCTGCTGTGCGTGTATATGTGTGTGTGTGGGGCGGGGGGTGTTGTTGTTGTGAGGTTGTGCCTTCAGTTGCCTCCTGGCTAGTGGGCGTGGCTTGGTTTTGATGCTGACCAATGCCGGGCTCCGGAATGCTGGCTGAGCGGGGGCGGGGAGCAAGGCGCTTGGGCTTTATGTAATGGGCTTAATGATGTTTGCATTGTAGCAAGCCCGGCTCCCACGCATCCGGGAGGAATAAATGGATTACAGCCCGCGCTTGCTCAGAGAGTTGTCAACAGCCCTAGACAGCAGAGCAGGTCTTGAGGGCAGCCCTATCCAGGCAGTTGTAGCAAGACGTCCCGGGTTTTCTTGGAACGGGGGCCCGGGGGAGAGGGAGTGGGGTAGCTAGGGCATCTGCCCCATGACTGAAACCCTTGATTTGAGCACTGCCCCAGAATTCGAGGTCCATGGTGGGTCTGGGAGGGCTGACAGTTCAGGGCCTGGCCTGCCTGGGAATGACCCTGACCTGTCCTTTCTGGCCTCTTTGCCACTCTGTCTCCCCCCCCCCCGCCCACCCGCCCCACTGCGATTAGGGGAATGGAGAGGTGGAATGGCAGCAGCTGCTTCCAGCCTCAAGGCCACTAATCTGCAAAGCGTCATTAGGTAGAAACAAGCAGGTTGTAATCCCTCAAAGTGGGTAGAGTGGCTGAGAGCCGGGAACCCAGGAGTCCCAGCCTCTCTCACACCCCCACCCCACCCCCACCCTTGTGATATGTTGGACCTTCACTCGTCTCCTTGAAACTCATGATCTCCCCCAGGTATACTGATTCCTAGACCTGCTTTGATTGCACAGACACACACACAAACACACACCCATTTTTTTCTCTTTAATCCCTTTATTCCTGCCCATATGTTGTTCTCCCAAGCGGCGATTAAAGGGAATAATCTGCTTTTGGCAGGGCTAGGCCAGGTTTTTCTGGTTTTCTGACCTCTGCGAAGGCCAGCCCAAAGGGCCATCCGGGCAGACAACTTTGAATTGCTGAGCAGCAAAGAAATTACTATGGGGGGACGTAGTGGAGCAGCGGGTTAAACCGCTGCTGCTGGGCTTTCCGACCGCAAGGTTGGGAGTTCAAGACTGCGTGACGGAGTGAGCTCCCGTGGCTTGTCCCAGCTCCTGCCAACCCAGCAGTTTGAAAGCACCTGAAAATGCAAGTAGATAAATAGGGACCACTTCAGTGGGAAGGGAACGGCGTTCCGTGCGCTACGGTGTAGGGTCATGCCAGCCACATGACCACGGAAGCTCATCCTTGGACAAAATGCCGGCTCTACAGGCTTTGAAACGGAGATGAGCACCGCCCCCTACAGTTGGTCACGACTAGACCATTCGGTCGTGGGGAAACCTTTACCTTTTTTACCTTTAAAGAAATTACCACGCAAAGCCAGGAAGCTCCTATACAAGAAAGCCTTTATTGCACTTTTCTTTTGGGGGGGGAGGTGTTTGGGGGAAGAATGTTATGCAAGGGTGGAGTGGGGGGGAGTTATGCAGTTGGGGGGGGGGGTGGGACTCCAGGACTTCTGCCACAGCAGGAGCAATGATGTCCTAGCAGGAGTGCTTCAGTGGTGCCTTTGAAACTTTTTTCAAAAGAACCTGAGCCAAGAAGAATCATCTGGCTCAGTAAGAGGCAAAGTAATACATCTGCCTAGGGGCATCTGTTAATGTCTAGACCAGGGCTGTCAAACATACGGCCTGCAGGATGGATGTGGCCAGCAGAAGCTCTTTATCTGGGCTGCCCAATAGCTGGGCTCTCCCAGCAACACCATCAGCTGCTCTCAGCTGATGAGCTGCAAAGTGACACATTGGCAGAAGTGGCGCTGCTGAAAGGGTGGCGCTGGGAGTGCCCAATGATTATGTGGACCACCCTTTCAGCCATCCTGAGGTGTCAGTGCTGAAGGGGTAGCCCGTGTGATAATTGAGCTCTCCCAGCATCACCCTTTCAGCAGCACCACTGAGGCGCTGGAGAGAAAGGCAGAAGGAGGTCTCAGAAGGCAGGGAATGCTTGCAGGGAAAGGGGCAGACAAAGATGGGTGAGAAAGGGAGAAGCTGCAGATGCACTGGGAGAGCCCAATTATAATGCAGGCCTCCCTTTCTGCTTCTGCCCAAGGTGTCACTTTGCAGACCACCCCTCAGCTGCTAAGCTGCGAAGTGACACCTCATCAAAAGCGGCGCTGCGGAAAGGGTGTGAAGGTTGGGCTGTCCCATATCTTGAAAACTGGACCAAGATTTGCATTTTCTCTTCTGTCTCTTGCAGCTAATGAGTTCCTAAGTGAGAAAAAGTGCTTATTTCTGGTCATCGCCTGCTTAATGATGTCGTTTCCTGCTTAATGACATCACTTCTGGCGCTCAGCAGGAGCCATGAATGCTATTTGGCCTGCTGTATGAAACAAGTGTTGACATCTGTGGTCTAGAGACCATTGTCTTTCCCAAGAGCTGCCTAAGAGAGAGTATATTGCTCTTATTACACTAAGGCTTCACTCCTAGGCAAACGTAGTCCTATTGAACCTAGTGGGACTTCTGAGTAAACATGCATAGGCTAGTGCTGCAATATACCAGATTTGTTTGCAATGTCTTTTAATTCCATTTTTCATTTATATGCATTTGTTTTAAGATGTTGTTAACTGATTCCAAGGGTTTGAGATGAAATGAGCTAGACCAGTGGTTCTCAAACCTTTTAGACCAGGGCCCACTTTTTAGGATGGCCACTCGTATTGGTACCCACCAGAAGAGATGTCATTAACCTAGAAGTGGTCGTGGCAGGAAGTGACATAATCAAACAGGAAGTGCTATTATAATAAAATGGAACGCTTGACACATAATAAAATGACACACTTGAAATGCAAATTGGCATTTTTGGACTCCAGCAATATTTGTCGGGATGTTTCACTGTACAACCATGAAACATCCCTGACAGAAAGAATTAGGACAAAATATTATGTAAAAGCACTGAACTGAAAACAATTTTTAAAAAGTCTCTCACTGAAAATTCAAACTGTCAACACTCAGACAAGGAATATAGCAAATGTAAGGTCTGCAGCTTCCAAGATGGCTGCTCCTAGCTCTCCGTGACCCACCTGACATCAGGTCGCAACCCACCAAGTGGGTCCCGACCTATAGTTTGAATAATACTAAGCTAGGTCTTTAAATGAAGTTTCAAAAGTCTCAAAGTAGGAATAAATGGCCAGAGAAGAAAAAACATTCTCATGAAGAAATTTAAGTAGAATTTCCTTTTTGGTATAGCCATAGTTTGGCAAGCCTACTTTGGGGGATGTCACAGTTAGCTTCTGCACTACACCACTGAAGTTATAGGAGCAGAATGAGGTGGGTGAAACAGGACAGATTTGATGGGGGGAGCCAGGTGAGAAAAGGAATGTTGGGTAGTGAGGAGGGCTTTGCAAAGCTGTGTGCTCCCCCCCCCCATTAGGGAGGGAGTCTAAGACCATCCATACCACCCACCCTGTCGCCCTATTCCGTCTCTTTTACAGCTGATTGTTGACCACAGCTGAGCCTGGGATTTGAAGACGATGTCCACACGTGTCTTTGTTTGTTTCAAGCAGCATGGGTCTCATGTTTGGTCCTCGGGCTGGAGGGAGCGCCATCAGCGGGACATCATTCTCACAAACTCTGCAGAGCGAGGATCATGAAGCACATCAGTTTCAAGCTCTGTTTTGGGCTAGGGTCAGGGTGCACAATGGACACCAACATTCCAAAACTCAGGAAGCCACATTTTCTCAGTGGGCAGAACAAATGATGCAATGGCTGTTCCTTGATTAAGAAAATAATACATCTGGTGCTGTAAGAGACCTGTACTCAGCAGAAGTTCACAGGCTGTGGTCTGTTTGAGACAGCAAAGCTAAGGTTACCAGATTCAAACTGGGACAGAGTACCTCTGCCTTCAACCACTGTATAGATGCACTGTATTTGGGCAGATGCAGCTTTTGAAACCTTTCCATGATGAGCTGCACCTGCCTGAATTCCCTCTTCTATACAGTGGTTAAAGGTAGAGGCACTCTGTCCCAGTTTGATAACCCTAAGCATCTGTCCCAGTTTGATAACTACTGTTTCGCAGGAGGCAGCTGGCCTGATCCTGAGATCTGCAGCAGCTCAGGCAGATGGGCAAGGAGGAATAATAGGAACCATGGTGGAGGTGGCACTTGCAGGGGCGGACCTAGTCAAAATGGCGCCCATGGCGCCCAATAGAAGTGCGCCCCCACAGGAGCCCAGGTCTACCCACCAGAAGCAGCCACAGGTAGACCTGGGCTCCACAGAGCCCAGGTCTACCCATTGGGACCAGCCATGGGTAGACCAGCACTCCGCAGATTAGGAAGGCATCCATAGTGCAGACCTTCTCCCACCCATTCAAATCATCTTTCCAGTGCCAAGGCATCTTTAATCTTCATAACTTTTAAGGTCATGGTGAGCTTAGCCTTAGTTTTTTTTTTTTTGTAGTTGGTTCTTTACATTTGCTGACTTTAGTTTGAAATCCCTGTGTTTCCACTTTCAAAAATCTGAGTCAGTGTCTGAAAAAGCCACATGTGAGCAGAGACCATCATGCAATGCTTCCAATTTGCCTATATAACTGGGGGGGGCACATGCTAATCTCCCATGCAAGTCTACCTGCGTGCAGGGACCACTGGCGCCCCCCAAGATGGCACCCAGGGCTTGTGCCCCCCTAGCCCCCCCTAGATCTGAAACTTGGCACTTGGTTGGAAAATTGGGTGCCAGAAGCATGTCATTTAATCTGTGGAATGTCAGAAAGTATGCAACTCCTCTTTCTATTCTGTAACTTCAGGATCTCTAGAAACACATTCAAAGGAACGCTGAGCTGAGCTTATTATTACCGTAACCTTTGAGATCTCAACTGACTCTTGAGAACAAGGGGAAAAAAGACTCATTCCAACCTTGCCTTACCGTCTTAATGTACTATAATCTAATAACAGCAGATTAACCCTTAATAGTAATAGCAATCTAATAACATCCTAACCCTATTATCCAAACCCATTTAAGCCTACATGCTGCGGCTATGCTCCTAAATCCTCTCTCCCTAGACTTTTAATGCCTTAACATTGCACCCTGTATCCCCCTAAGCATATAATCTCTAACCAGCAATCCTATATTCTCCAATCACATCTCACCCTCAAAATCCACCGTCCCGTCTCCGTTGACATCAGCTTCTTTCACCACATCGGCAATCTCCCGGGAGGTCAGACGCTCACCCATCAGGCGTTGCATGGCCTGATACAATTCGTCCAGAGTGATCTCACCATCCCCGTTGGTGTCAAACTGGAACGGGGGAAGAGAAAGAAGCTTTTTGCTTTCAAGTCAACGGGGGGGGGGGGGCAGCCAGTTTCTGAATACAGCAGGCAGACTAGAGGGACTTCCCCCAACCGTGTGTTATCTGTGTGTGGAAAGACGCTCACTTGAAGGTGTGGTGACCAGATTCTGGGCAAGAGGAAGGGTCCGTGCTAAGCCTCTACGCAGGTGTTTTCGAGCTAGTTGCGGCTATTATACATGAGTTTTCTGCTGAACTTAGATGGGGGACTTGAGGTTTGTAACCAGCAGTGCAGTCCTAAGCAGGTTTACTCAGAAGTAAGTCCCCTGGAGCCAGTGGTGTCATTCAAATGATTTAGGAACAGAAACTCACTTTTGATTGGCACTTGTCGGGAACCCGGAACCAGCCACGGAGCCCGTTAGGATCCGGAACACCCGTTCTGGTCCGTTCCCCCTGAATGACATCACTGGTTACAGCCCTCTTCCTCCCCACACTGTTGCTCCAGTCCAGATCAGAGCCCCAACTGCTACGCACACTTAAAAAGCACAGTCACCAAAACCCCAATCACACAGTAGGCGTATTGTCTAGTTTAGAGCACAATCCCAAGCTGGCGTTAGGCCAGCACCGTTGGGCCAGCAGAGTTTGGCTGGCACAAGGGACACCATGAAGAATGTTTGGACCACTCTCGGAGTCAGGGAGGCCAGCACACAGATCTGCGCCATCCTCCCTGACTTCCAGAGTGGTCCAAACGCGCTTTACGGTGGCCCTTGTGCCGGCCAAACTGTGCCAGCCTAACTCCAGGTTAGGATAGTGCTCAGTCTTCCGAAGAGGAGGAGTGGGGCTGAATCACAGAGGGGCAAGCAGGGCTGGGAGTTCTCAGCACATCTGGAGCTGGTGTGGGGTGAAAAAGAGGAAAATACCTGCTGGGAGTGAGCAGGTGACAGAATTCCTAGTTTCTTTAGGATGAACCTAAAGTGAAAGGGAAGTGAAAGGAAGGAAGAGATGGGGTTGGGTTGGGAGCTCCTCGTTCCCTCCTCTCTCACCTCCTTGAAGGCGTCCCTCATTTCCTGAAGTCCGATCATGCCGGCCGTCTCTGCAAGCAGCTTCGGGGTCATCATCTCCACAAAGTCCTCAAAGTCCACGCGACCCCCGACTGCAGTGAGGGGAGTTGAGTTGATGCTTTGTAGTGGGCTGAAAAAGACCTCCAGCAAGAGAGGCCAAGTAGCGGGGCCTCCCCCAGCCCAGATCAGCTTCTACCACTTGGAGGAGAGAGCAGGCCGAGGGGCAAACCCCTGGCACCCTCAGACGGGCTTGTCAGCACATTTTTATTTAAGGCGCAATCCAAACCTGGAGTCAGTACCGCACAGTTAGGCCAGCCAAGTTTGGCCGGCATAACTAATGCCGTAAAGTATGTTTGGACCACTCTCGGAGTCAGAGAGGCCAGCACACAGACATGCACCATCCTCTCTGACTCCAAGAGTGGTCCAAACGCACTTTACGGTGTCCCTTGTGCTGGTCAAACTTGGCTGGCCCAACTATGCCAGGTTAGGATTCAGGTTAGAATCCAGGGTAGGACTGCGCCCTTAATTGCATTTGCACAGAGGCGGATCTAAGGGGGGGCAAATCTGTAAGTTTTGCAAGAAGCCTTACCTTGCAGTGGAAAACACTCCTCTCCTGCACTGTTCTAGCCAATCCTCACAGGGAACAGCAACATCTTGGCGTTGCTTATTGGCTACAGCAACAAGGGAGAGGAGGGATTTACATGACAGGGTAAGGCTTCTTGCAAAACTTATAGATTTGCCCCCCCCTTAGATCCGCCTCTGCATTTGCACCCCACACTTCCTCCAAATGCCCCCTTCTATCCTCACAACACCCCTATGAAGTTCATTCAATACAGTGACCCATCGCTGAATGGGGATTTGAACCAAGGTCTTTCTGGCCCACGTCCTACACACTAGCCACAATACTACATAGGCTAGTCCCTATCCAACTATAGGAACTCCCTGCACACATTTTGCCTCTGGAATAATTGGGAATGATAACCCCTGCTAATTGGGCAGGAGGCATTTTCCAAGTGGTGTTCCTCTTATATTTAGCAAGGGGAGAGTAATTGTCCCGATTCACCCCTGTGCAGTGTCTTTTCTAGTGGCTGTTGTGGGTGGTGTTCTGCATTTTTTAGATTGTGAGCCCTTTTGGGACAGTGGTTCTCAAACTTTTTAGACCAGGGCCCACTTTTTAGGATGGCCACTCAAATTGGTACCCACCAGAAGAGATGTCATTAACCTAGAAGTGATCATGGCAGGAAGTGACATAAACAGGAATTTGCCTGTAAACCACTTTGTGAACTTTGTGTTGAAAAGCGGTATATAAATACTGTTGATTTGATTGATTGATTGATTGATTGATTGATTGATTGATTGATTGATTGATTGATTGATTGATTGATTGATTGGAATGGCAGCTAGGGCCAAATTTAGGTGCCCTCTGCTACTCTCCAACACAGATCAAACTCCCTTGGAAGAACCAAGGATCCAAACTAGACCACTGGCTTCCAAGCTCTGCCCCCCCCCCGCCCCATAACTTCACTCCTGTTACTTAAGTCCCATTGTTGTACCCAGAAACCACCTCCCCGGATATCAGGCACTCACGATTCATGTTGATCTGCTGCGACAGCTCTATGAGCTCCATCTCTGTGGGCATGTACCCCATTGTCCTCATGAGGTTTCCCAAATCTTTGCAGCTGATGTACCCGTCTTTGTCCTTGTCAAACTCGTCAAAGGCTTCGCGGAGCTCTGTGGGGTTTTGGTTGGTTTTTGTGCAAAACATTAATTCATTAATGCAGCCTCTGATTCCCAGCTTATGTAAAGCCCTGCTGGCTCAAACTAAAGGCTTGTCTCGTTCAACATCTTGCTTCCTGCCGTGACCCACCAGCTACTTCCACAAAGCTCTCCTGTTCTTACAGGTTGGAAACAACTGTACTGGGTTAGTAATTGGGGTTTATAAAAGCTCCCTGGCCGGGATCTTAACACAAGCCTGCAGCAGAGTTTCTCCTAAGCTCAAGATAAGGAGATCGGAGTAATAGAGAGCCTGCAAGCTGAGTTTTCCTTAAGAGGGACAGGGCACAGTTAAGACCAGCATTTCTCAGACTGTGGGTTGGTACTGTGACCTGATTTCTGGTCCCACAAAGCCTCCAGTGAAAACAGGGTGATGGAAAGATCAGATAACTAATTGCCTCAAGCCCTGAGGCTATTCACAAATCAAATAGCTGCCAACTGCCCTGCAAAGAATTGAGCTCCTGCAGTTTGCAAGGAACTGAGCTCAGAGAGCTGGCACGGAGGCTTTGCTATCCAAGCCACGAATGACTCTGAAGGCAAGGAGGAGGGGTTGTGTTACACACAAAACATAGCATTTTGCCCCCATGAAGCATCTTCTACAAAACTCTTAATAGGTAGCAGGAGATCCTGGGTCTGTTTTAGGGTCTCGCCATCATCCAATTGGGCTAAGAGTGCACCCAATATAAAAGGCATATAAAGGGGGTGGCTAGGGGGTGCCTGGGTGCGAGGCTGCAGAGGGGTGTTTGAGAGGCTGCCCACGATGATGGTGGCAGTGGTGGCCCTGCCTGGCTGCAGCCACCCACATGAGAAGCACATTTATTGGTATGATTATATATTCAAAGATTACAAGATTATATATAAATTTAAGTATACAAATTTACAAAGTATACACACAGCATGTGCACACACATACACACAGTTCAATAAAAGAAAATGTTCACTGTTTGTGCTTTTTCTCTGGCCATTATTATTCATTTTAGACTGTGACTATTACTGAAAATAATTTTGTTATTGGGGAGATGCCAAAAATTTATGGGCCCCAGGTGCCAAATGACCTTGGAATGCCACTGCCCAATATTCTATTGTAGCTACTTGTTGTTGTAGAGGAAGTGATAGGCTAGCTAGCTTTCAGGGCAGGCTATCTGCCATTGCTGATCTTCTCATTTAGGAACTAAATGAGCATCTTAAAGACTCCAAGGGTTTTCTGGAACATGGTTTGAAAAATGACCCATCAGCCTTCTTACCTTCCATTTCGTCTGGTCCCAGTTCCCGTTGCTGCAGAAGAGAGGCAAAGACATCCATTGCAATGTGTGCATGTAGGGGTGGGGGGAAAAAACCCTCCAGAACTCCTGGCTCACAACCCCAGCCCAGGAGAAACTTCTCCAAGGGGTGGAGAAACCTCCTGATTTCCACCCTCCCCTTCAGCTCAGTCTGACTGACTCCCCTGGGGCCAACCAACTCGATAACATTGAACGCTCCAAAGGCACTGATGCTCCAGTTATTCACAGGTCAATATTTTAGCAGCACACAGAAGGACAAACCGAACCTGGTAATGAGCTGGAACTCTGCCCAGAGCAGCAGAGCCAGCTTTCACAGCATCCCAGATCGAGGAAAGAGAGTGAGGAGACCCTGCGTTACCCTACAATAATTCAGTGACATGAGTTGGGAAGTGCAGAGCTTGTAGAGGAAACTGTAGCTACAGAGATCCAGAGGTGGGGTGTAGAGAGGATGAGACCATCCCATCCTGCTTTCTGATCCAGTGATCCATGGACTCAGGAGAGATGTTGCGAGCGCAATCCTAACCTGGAGTTAGGCCGGTACAAGTTAGGCCAGCAAAGTTTGTCCAGCACAACACCGTAAAGTATGGTTGGACCACTCTCGGAGTCAGAGAGGCCAGCATAAAGACATGTGCCATCTCCTCTGACTCCAGGAGTGGTCCAAACGTGCTTTACAGTGGCCCTTGTGGCAGCCAAACTTTGCCGGCCTAACTGTGCCGGCCTAACTCCAGGTTAGGATTGTGCTCTGCCTCAAAACTTCAAGCAAGTTCAACCAAAGAAACCAAGACCAGCATCGATGATCAGCATCAGAAGCTTTCGGAGCTTCTGCCAAATCCTAGAGAGTTTAGTCTGGACTGGTTGGGATGGACCATAAATGCTGATGGATTGCCTCTCTACCCTGGATTTCCTCTCCACCCCACGCAGGGTTTCTACCTTGGAGGGGGAAAAAACCAGACCCTTGCCTCTAGTCTGAGACTAGAGGCAGGCAATATTTCTTCAGTGCATTGAAAGTGGTTTGAGAGAGTCATCACTTGCCGGGGTGTGCATACTCATCCTCGCTTTGTCTGGCTGCTACAACACAAAATCCAATCAACCAAAGACAAAATCAGGATAAGTTCACACGTCAGGAGGCAGTGATACAGCTTTCCAACCGCCTTCAAATTTCTGGAAGCAAAAAAACAATATCAGATTTAACCCCCTGAATTTTCTCTGACAATAACCCAGGCATTCAAATCCCCCACTGCTGCCCGCTCTGACACACTGCCCTCTCCGTGATGGAGCCTGGATTCCCTGAAGCAATTCCTCTATGATGTACTAGACGACAAACTAGAGCTGGAGTTGGACTCCTGGAGCATCTTGATGTGGACCACATTTTGTCTCATTTCCCTTGGCAGAGAAAATGGTAAGTCTAGGAGACTTTCCACCTCTGCTTGGCATTCTAGATCATGTGCCCAGCCAACAAATAGGACTCCACACACCCCCCACACACTCTTCCACCCCTGGGTTTCCATACCCCCTGTTTCTCAGCAATGCCCTTGCGCAGAAAGATGCAGGCCGGTCCCAGAGTATTTTGCATGGTGCTCAGTGATGTGTTTCCAGCCCAGGAGAGCAGTCTGCTTGGTGCCAGTCCCCTTGAGCGGAAGGAGAGATGGCTCTTGAGGGGGCTGATTTATAGAGGGGGAAAAGGGGATTATCTCTGCCCTGACTCCTGATCCACCCCTCCTTCCAGGCCTTTTGCTCTCCTGTCTGTGACATCTGCTGAATAAGTCCCCCTCCCCTCCCCAGATTAATATCTGCCACGTGGGAAAGTCTGGCAGCCAGGACTCCCAGACTCTCATGAGAGAAGGGGGGTAAGAAAAAATAGGGAGAAGGGGAGTAAAAGAAAATAGACAGAGTGGGTTACAGGGGTCTGATGTGCCTGTATGTCTGGGAAGGGGGAATCAGTGATGTCATTCAGGGGGAATGGACCAGAATGGGCGTTCCGGATCCTAACGGGCTCCATGGCTGGTTCCGGGTTCCTGACAAGTGCCAATCAAAAGTGAGTTCCTGTTCCTAAATCATTTGAATGACACCAATGGGGGGGGAAGGAACGAAGAGGGTGATGATGGGTCTGAGCCAAACTATTTGCATTTTCTTGTTCCTTCTGTGACATTTTATAGCAATGAGCAGATTTCCGAGTGGGGATTGTTTAATGTATGGCAATAGCATGGTTTCAGTGTGGTGGGTGTTCTTTTGGAGGGCTGACGCTATTTCATAGGATCAGAGCCAGGGGGCCTTAGGTGGGAAGACTTATGGAAATGGGTGTAGCTCCTGGGGACAGGAAACTCTCTTCCGGCCCTGCCCCCCCCCCCCAGTCAGCCACAAACCGGTTTTGTCTGGCAAAGAGATGGGGAAAGTGGCACCTGTTCAATTGCTGCCACATACCTGCAAAAGACATCGGTGCTCTACCAGGAAAATAGACATTGACAATAGGTGTGGGGAGAGAATAAAGGGTTGGAGGGCAAAGGAGGTGGGGGGAGAAGTAAAGTGTGTTGGAGGTGGGGTCCTCTGTGTGTAAGGAGGAGAACAATCATTTTCTCCAACTAAAGTGCCAAATAATCAGTCTGAAACAAAAGGAATGTTTTCGTTGCTTTTAGATGTCGCATATGTGAAAATCGGCATTCACTCCTGTGAGGGGGGAAAACAAAACATTCTTGAATTATGCTACCTGATTAGTCAGGGGTACCTTTTAAATTTGTCACAAGGCCTTTCACAGATTAATGTTAACATCAATTAAACGTTTATGGCCCCAGTGGCTATGTGGCAAATACGCTTACGGCCACTTACACACAGCCCACCTCACCAAATGGGGCCCTGGAGGATCGGACACCCCTTCCCGCCAAGCCTTCAGAAGCTGCTGGCTAGATCTGATCGAACCAAAATGAGGAGCAAAACCCTGGAGATGATGAATTGGGCCAAATTTGATCTAGCACATTATATGGGGTGAGGGTGATGGGGGGGAGCAGGGTTGGGGGCTAGATCCCTGGTTCTCTCTGAACAATCCAGGTGCTGTGGTGAATGGATCCAAGGGGGACAAGAGTATGGGAAATTGAGTGGATCAGGATCATTGGGATGCCAGGACTGTGGGATCCAGTTCTTCTGAGTTCTAGAGAACTTTTAGCCTCTCTTCGTAGCTGCCATGGCAACCAGGTGGGTTCTTCCTTCTCCCTCATTGGTTGCTAGGAGCTAGTGCAGAACCAGAGAGAGAGAGAGAGAGAGGAAGAGAGAGGCTAGTGCAGGGATGAGGGGCAGCAGGGATTGAGGGTGCTGGGAATGCGGGGCTTGTGAATGGGGGGCCAGAAAGTAATTTGTGTGACTGGACGATTGCTGGTGGCTGAGGTGTAACTAGAAGTTCTGGCGCTCAGGGCAGTAATGGCACTCCGTCACGTGACATAGTGACATCACTTCTGGGTTCTCCATGGAAGAAGAGGAGGAGGTGCCGGCGGCTTTGCGGCCCCCACCCTTAGCGTAGCATCCGGGGCGGGTGCTCCTCAGGCTCCGCCTTAAGTTGCACCACTGGCTGGTGGGAATTACGGGTCTGCATCGGGAGAATGAGCAGTGGGGGAAAGAGCTGACAGTACCGACACAGAGGGAGCAGGAAATGTCAGAGAAGGGTCCAGGAGACGGGAATGCCAAAGAATCTCTAACGTCATCTCTTTCTCCCTTTAAGACCCGCACCCCCGGGCCATGCAGCCTGCCACACGCCGGGGTCGCCTGTCCCAGGCCGCACCAGCCGCCATCGTCCAGGAAAATGTCACAAGCAGCCCCTCCATCTCCGGCGACCTTCGGCTTCTCCACACAGTGTAGGTTGCCGAAAGGAACAGGGGGGAGGCTGTGATGTACCTTCCTTTCCTGCCCACCCCCCCACGCCCACCCCCAAGAAAGCTTGCCAAGACCGTCCATTTCCTCCCACAGAGACTGTGCAGACCAGCTCCTCTGTTGCCAGTTCAATAATGATGGGACACGGGTTGCTGCCGGATTGCGCAATGGCGTCATTAAGGTCAGTCTTGTGGGAGGTGGTCTGAGCACCGCCCTGCAGAAAATGTGCTGGCCCTCCAATGTACCCTCTTTGACCTTACTGTGACCCTCAAGGCCCAACCAGCCAGGGCCGGCTCTAGGAGTGGCAGGGCCCAATGTGGGGCATCCCTGTGGCCCAGAGATGTCATCCGGGCGTGCCAGGAGCTGGAATGCCCGGATGATTGGCAGCCCTCCGCCCCTACGGCAGTGGCCAGCCACGCCTCCCTGCGCCTTACTGCACCTTGAATCGCTCCATTTCAGAGCGATTAGGGACACGAGGGAGGGAGGGCAGGTGGGCCCAGGAGCAGCTCACCCGTCCTTGGGAGAGGCGGCGCGGCCCAGGCCTGTCCACAGAACTGGCGGAACAGCATACCGGGCCGTTCTGCCAGGATGACACCACTGCTGTGGCCCCCACCCTCCCCGCGGGGCCCCACACTTGCCCAGAATAGTGCTGGTGGTGCCACACACAAAACGTGGCAACTAGAAATAGTCGGTGGTGACATAAAGGCATCCCCGCCCAACCGCTTCTAGAAGAACCATTTGGGCTGTTTGGAGACAGAGATAGATAGGAGGGCCCAAGGGAAAGCTGCTCTGCTTGCCCCACTGACCACAGAGATCCTGGCTGCAGCAGCAGGGGATATGCTCACTGTGCAGGTGCAGGGGCCCCTAAAGTGCAGGGTCCAATGTGATGACAGTGGTCACACTGGTTTAAGGCTGGCCCTGCAACCAGCTAATCCTCAAGAATAAGATGCCATCCCCTCCGACACAAGAAAGGAGTCATTTGGGAATCAGGATCCCGGGGAGACTAAGCAGAGATGCATGCTCTGATCTCAGGCCAGAATTACGGGTGATCTGTCGGCAGGGAATACCTGGAGGCTGGACAGTCAAGCTAGTTGAGGAGGAGTTACAGCATCACTCTTGGAAATGGCACTTAAGACTCAAAATTGGAACCAAAAGATGGTTAAGATCTTTTACTTACACCCTACCATAATCTCCATGGTGGCGCAGCGAGTTAATCTGCTGTTGCTGGGCTTTCAACCACAAGGTTGGGAGTTCGAGACTGCGTGATGGAGTGAGCTCCCGTTGCTTGTCCCAGCTCCTGCTAACCTAGCAGTTCGAAAGCACCTAAAATGCAAGTAGATAAATAGGGACCACTTCGGTGGGAAGGTAACGGCGTTCCGTGCGCTACGGCATAGAGTCATGCTGGCTACATGATCAGACAAAAACGCCAGCTCTACTGGCTTTGAAACGGAGATGAGCACCGCCCCCTACAGTCGGTCACAACTAGACCATTCGGTCGTGGGGAAACCTTTACCTTTACCTTACCATAATCTCCGCGATCAAAGCAGTTCACATTGAAGTCTCACTAAGCCCCACCAATCTATGAATGGTTGTTTCACTTCCAAAGGTCTTCAACCATTTATATGCCATGACCCCAATAATAATAATAATAATAATAATAATAATAATAATAATAATAATAATAATAATAGGTATTTATATACCGCCTTTCTTGGTCATCAGATTGCTCCTTTGACTTTAATTCAAGGCGGTTTACATAGGCAGGCATTTTCTAAACCACAAGGGTTTTTACAAATCACGAAGTTCTAATCTTTCAAGAACAACTACATGCAGATGACACTTTCATCGTCCAGTCCTCCTTTCTCGCCGCATGATTGCCTTCCACCAATAAATAAAGTATGAGACTGGGGGCCCACTGCTGATCCTCCCCCTCCCAGAACCTGATCTGCCCACCCCCACCCCGCCTTGTTGCTATCCACTTGCCCACCCACTCACCCCATTTCCCCCTAGCAGCCGGCCTTAAGAGCTGCAGGGAAAGAAAGCAAGAAGAGGCTGTGCAGGGTTATATCAAGAGCACCCTTTTTATAAGGCAGTACCATTGTTGGAGCAAATCAAAGGCCCCCTCTTGCTCAGATTTTGAAATTTAGCCTCAACCCCCAAATGAGGCTTCACCAATGGCATAGCTACCTATGGGGCGGGGGGCGCAGCACCCCAGGTACCATCCTCAGAGGGGGGTGTCACCACTGAACCCCAAATTTCAAAAATCGCAGGTTTATGGAATACTACCATCATGATGTATACTGTTGGATGCGGACTTTCAGAGTTCAGTGGAAAACAACAGAGTATAATATCTCTATTCTAGCAAAAGTTATAGCCAAAAAACTAAAAACCAAAAATAAAACTTCTTTTCTTTGCAGTTTTAAGGAGTAATATCATCATGCTGTATACCATTGGATGTGGAATTTCACCAGGAATTCAGTGGAAAAAACCCCCGGAGTGTTGTATCTTTATTCTAGCAAACGTTATGGCCAAACAAACAAAACAACAACACAAAAATACAAGTGTCTTATGCAGGGGTGTCGAACATACAGCCTGTGGGCCGGCATGATGAGTGCACAAATTTTTTCAGGGTGCGTGTGTCAAAAATTTATGGCTCCCTGGTGCAAAATTACCTACTGTAGCTATGCCACCGGGCTTCATGCCCCAATTGTGGTCATGACCCACAGGTTCAAGAACACTGATCTATAATAATGATGGCCAACCTATTTTTTTTTTGAGGACCATAATGAACTTTGCGTTACTGACGGTGCCACGGCTGGGTTTCGTTTGTGGGGTGTTGCTTATTTGACTCCATAAAGAGCTCCATTTCATGAGCTGGGCTCCCCTCGAGTGCATGGAAGGCCCCTGGCATTTGTCCACCACATATCACATGCCAATGCTGTGCGGCTCACAGAGCCATGTGTCTTACGGGTTGCCATCCACCTGCACTCCTGATATCTGTCTCTCCTCTGCTCAAGATTTTTGCCGTCAGCGATGGATCCCTTCATCATATTCTTGCTGATAGTGATACTGGAAGACTCGGGTTGCCCACCACTTCCCTGCGGTATATGCCCCGGGGCCCTGCCCACAACGGAGATGTCCTGCTTGCCACTTGTGAGTGATGTCTCCTGCCTGCTGTTCTTGCCCTTTGATCTTGGCCTTCCCAGGTGCCGGGGGAGTGAGCTAGACCTCCTTTTCCATCTTGTGTCTTCCTTGTTGACGCCCTGGCATTGAAACTGCACCCAGCCACTTACAATTCCAAATATTTATTTTGAAATTTGGTTTTGAAGGGCACTGCAAAAAATCCGTGACATCTACATCTGATGCATTTGTTGCTCCATTTTACATGGAAAGCTGTATTTACAAAGCTGCGCTTCTGCACAAAGTTGCAATTCTGCAGAAGCTGAGAAAAGTGTGCCAAAGGTGGGCGCAGAAACTAGCTTCCTGAGAATTTCACTGTTCTTGTCTTTCCTTTTTTAAAAGAAAGTAAGGGAAAGCCAAAGAAAGTTAGCCATGATGACTAAGAGCGCAATCCTAACCTGGAGATAGGCTGGCACAGTTAGGCCAGCAATGTTTGGCTGGCACAAGGCCACCATAAAGCACGTTTGGACCACTCTTGGAGATAGGGGGGATGGTGCATGTCTGTGTGCTGGCCTCTCTGACTCTGGGAGTGGTCCAAACATGGGTTATGGTGTCCCTTATGCTGATCAAACTTTGCTGGCCTGTGCCGGCCCAACTCCAGGCTAGGATTGCTCTCTAAATCCCATTGATATTGTTGAGATTTCATTTGGTCATGATTAACTTGCTAGTTGATTTCAATGGTGCTTAGTCAAGACTAACTTTCTTTTGAGACCACTCCCCAGTTTCCATCCCCTATGACTGCAAGGTACATGGGAAATGCCTGCTGAAATCTCGATAGAAAAACAGCTGGCTGGGTCAGATTTTCATTCACTGGCTTCAGTGTCCCTTTCCTTCTCATGACTAGCAACATCAAAATAAATTACAATCTGTAAAACAACAACAAACAGAATAAATTCCGCAAATTTGCAGAATTTATACAGCAGGATCCAGCAGTTCTTGATGCAGAAGCTGAATTCCCTGTGTGCCCAACTGTTTTTTCTTTTCCTTTTTAGCCTGGTGTTCAAGCAGCCTTGAATATAAAGAAGCATTCTTGTCAAGCTCAATGTTTTCCGTCAGTTTTGTTTTTTACTCCCTGCTAAATCAAGAAGAATTCTTAATGCAGAACGTTGTTTATGAGACCAAGTGGAGTTTGATGTTTTGCTTGCTAATTCTAAGGAGGAAAATGTAGCTGAGCAGTTGGTGCTCTCCACCCTTTCCTCTCCAAAACATTGTAGGGCTCCTTTGGACATTATAATAACTTCTGACCTCCCTGCCACTCACAGATTCCGGTGGGATGGTGAAGCTGTGGCACGTATCTTCCCGCACCTGTGTGCGCTCCATGCAAGAGGACCGCCAGTCCATGATTTGCTCCTTCAACCCCTCTGGCTCCAAGTTCATCACAGGTGGAGCAGGACCTGGGATTTACCTGTATGACACTCAGACCTGGGATAAACTGCAAATTTTTCAGCCAAGGTCAGCTGATGGGCGAGAACGTGGGGTGGTGGTGGTGGTGGTGGTCAGTGGTGTCATTCAAATGATTTAGGAACAGGAACTCACTTTTGATTGGCACTTGTCGGGAAATCCGGAACACCTGTTCTGGTCCGTTCCCCCTGAATGATATCAATCAATCAATCAATCACTAGTATTTATATACCACTTTTCAACATGAAGTTCACAAAGCGGTTTACAGGCAAATAATAATATTAAAAGTTAAATGGCTCCCTGTCCCAAAAGGGCTCACAATCTAAAAGAATGGAGAACACCACCAGCAACAGCCACGAGAAAGACACTGTGCTGGGGTGAAAAGGGACAATTGCTCTCCCCCTGCTAAATATAAGAGGACACCACTTGAAAAAGTGCCTCTTGCCCACTTAGCAGGGGTTAAGCCCTTTGCCCCCCTAGGAATCCGAAGTGGCTCCCTTTAACCCTCTGAGTGCCGGCCAACCAAGAAGAAAAGCTCTTTGCAGAGGAATTGGGAGTGGGGAGGAGGGAGAGTGAAGTGGGCGGAGTCAGCCCTAATTTAACTAGTGGAACTGAGTTCCCCTGTGTTCCCCCTGCATGACATCACTGGTGGTGGTGCTGGGAATGGAAAAGCATTGCTTCTGCTAAAATTTGGTAAGGGCTGCTGTGACTGGCTTTTGGTCCTCTAAACAGTCTCCTCCTGCTTCCTTCAGTGACTCCCCAACGAAGATGGATGGGCACACCTCCCGGGTCTATGCCTTGACTTTCTTCCCTGAAAACGATGAGCGTTTCATCTCTGGAGGATGGGACGACACAGTGCAGGTGATGGGGGTGGCGTCTGCAACATGGGAAGTAGGGCGGAGGTGGGGGCTCAGGAGGGGGGCAAAAAGGGCAATGGTGGGGCTGTGTTGCTGGGTTGGGAACGGGTGTAGATACAGGGGGTGGCATGATGTGTATTGCAGGTGCCACAAAACACCAGGTAAGCTGCCCAGAATGGTTTCAACAGCGAGTGGGAGGGGCTGATTAGACAGCACATTGCAGCACCTGCAATATTTACCGCCTCCCCTCTGGCTATGCTACTGGGTGATGGGAATTGGTAGGACCAGCTCCAAAAGCTGGAGGGTCATACAGCTAGTAATAGGCCAGCAGCGCACCCAGAAAAGTCAAAGGCAACAGGAGAGAATTCTCTGTATCTGCCTCGATCAGTGCCATGCCCAAGACCTCCTAGATCCTGCATTCTGGGGTGCACTCAGTGAATCTGGGGCAAAAAAAAAAAGCTTACAAAATGATGCATAGTGCAGAGAAAGTGGTGAGAGGTAAGTTTTTCCTTCCTCTTAACACTAGACGTTTGGCGTCATCCAATGACACTGATCTGCAGGAGATTCAGATCAGAGGAATTACTTCCTCCCACAGTGCACTCTTGGGATTCGCTGCCATAGGATGTGGTGATGGTCATGGGGATTTAAAAGGAGAATTAATCCTTGGCTGCTAGTCACGGTGGTTATGTGGAACCTCCATACTTGAGGCAGTCTACCTCTAGTTACCAGTTGCTGGGTGGGGTCAAACAGCGGCAGATGATTATTGTCTTCAGGGTCTGTGTGGGGGCTGGTGGTTCCCAGAGGTACCTGGCTGGCAGCTATGAGGAAAGGATGCTTACCTAAGTGGCTCTTCGGTGCCTGAACTTGCATCCTGGACTGCATCCCAGAATCCTTTGCAATGCACTGGATTTCCAGCCCTTCGTGGATACCGAAAGGGTTACTTGAGGGTAAGAGTTTGAAAGCTGCTGCGTTTTGTCTCCCCATGTGAGCTAGGCAATGGCAATTTTTATCAGGTGGGTGTTGGAGGACAGAGCCCCATTTAACCTCAATTCTTTGGCTTCTGTCCCCCCAGTTTTGGACCATGCAGTCACCACAGTCCCAACGGTACGCCTGCACACCCTCCCCCGGCTCCCCCTCTTCCTCTCCCTTTTCTTCCGGCACTCTTTTTGTGCCCACCCCACTGTTTTTCCGCCTGCTTGCTCCCCAGAGTCCTCCAACATTTCTCCCCGTCCGCCTTGCTCTTGTCTTGCCCTCACCTCCTCCTCCTCACACTTGCTCTGCCCTTCTTGTAGGCGTATCTCTGGGCCTCACATCTGTGGTGACGCAGTCGCTATCGACAAAACCGGGACGCAGGTCCTGACGGGCTCCTGGAGGCGGAACAACACCTTGCAGGTGAGAGCTGGGGAAGGTGCCAAACTTGGGCAGCTGGATTCCAGGGCAGGGGTGACAAACAGAAGGTCCGCAGGCTGCATGTGGCCCTCAGAAACCATTTAGCTGGCCTCCATCGAATCTTGAAGTTATGAACAAGATTTGCACATTTTCTCTTCTAACATTTGCCGCTAATGAGTTTCTGTGTGAGAACAGCGTGCTTATTTCTGGCCATCATCTGCTTAATGAGGTCACTTCCTGCTTAGTGATGTCACTCCCGGCCCTCAGCAGGCACCACAAATACCATGAATTCGGTCCATTATATGAAACGAGTTTGACACCCTAGTTCTAGTGGGGGTGGTACAGGTTTTTGTGGCTTTTGGATGAAAAGAGCTGTGACCACTGAGCTCCTCTTGCTCCCCTCTTTTCCCCCATCTGCTTCCCTTCAGGAAAGTCATTGTGTGTAAGATTCAATAGGAAAGAGGCTTCTCTGAGATACTTTTAAATCAGTACCACTGAAAAGGGACTGCATGATGAAGCAGACAGGTTGTTTTCTGCTGCCTTCTTTCTCCGCCCCCCCCCCAGCCCTCAGAATGCCTTTGGAAGGCTGAAAATAATCGCTTCTGAGGCCAGGGATACAGCGCACGGCCTTCCCAGCTTTCAGAACACCTCCAGAAGGCTGAAAATTGCTACTTCAGGTTTTCTGCCTTCTGAAGATCTTAGAAGGCCTCTTGCAGTCCCGAGCCCTCAGAACACCCTCTGCACACGATCGGAGCACAGCCCTGGTCACATTCTGAGGGCTAAGAGGGGCAGCCCCGGATGGTGGGCCCTGGAGCAGCACTACTAGCTTCACCATTGGGGCAATCTAGCGATGAGCACTTGTAGGACCAAGCACAGCATCTTGAACGATTGTGCAATCTACACATCTGCAATCTGAAAATCTACAACATTGCAATGCGGTATACTAAATGAATTAAAACTCATCTTCTCCCCTAACTCAGATCTGGGAAGCCGAAACTGGTAACAAAATCATGGACATTCCAGAGGACTTCCGGGGTCACTCACAGGTGGGCGTTCCGTTTCTGACCATTGCCTCAACCAAGCCTCTCATCAGCTCCCCTGCCGTCATCGGTGCCTCACCCCACAAGAAAGTGCCGTAAAACATAGTGCCCAGATAGTTCCATTTTCTATCTTCTCACCCTGAACTCTCTTCATTCCCACCATCCATGGAATCAGTTGGCTACCATGGTAGCTACTTCTCTAGCTTTTGTTCTCCCCTCTCTCCACCCATTTTTGTTCCTACATGTGGCTTGGCTCACTTACTTAAAAGGCACGGGGAGCTCGCTGTGGTTTAGACTGCATAGAGTGGCCATCCATGGAGGGCTGGGCCCAGTGGTGTCATTCAAAAGATTTAGGAACAGGAACTCACTTTTGAGTTCAAATTCAAATGTTGAAAAAAAAAAACAAAAACCCGGAAGCAGCCACAGAGCCCATTAGGATCCGGAACGCCTGTCCTGGTCCGTTCCCCCTGAATGACATCACTGGCTGGGCCTTTGTTGCAAGGTGGGATGAAGCAATTCAATATGTCCTTTTTGGTTCTGCCCAACTCTACCACTCTCTTTCCCTAGATTTATACCTGCCACTTCCTTGGCTTGGACCACATTGTATCTGGTGGCAGCCGGAACAACTTATGTCGGCTCATCGACCGGCGGATTCTCATGGTATGATTATTTTGATGGGAATCACTTGTGGAAAGGGGCCGTTACACAGTGGCAAGTTCCTGTGCTTACATTCCCTGGATCAATTTCTTCCTCCCATCTCCAGTTAGATTCTGCAAATAATCCCTTGGAAGGGGGATTTTCAGCATGAAAAGGCCTGCACCAAACCCAGGCCACCTGCTACTTGGGGGATTTAAAAGGCTGCTTCCAGTCCACTTTCTGCTTTAAGCCCCTTTCTTAAAGAGGTTTACTTTTATGTGTAACGAGACACACAGAAAGATTAAAAAGCACCTCTGAGTGACAGCCCAATCCTATACTGTGTTGGAATTGGCCGGCTGGCTGGCAGGCTTAATGCTGTACCAGCGCAGTACAGGAGGCAGCTGGAGGCTGCCTGACGGGGTGATCCTGGGGGGGGGGTGTCCCCCAGCAGTTGCCCCCCAGCCAGGGGCGGTCCTAGTCAAAATGGCATCCAGGGCACCCAATAGAAGTGCGCCCCCATGGGAGCCCAGGTCTACCCACCAGAAGCAGCCCTGGGTAGACCTGGGCTCCCCGGAGCCCAGATCTACCCATTGGGACCAGCCACGAGTAGACCTGGTCTCCCCTCGAGGGAGCCCAGATCTACCCATTAGAAACGGCCACGAGTAGACCTGGTCTCCCCTCGAGGGAGCCCTGGTCTACCCATTAGAAACGGCCGCGGGTAGACCTGGGCTCCCTCGAGGGGAGCCCAGGTCTACCCGAACACTGTTGCGGGGGCCACTGGCGCCCCCCTAGACGGCCCCAAGACAGCGCCCAGGGCTCTTGCCCCCCTGCCACCCCCTAGATCCGCCACTGCCCCCAGCAGTGTGCCACCGTACCCCTCGCAACTTCGTGCAGCACCAAAGGGCCGCCCACCCCCAAGAAGGAGCACACCTGGTCGCTCCAAGAAGCTGCTTCCGCAGCCACTTCTCAGAGCAATCAGATGTAATAAAAGAAGTGCCGTTCGCGCCACCAAGAAGGAGTGGGAGGCCCTTTGGAGCATGCATGGTTGCTGCAAGAAGGTGCTTCTGCAGCCGCTTCTCAGAGCAAGCAGGTTTCTCGCTGGTATGAGACTTCCCAGTGAGTGAGGCTCCTTGATGGCGGGTCTACTTGGCAGCAGGGGAACGGGCGTCATTGCCGCCCACTCCCAGTCCGGCACCTGGGGCATTTGTCCCCTTGTCGTCATCCCCCCAGATCTGCCACTGGCCTCAGGGTAAGGGGATATTTTCCCCTTACCCCAGGGCAGGCCCAGTGATGTCATTCAGGGGGAACGGACCAGAACGGGCGTTCCGGATCCTAACGGGCTCCGTGACTGGTTCCGGGTTCCCGACAAGTGCCAATCAAAAGTGAGTTCCTGTTCCTAAATCATTTGAATGACACCACTGGGCAGGCCCCAGGAGCCTCAATAAAGCTACTTGGAGCTGTGCAAGCAAAATCACTGGTGCAACTCTGAGCAAGACTGACCGGGCCAGGAATGAGGGTTAGGATCCAGCTTAAGTGCCAGACCCTGTTTCCACATCCTCCCTAGGTCGGTCCACATTTTCTCCCAGCCCAGTTCTGCACATGCGCCAGTTTCCCTAGTGGTGTGTGTGAGTTAAGCACACTTGGAAAGGGTACTTAAAATTTCACTATGTGTAGAGGCGCAGTTTGGAAGAATCTGGTTAAGGAGACCTCCACAGCCAGAGTCAGTGCATCTCTGAAGGCCGGATACCGGAAGCACACAACAGGGAACTTTTTTTTTTTTTTTGCCTTCATGGCTTGCTTGGGAACTTGCTGCTTGCAAATGTCTGGTTGGCCACCCTCAGAAACAAGGTTTTTGGACTAGAACAGACGGTCCTTCGGTCGAATCAACAAGCATTTTTTTAGGCTGCACAATTTGATAATAATAGAATGATGGGATGCACTGAACTGGGGTAAGGGTTTGGGGGGAGGTGATAAAGAGATACAGTCTTTGATGCATTGCCTTTTTTCCCTTTTCTGCCAGAGCACAGGGGTCCTGAATGACTTACCAGGGGGCGTCTACAGCACCCACATCAGTTGTCGTGGGGTCCTAGCAGCTGCCTCCCATAACAACCTTTACCTTGCACAGACTCCGACCCGGCCTTGAGTCCTCCCCTCAGAGAGCAGCCGTTCAGGATGGGCCTCTGGCCATGACCGAGTGATGCCACCAACCCCTTTGTGCTCTGCATCTCATTATTCTCACCAGCTTGCCTGTGGTTTTCTTAGCATCCTCGGCTTCTATCAAACCCTTCCCATCATGCTCTGCCTCTTAAGGACGTGTTGACGTGGCTGCTGCCTTCCCACAAGCCCCTGTTTCTGTAGACTCTCCTATCATGGTCTGCCACTGAGGACTGATGCCAGTCTGGAAGTGGCCAATCCCACTCACGGTCGACAATAGTACCTTCTTATCATGCTTTTCTACTTACAATGCACGCGACAGTGCTCAAGACCTTCCCATCATGCTTTGCAGCCTTGGATGCCTTTGATCTGATGCCAATTTAACTGTGATTGTGCCAACATTCTTCCATGGATACTGGAAAGGGACTGTAGCCAACCCCATTACTCCTACCGGCTGTAATTCCTTTCCCATCATGCTTTGCTGCAGCTGTGATCAGCCCTATCATGCCATGTTGCTAGAGACCCGTATTCTCTGTTGACTGTTGCAAAATGTACCCTAATCCGGCTGGGACTATTTTCCAGAATGATCTGGATTTGAAACATTTCCCATAATTCCTTATTGTGGACAATCATGACAACGAGCACAAGTGGTTCATCACCTTCTCGCGGCCAGAACTACCTTCCAATCAAATGTATTTCTGCATGAATTTGCCATTGCTTCCAGGGGGTAAAGGTAACAGACACCTTTCTTTTTTCTCTCTCGCTCTCTCTGTTCTCTAGATCCCAGCTTGGCTACCCTAAAACACTGCCTCGGTGCCAAATTAAACTATCTTGGCTGGGCTTCTGTGTGTGTCCAGGACTCCTGGGTTCTTTGGGGAAGGAATGGGATTCAGCCTTATGGGGTGGAGCAGATGGGAGTTGTGCCTCCTGGGTTCTCTAAACAGGTCCAGTGTTTTTTCCCCCTTTGGCAGGGCTTAGCCATGAAATATGTGACGAAATAATAAAGAAGAGAGTACTCTCTGGGCATGTGCAGAGTGCATTTCCCTTGCTGCTGAATAATCACAGCTCTCCTCCACACCTGTGAAATTAGGGGGAAGGTTTCTCAGAGCGACAGAAAACTCAAGCTCTGACAAGTTCTCTTTAGAAATTCAACACCATTTTCCTCCCGCAACCTCAAGACAGAATTGCACATAATTGCAAACATAGCTTCAGTTTATTCTACAAATAGCAAATTTGCCAGGATCACCCTCAGATCCTCCTCCAAGAAGTCTGGGGTGCTAGATGGGGGAGGGGGAAATGATCTTTCAAACAGGCCTCTGTCCCCAAGCAAGATCATAGAGATGATCAGCAGCAGTCACCATCCTGTCTCGATACTCGAGCTTCATGTGGTTTCCCTCTGGGACGCCCTTGAATCCATGAGCCAGACCCCAACAGCAAGCAGCAATCACCCCAGTAGAGTCACTGTCACCTGTGAAGGAAGCGAGGGGAAAACATGACTGCACCGAAAAATGTGAGATGCAGCCAGGTCTGGGGTGGAACACTTTTTTTTTACAAGGTTTCCATAATCAGTAATGGCATCTAAATGATTTAGCAACAGGTACTCACTTTTGATTGGCACTTGTGTCGGGGCCCGCCCACCGGAAGTGAGGTCATAGCTGGAACCCAGGAACCGCTGCGCCGCCTTGGTAGGCCGTGTGGCGGCCCGGGAGAAGGCCCGGGAGTCCCGGGCCTTCCCTGGGGCCGCCGCGCGGGCTACTGATCCCCCCCCCAGGAACCGCCGTGCCTCCTCAGGAGGGAGCCCCAGGCAGCCTACCTGCTCACACTGCTGCTGCCATCGGTCTCCCTCGCTCCGCTGCCTGCCTGCCTGGCTCTGAGAACATGCAGGCAACTCAAACGTTGCAAGGGGCGGGGCGGAGCGCCGACGGAGTCAACGAGTGGGCGGGTGAATGGGCGGGGCCAGCCCTAATCCTAGGAACGGGTACTCGCGTACCCCCGCGTACCCGCTACATGACATGTCTGTTTCCATTTGCTTTTGCGGTGTTTGCCTCCTGACTCACCTCCATGAAACATGGAACGCCCGCAGAGCTCATCCCAGCTGTCCCCTGCACTCAGCAGCGCATCGTAGGCAATCATGGGGGCATCGTGACCACTCCGCCCGGCCCACCCATCCAGGCTGAAGGTTTTGTAGATGACATCACGCTCAGGGGGGCCATAGGCAGGAGGAAACCGGGCAGGACCTTGGCCATCACTAAGACCTCGCTCTGACAGGTACCTACATGGGGAGGGCGTAAGAGAAGGTGACACCCACTGAAAAACTTGAAAGTCATCAACACTTTCTCACCAGGAAAGCCTCTCTTAACACGACAACCTACTACTACTGTGTATACAGTGTGTGTGTGTGTGTGTGTGTGTGTGTGTGTGTGTGTGTGAGTGAGTGAGTGAGTGAGAGAGAGAGAGAGAGAGCTGTGATAAATACGGAAAAATTGAGGGTTGGGGTGGTGTCAATGCCAAATAAATTCAAATGTTGGCATGCAAATTTTCAAATTTGCTTATTTCCCCTTTACCCCAGATTCACTGCTGTCTTAGAATAATTATTGCAAGCATTCTGGGTACTGTTGAGCTATCATTGACATCCATCAATGCTTTTTCTGTCTGTGAGAACTTATTACATTTTTATCTCACCCTTCCTTCATGGACCTCAGGGTGATGTACAGTACTTGGTTATCTCTGCAACAAAGTTATTCTCATAATAGCTCTGTGAGGTTAGATAAGCTGACTGCTGACTGACCCAAAGCTACTCAGGAGCTTCATGGCTAGGCAGGAATTTGATTGCAGGGCGAACATGCTAACCACTACACTGCACTGACTCTTAGTTCTCTGCAGAATATGACAGATGACCTCCTTTATTATTCAGATAAGCAAGTTCTAGCCCTCTTGATGAAGGAGGTGCCCTTAAACATAGAGCCTGAAAGAGCCACTCTGCTGGCCTTAGAACTCTATGGTCTTAAAGTGCTCACTCCCCTACTCTGTGCTCCCAAATATTCCACAAAATACTTACCATTCCCATTTCTCTTGAAAATAGGCCCAGGCCCCCACATTGGCGTCACTCTCAGCTGAAGCAGTGCGGACGTACTCCAAGGCAATGGGCAAGGTCTTGAGCAGCTCTGACCCCCAGCGCTCAAGGGGCAGACCCTGCACAGCATAGGCAGTAAACAGGGCAGAGGCCAAAGCCCCAAGATACCCTGTAAGAGGTGGAAAAACAACATCCTTCAGGCCTGACCTGTTGTTGTTGTATCCTGTTCTTCCTCAAAGATGCTCAGGGCACCATTTGTGCAAGTATCCCATTTCAGGCTCGAACCAGACAGGATCCAGTCCAGGATCCAGTCACTAGTAAGTATCAGGGATGGGGCAGCTTAAAATGAAGTCCTGGAAGTTTTATGCGGGTCAGTTTAAACCAGGAAACAGCAGAACATGAATGGCGCCTATTGCACTGTTCCTGTGACATCACCAACATAGGGCATGAGTCCAGTGGTGTCAGCCTACCGGTTCGCTGGGCGGAGTTTTCGCGGTCGCGGGGCGGGTTTCCACGGTGATCGGCAGCGTGTTCGCTGCGTTCCATTGCGTAATGGCGAAAGCCCGCCCGCTGCAGCGGGCGTGCTTTCGCCATAACGCAATGGAATGCAGCAAGCACGCTGCCGATCACCGTGGAAACCCGCCCCGCGACCGCGAAAACTCCGCCCAGCGAACCAGTAGGCTGACACCACTGCATGAGTCCCCAGGGCAGTTCAGATACCTTTTTGAAAATGTGCATCTATTTCCTTTGCACTTAATGATATATGTTTCAGGGCGCAATCCTAATCTGGAGTTAGGCCGGCACAGTTAGGCCAGCGAAGTTTGGCCGGCACAAAGGCCACCATAAAGTATGCTTGGACCACTCTTGGAGTCAGAGAGACCAGCATACAGACGTGAGCCATCCCCCGCCCCCCGACTCCGACAGTGGTCCAAAAGCGCTTTATGGTGGCCCTTGTGCCCTTGCTGGCCTAACTGTGCCAGCCTAACTCCAGGTTAGAATTGTGCCCTCAGTGTGTATAAACACACATAAACTGCTTTAATTTTTTTCCTCCTAAAAACCAGCGGGTAACCCACCTGAACCACAAGCATAAACAGGGTAGAGGGGACAAGGCTACTTACCGAACTAGCGTTCAGCTTGCTAGCATGTACAGCATGGGTGCAGCCCTAACCGACTTTCCAGAACCGGGGTAAGGGCAATGCAACTCTGAGGTAAGGGAACAAACATTCCCCTATCTTGAGGTGGCCTCTGTGACTGCCCCCCCTCAACTGCAGGATGCTTCACATGCCCCAGTGGCACTGCTGTGTCAGTCTTGGAAAATTGGTAAAGATTTGGGTCTATACGTGTTAACTGTAAACACGGATAATGAATCCGTAACAAACTTAATTTAAATGTCACATCTGCCTTCACCCTCAGATCTAGGGTGAAATCCAGTTCTAGGTACAATAGCACGCATGCACTTACACACACACACACACACACACACACACACACACACACACACACACA